>CM076582.1:459318231-459733394 GCA_034641835.2 Pinus albicaulis | reverse complement strand
GTGTTACATCTCCTCAGGATAGTTTTTTGGTTGTTTAGGGTTTAATCAATGAATAGGTGGGAAGTGGCCCTCGAAACCCTTTCCCTAAGATAAAATAAAGAGTGGGACTTGCTTTCCTTTTAAGCAAGGGAATTACCTTCTAGGGAGAGAGGAGGGGGATTGAAGGGTTGAGGGAGAAGAATTATACTTATGAAGGAAGTTCTCAATCCCTAAAATCCTTTGAGAACTTGGATTCCCAAATGGTCCTTGATGAAAGGCCTTTGACACCAAATGGGACCACATAGGGCCAAGTGGACCCAGCCCAGGTTCAGGGATGGAATTTAGTAACCAATGATGTTCCTATCCTAGACAAGGTGATGGGAAAGAATCAGACAAGTGTTTTTACTTCGATAGGTCAAATTGATCCTACTAGGTTCTATCCTTGGGAACACCTAGGAAAAACTTGATCCTAGAGCTAGGGCTTGAGGTATCCAGAGATTTCATCGTCGGAATTGGCCCAAGTTCTGAGGAGAGTGAGGGCACCTAGCAAAGCAACTGCCTCTAGGAGATAGAAGTTTTCCTCTAGCTAGGTTCCTGGGAAATTGTTGCCCTAGGTGACCTAATGGGGCTAGACCTAGGGAATGTGAAAATTTCTTATTCTAAGAAACCCTATTGCAGTATCTTGATTTACTTCTCCTACTTGAATTAAGTTACAAGTTAATTTCTAAAATATTCAATAAATTAGCGAAGTAAATAGTAAATACAACTGGCAACCTACACATACATATCAAATATTGAATAACATGCTCATAGACAAAGTGACACACATATTTTCTAGACAACTATCCCTGGAAAAAACCCAATGTGGGAAAATCGGTGCAGCTAGCTCTGGAGGGTTTTCATTATTATGCATAATCTAAGTACAACAATCTTGGGCACCAAAACTGGTTCACCTAACAGAGAAATAAAAATGGCAGTAATATGCTGCTCTGAATCCCTCTACGTCAGCCTAACTGGCCTGCGTCGGCCTTTGCGCTGCTCAATAAGGGCCTGTGTCACACCTGAAGGGCTTACACTGCCCCTGCGCTGCCCTGACTGGGCCTGCGTTAGCCCTGTGTGGCTCTTGCTGCCTTTGCGCTGCCCCTGCTGGGCTTTGGCTGGACGGCGTGGCTCCTGCTGCCACTGTTGCTTTGGCTAGCTAGAATGCTTAAGCAAAAAAATCATAGGTAAGAAAGAAGGCATTGGAGAAAGGCAACGCATAATAGTCATAAAATTTGAAGAAATGAAATGAAAATAGATCAATGTCCACAAATAACTGAAATAGATCAATGGGACTAGAGAGTATAAGTTTTGACAACAACAATAAGTGCTTATAGAATCAGCTAAGAGAACAGAGGAGACTAATTCATGAGGTTAAAATTTTGTATAATTTTTGGCACAGGAAAACTGTAGAATTGTTAGAGTAAATAACTGCAGGTACCATTAGTTGGTGATCATCGATAATCATTTCATTTCATCAAATACCCTGATGAATGGGCCTTACAAGCTATTTGTGTAGACAAACCCCACAGAAGTTGTGTGATGGAAAAATATTCACACTATATCGAAGAAAACACCTACCAAATAAGGATGACATTTCAAATGGGGCAAGAAACAATAGAGAGATGGACATCGAAAAAGTTAAAATGCTAAGGAAACAGGAAAGCAACTAGGTAGCATGGTAGAAATCACAACAAAAAAAATTATAAAAATGGAAAACCCTACAAATTAGCACCCATCCAAACATCACCACAATTTTTTCTTCAACTCTAAATCTCCAAATTCATCAAATTATATCCTGTATTCAAACCTAATCCTTTCTGTTAGCCATTCTAAAGATAAGACTGAGAACTTACTACAGAACCATCACCTACATGTAGTGATCTTATTCTGTGACCAGACAACTTGCTTTCGTGAAGACATGGAAAGGTAAACACTCTCTGCTAAGATTTTCCATATAGCCCAGGTTGAGCAACCACATATACATCACCAATTTTTTCTCTTCAGATTTGTAACTTAGAAGAGCTTTGTCTGACCACCTCCGGGTTGCTCCCAGAGTCACCCAGGAAAGCCCTCTCAACATCATCCTCTTTCTGTAGTACCTAATTAGTAATTTAACCATAACAGTTTCTTGATCATGCAAGTATTTCAAATATATTGCAAATAAGCATAAAGCTTTAATGTTAAACAATTAGGTCAAAATACTTTAGACTATGATGCAAAAAATACAAAGAAACCTCACCAACACTCAAAGGACAAACAAAGTCAAACCTCTACAAAGTATAAATAAATATCTGATAATCTTCATTCCACCACAAAAATGTGCTTAACTAAAGAAAATTCTAATTACTGTGCTTTCAAGACAAAGCTTTCAAGGGCAGTGATTTATAAACATACCCCTACACCTCGTGAACAATCAATGTGTATAAATAGACCATCATAAGGCTCATTTTAAACATCATTATGATCATTTTATAAATCATTTTTATTAAATCAACAAGAAGAAAGCAACAATTGCATTCAGTTCCACTGAAGCAAAGTATATGGCAGTTTCATATACTTATTATGAAGCTATCTAGATTTGCAACTTGATTGTAGAGTCAACCAATCAGTTGTTGAAGCCTAATATTGTCTCTTGTGAGAATCAAAGTTACATCAAGCTCTATGAAAATCCAATGTGTCATGACCATTTCAAACACATTGATATTCAATACAATTTCCTAAGATTCCAAGTTCATTAGGGAGTTAGTAGTGTTGGACCACATTCTGAAAAATGTTGCATATGGTTAATAGTTTGACAAAGCTCCTAAAAAAGGGGAAGTTTGACAAGTTGGGGGAGAATCTTGGGTTATTGGAAAATAAATAAATTTCTCAAGAGTGTTAGATTACCTAGTTGGTCCGAGTTGGTCTCACCTCAGCCTTGAGAAGTTGAGCAGCACCAGGATTGCAGAGCTAGATTGTGGTACACTAGTCAGAAAGATTCTTAAATACAGCTAGAAGCTTATAACGACACCTTCGAGGATATACGAATTAGTTGTTGGGTCACACCCACCAAGTATGGCACACTAGTTGAGGATATGAACACCATCATCTCAGGTGCATTCATGAGTGCACACTTATGGAATGAGGCACCTTCAGGAGAGGAGTTATATCTACTATGATAATGCACTACTCTAAAATAAAAGCCTTGCATACAAGGCAAAGTTATGAGGGAGTTGCTCATGCTCAAGGGAGATGCACCACTTTAAAAACTCTTATGGATAAATCACATAATTTTTTTAAGGTACACGCCTTTCGAACCACTCATTGTGTGGTTCGCCATCAATGTTTTTAAAATAAATTTATTAGAATGAAATTGAATTGATTTTTGAAGCTTCCTTTTAAATCAATTGTTGGCATTACAAAGAATCACGGAGTGCGCTCAACATCCATAAGAAAAACAATGGGTATGATATTAAAATTATATTTGAAGGCATAATATTAAAAATGATGTTTGGAAAAATGGAGGGTGAGAGTATTCATGAGCATGGACACTATGCCACAAACTGTCCACGAAAGAAGAACAATAAGAAGGAATGCTAGCTAATGAATGGTGAGCAAAGAAGTTGCACTCAGAAATGCATTGAGCTTAGAAGCAACAAAAAAATTAGCTAAGAGTCTTCATATGAATCCAGGGCACTTTAAGGCATGCAAGAGAACTTTCCTTAACATTGTATTGTCATTCATCCATTTTTGTAATTATAACATTAGGTTGTAAGCCCTAAATAATGAAGGTGCATGGAGTTTAGGAAGGAGGTGTGTTGGAACCCAATTAGATAGATAAAGAAATGTTCAATTGAGAGGCAAGGCCTAGAACCACACCATCACCATCCTCCAAATGATCAATATTGTTAGATAACGATGACTAAAATTGGTGTATAGGTGACTCAATTTATAAGGATAAACTTTATACATGAGGTTGGAAAACATTCAAAAATAATTGAATCAAGAGCGAAAGGGAAAATATATCAAGGGGCGAAAATATTAAGGGCCCATGTCAGCCAAAGTCAAACCAATGGCCACATGCTCTTTCCTTGATACCATCTCGACTTAAGAAAATGAAACTAAATATAAACATATATGTCAAACAGAATACTCCAATACCTACCATAATTAGATGCATTTTGTTCAAAATATTGAATGAATGACATGCAAACTCTAATTTTGTTTCAAAGTGTCTCGCTTTTCGAGGAAAATACACGAATGTTGAAGGTCTATCATATGTGCTTCTTTGCATTCAAAAAAAAAAAAAAAAAAATATTATGGGAGAATTATACAAGATGGGATGTCAAAGATAAAAAATCACCCTTGCAAAACCAACCTTTAAGGAGTACGATAATCAATGCATGTAGCATAGTTTCAGAGAATTACATGGGCTAATGACTAGGCTAGGTACGATACTGAACCTATCTCATTCTAAACAAGGTATTAAAGATAATAAAATATGATTAATCAACCTAGCTATGGGTTGGATATAGAGCATTCCATGGGATTTAGGCTAAGTTTCTAAGGCTCATCATCATAACTATATCTTTGATAGAAAGGTTTGGATCAGCCCACAACCAACAATCTAAACTTCCTTTAAGAGTTATAATAAACCCCTTCATTATGAGGAAGCATAAAATGTATTTTTTAGGGGTTGAGTCATGTGTTGGATTCATATGTCTTAGAGGTTCCTACATGATAAATAAGGTATGATTATATAAGAGGCATATAGTAAAGCATGGAATGAGGGAAGTTGTGTGGCAGTCCTATCATTTAAGCATAAAATTGATATTAAATTGAGTATAAAAGAGGCCTCTAATGAAGTGTGTACTAAAAATTGGTCAATGGAAGGTGTTGGAGTTTCATTCCTAGCCTAGATAGTTCTCAACAATAAAATGATTTTATATTTAATAAAGATTCTAGATTTTTACAACTTGGTTTGAACTTCATTTGTAGTTTGCTTAAACAGGTGGCATTTTATAACGTGAAAAATAAATGTTTCATTTAAAATATTCCTTGCTACCATAACCACTTCATCCCCTAAAATTAGGGTTTCCTCTCACCTTTTCCTCAACAAAATAAAATCTCAAACCTTTGTTCTAATAACAACAAATAAATAGTGTGCATAATTTTTAGTCTCTAGCTCTCCCTTTCTCTCCCTCTCTCTCCTTCCCTCCCTCCCTTTCTTTCCTTGTCCCTACCTCTCTCTCCATGTCTCCCTCCATTTATTCCTTTATGTCCTCAATGGAAAAACTAGAATCCAAACCCCGAGAATTGGATACCCAAATATTTATGGCTTTCCATCCAACTGCTAAACCCCCTAACCTTCCATTAGCATCCAAGGAAATGAAACTCCACCCCTTTAGTAGGCATTCTAGAAAACTGACAACATAAACACTATATCTTGACAATTGTCACCAACGACTTGGAGGATGTGTTGCAGAGAGGAGTTGCACCATTTAGCTTTTCCTCAACGCCCAAAACCTCCAATCTAGAACCCTTTTCTAACCTAATATGTTCTTTCCTCTAGATGGATAGTCCTAAGAAAGAAAAGGGAAGCTTATATTTTTTAGCCAGGTGCCCATACCTATGGCCCCGCCTACACCTAAAAGGTATTCCTTCATAACCCAATATTTGAATACACTTCACCCCAATCCCGATATCCATGCCTTCTATAAGCCCTTCTATGAGGTCCATATTAACCAAAATATGGGTGTATGTCTTAATCCCCATCTCTAAATATGTAGATTCATGGGCTAAATAAGATCCCAATGAGTTACCTATATCTTTGAAAATTAGGGCATCCCAATAGGTAGGAGTGAGACTTGGAAGATGAACCTAGACTGGGGCCATATCCAGTCTCTCCTACTTTGCATCGAAGAGGGACATCTAGAAATTGAAAAGGATAGGAGATGAATCAATTTTCTAAACCATTTATTGTACCTTCTGGGTGTCTGCTACATCTTTGAAGCACAAATGAATCTAACCTTGGGCTAATAGTGACACCTATGGAGAAAATTTTATAATAGGTAAGATTTCATTGTCCGCCCACACGTTTAGGGTTGAGGACCTGAATTTTCAACCCCTTACTTGCCCCACCAAGGATTTTTGGGACATTTCCTTAGTATTTTGAATGGTGACATTGACTCCCAAAAATAGAGAAAGCAGGACTTTTTTATTCTTCTTGAAACTACAATATATTTTCCTCTTCCTCGCTTTCTCATACTCCTTTTGAATCATAATTCCTTCTTATTCACAAGAGTGTTTCTCCCTGAAAACCACAAGATCATTCATAATGTTAGTTTGACCTTCTTCCGTTGTCGAGGCAAGGCTCTCCTTCACTAATTCACTGAAGGAGGGCGAGGCTGATGGAACTTGAGATGAAGGATATACATGAAAACAATCTGGAGAGGCTTCTAAGAGTGAAGAACCCCCACTGTGTTCAAAAAATTATGAAAACCCTAAGGAAGTACTAACACATTGTATGTCTTCCTCCAATATCTGGGACAATAGGGAAACTAAAATTAGAGTCACACACCCAAGAAGAGTTCTCTAGCCCCTGACAAACATCCTCAGGCCCTGAGCTAGCCGAAACTAAAGGACCCGAATAGTGCGTGGCTGGAGCAAGGGTTAGGGCCTTCGAACCGCTGGATAGTTGCCTATTGAATTCTTAAATTTTCTTTCTAAATATCTGGTAGGCCTAGAAACTGCGGTATGGTGACCTTCTAAGTTGACTTTGAAATGCGAATGGATAAAATCCTTGGGACTAGACCAAATTTGTTGAAAACCCCCCTCCTCTAGTTCATAATCCACCAACTCCTCCTCCTCCATGTGGGTCCAATAGTAAGCAATCAACATCTCATCTTAAAAGCATATTTGATGAGTAGTTGCATGTCTTCAAAGGGTTTATCATGGCGACCATCTCTTTACAAAATATATATCATGTGGATAAAAAACTCATGGTTACCATTTAATCTTATCTTGCATTTTGACAATGATATTAGAGCCTAGCATTGTCTAGAGCCTGTTCACTCTTTGTCAAAACTACGACGCTTTCTTCGCTTGCAATTTTTCCATGGGCCTCTAGGGTTTCTCTAGTGTTGAATTCTTCTCCTATGGTAAATATGTTGTAATGTTCTCTTTAACATTTTGAGTTCGTCAAAATAAAATAAAAATTAAAAACATAAAATTAATAATTAAACCAATCTAGATCTATCTTAACTCTAGATCTACCAAAAGTCTAGAGGGAAGAATCAAATCTCTTGAAGTTCAAACCTCTTTAGATTTGATCTCTAGACACTTAATAAATTTGAAATGAAGATAAATTTAAATTGATCATATAAAATGAAAAAAAATAAAAAAACATAAAAAATAAATTGATTTGCAAACTAAAAATAGTATCCACCTTTCTTTTGAAAAATATTAAAATATTTACCATATTCAAATAACTTTTAAGAAATTAAAATATTTATTATATTGTGATAAACGTTTTTGACCCTTCCGATTAAAATGATTTGAGTCATCCGAAAACCATTTTCCCACTCGATTTAAATTTCAAGAGGGTATTGTCATGGAGGATTGGCGGGCAAACTAAACAGGGGCAAACTAAACACAGAGCATTCTGTTACCAAAACAGTAGAGTAGAGCTAGAGCTACATGAGGGAGCCTTAACACCCTTTCTGTTACCAAAACAGTAGAGCAGAGCTAGAGCTACATGAGGGAGCCTTAACACCCTCTCATCGATACTGAATGCATTGAAGAGTTCAACTCGAGCAAAGATGAAGAAGCGATTATTCAGTTTCAAGAAGAAGAAGGCGGCCCCTCCTCCATCTGTTGAGAGGCATACAAGAAGGTAAGAGTTTAAGAAATTATTGCATGTATAATGTAGCTTCTGTGCCATGGAAATCATAAATCAGACCATCATCTGTGCACTCTCGCAAGACAGGGCAAACTCCACAAGGAATGTTCGCAAATGATGACCACTCCTGAATTTGAGCTTGGGAACCTCTATAGCAGCAGTCTCTGGTTCCCGTGCTTATCGCTTCTTCCACATCACCATTTTCTTGAGCTCTTCAACCTTCAATTTCACCTTTGATATCCCTGATTTTCTCACAAAATCAGCAACACTCTCAATAGTGGCTACACCCTGCTGCAAGGTGAACTGCAAACACTGTTGCTTAACAATGTTAGTGAACTCTATATCAAAGTTTAGCCCTGTGTACCATGCATCTCCATTTATCTCCTTTGAAGGTGTCAATTCTGCTAGCATATACACCTTCATTGCTCGGTTAGAAACACACTTCACCCCTTTTATTAAGTCACGAGCTTCTATATTTTTCAATGTTATGTTAACCTGTGGTTGTTGTAAATTTGTTTCTCTTTTCATATCTTTTGTCCATATACCCATATTTCCAACATTTTTTATGACTTGATATATGATCATATCTTCAGATGAGAGGCCCTTAAACCTTACAGATTCTTCTTTTGTCTGTTGCTTCTAATCTATGAAATCACCCTGCTTGAAAACCTGGAGTTGACGATTTTGAAGCAGGGCATTGAGTGCCTGAGATCTAATATTGAGATCAACATCTTTAAGATTTTACTCCATGATTTTATCTGACAATCCATCAGAGAAAGTATTGAAAAGATCCAATATTCTATTGATGGTAGTAGCCATTTGTGAAGCTGATGTTGCGATCTCTAAGATCTTCCAAACTGTAATGGGCTTCAAACCCTAGAACAATATGTGCATTTGTAGTGTCTGATTATCCCGATTGCCCCATTTAGAGTATGGGCTTCGAACCCTAGCCACAGTATGTGCAATGTGTGGCCTCAAGCAGAAACAAAAAATGTATGTATATATGCTCTGCATTTTGAACATTTGTATGGCTATTACTATGTTTTGATCACAGAAAACAAAATTATGCACAGCTGAATTTTGATAATTTGGATACCAAATGTAGAATTGAGTGGTGCTTGAAGCATTTTTTGGTGGGGGACAATTTCTAACCAGTGGATTCAGTTTCGAACTACTTTATGAATAGTCCTAACTTATTTTTCAGTTTTTTTCGTCTTAAACACATCAATGCCCTTTTCCAACATATATTATTATCATTTACTCATGTAACCTGCTGTGCATAGGGTTTCAATGTTTCATTTTCTAGTTGTCACTGCAGAGGCAACCATGCCCTCCTTTTTCCAAGCATATCTAGCTGTAAAATTTTTGCCTTATTGTTTACAAAAGGGGTAGGTAGGTGTCATTTATTCGACTCTTTATCATCATTACTCACAAGTTAATTCAATGATATCCTGCATCCCATAGATTTAATGTCTTAGCTTCCTATGATCTATCATAGCCCAGATTCTCATGGTTTGCTTTTAGAGCCAAACTTTTTGCAAAGTTTCATCTTTTGGTGAACATCATGAAACCTTCTTTAGATATTCTGATGTGCTCTTTTGATTTTGAGTTTGCATTCTTGAATTTGAAGTGTGATTTGAATTTTCTTTAACTGTTCCTTCACATGAATTGTATTCAATTTCTTATTGTCTGTCCAAACACGAAAGAGCTATAGATAAAAACCTGTTGATGTATGTTGTATTCGGTGCTGCTTTCTAACTTGTAATCCAAGGGACTGTTGGGGCCCTTGTTTTTGTTTAAGTTTTGAATTTTGAACTTGGACTCTTTTTGAGGAACACAATCACTAGACAACCAAAGGGGTGTCAGAGAGAGATATGTGAGGTAGATAGTGTGCTGAAGGACTAGACCCTGAGGAGACGAGACTCGCAGGTGCAACAAGTCTCTTTTTATGAGAGGGTACCTGTGCTGAAGGCGGCGGGGGAGGCATACCTATGCCCGCCGTGACAAAGTACAAAAGAATAGTGTGTCCAATAAACAAGGGACCGAACCATAGAGTACAGCTGGCATAAACAAAGGCCAGATAAAAATACAATGAAGAGTCTCACATACATGCTGTGCCTGGGATAACAGCCAGGACTAGTACAATAATATCTGAGTACATGAGATAAATACAACCCAAATGCCCCCTGTAAATGGGGAAGGGCTCACAAAATCTGACTGACACATGCAAATCATAGAGGTGCTGCAAGTGGCTAAGGCCAACATCATCAAAATCTGGAGCGGCATCAAAGGCTGCAATGAAGAGGTCATCCGGGCATGTGGGGGGCTACCTGCAGGGCCACCCCCTCATGAGGGCTGAGACATCTCACACACGCCCGGAATCATCAAGAGCTGCTGCTGGGTCACTGGACTGTCCAGTATACGAATCTCGATCATGCTAAAAGGAGCTGGAGAAGTAATCAAGTCAAAGGGAGGTAAGAAATCCCCCTGCCTGATCCGAGGCACCGAACAAAAGTGGAAGCTGGAACCAAGGTACACCGCCCTCGAGACCTGGCTTCTGGAATAAGTGTGTTGAGGTCGACAGAAGGAGGCCCGCCTTAGGTGAGGCAATGAGAGATCCTCAACTAAGGCACGAGAGAAAAGCAATAGAGTGACGGACAAACTGACACTAATGATGATGGCGGAAATGGGAAGGGTGGAGTGGCGAATGGACGACTTCCCTTGTTAGAGCATAAAGGGTATGAATGACATGGCAGCGACTGACACAATATCGAAAGGGACAGGGGACAGTGGGGCTGAAGGTCATGAGATGCGACACAAGAGAGGAACCAAGCAAAAAAGAATGGAGGGCTATAGTATGGTGTAAAAGGACGCAGGATAGACTCCATGAATGCAATGATGACTCAACTCGGATGCTCTAAGCAAGGGCGACTAGATAGTGCTGCCACACAATAAAGGCCCCAATGGGGGGTCATAGAAGCATGAGTACAAGGTGGGCACTCATGATGAAAATCAACACGAACATGGACAAGTAAGGGGGCGATATGGTGCCCCAAGTACAAGTGTCGTAAGTGAGGAAATTCGATTTTGAGGAGCGGTGAAGTGACCCTTCGTGGAAAAATGTGTCCGGGTGAAGTAGCAAATCACCAAAAAATAAGTAAAACCCATTTGAGAGCTCAGTGAGATCTATCCAACGGTGCTGACGGTTCGTCGAACGGGGCTACGGTGTGGTCGCGGCAGTTGAAAGAAGAAACAGGGGTTCTCTTTTAATGAGGCTGTTTTCCCTCCAAAATCATTCATTTGCTATTGTTGCGGTGGTGAATGTGGAGAGGAGAGAAGGCCCTAAATCTTCGCGGCGAACGCAAAGTGGACAAAAAAACCGACCGCTGGATTCAAGATCCGCGCTGGAGATAAGAGGCCCGACCTGCTCTTTGCATTTTGATGGGAGTAGAAAGATTTGTGTTTAGGCCCAAACACCCTGCAAACAAATTTCTCCCTCCTTCATAGCCGGGTCGCACCTTTGGGGCAAAGGTGCGACCCAGACGTGTGTTTTGGGGCAAAGGTGCGACTGTCTGAAATGGGCAAGAAAGTCGCGACCCGGGAGGGGAGGGGGGCTTGGTGCTGTTTGATGGTTGGGAGTTGGGTTTTTGTGTGTGGTTATGGTTTGCCCGATCTGTACCCTGACAAAGAGAATGTGTTTTTGCAGGTATGGCAGAGTTACGGGTCAACTGGAGAGAGAGGGATCTGGGAACACTTCGGGCAGAGATCCAGGCGGATCAGGGCGTCCGTCGTGTATTGGCCAGATTTGGGGTTCTCAAGTTTGTGGAGAACCCGTCGATGAGAGCAGGGGAACCATTACTGGCCCGGATTATCAGTTACTGGGATCCAGATCAGGAGATCTTTGTAGTGCAGGGGCACAGGATTGAACTGACGGTCCAGGATGTGTACTTCCTGACCGGCCTCCCACCATTGGGGATAGTGGGAGACACGCAGCCAGTGCTGCCGCGGGGGCGGCATATCATGGAGTTTGTGGAACGCCATTGTCGACCGGGTTTCCAAGTCAAGGGGACTCGGATATCGATCGAGGATCTAGAGAGGCTAGAAACCCGTGCAGTGGCCGCAGCTGTGCTGCGAATCCTGGGCACCCAGGCGTTCCATCACATCACCGGTGGACAGATGATGATAGTGGAGAGTGTGCTGAGTGGGACCTACTTTGGGTGGGCCCAAATGATGTTGGTGTCGCTAAAGCGACAGTTGTCGCTATGCAGGCGGCAGGTGAATCATGATTGCTCATATGGGACTTTGTTGTGCGCCTTCTTCTTTGAGAAGATCCCGACCTTGAGGCCTCGTGTGCATCTTCTAGATGGGGGCCCGAGAGAGCCCAGGATGCGTCGTTGGGGACGACTACTCTGCAAAGGAGGAGGAGGGGCGGTCGGGCGAACATTTCGACCGGAGTTCTTTGCCCATTGGGACCAGATGCCGTTGTACATAGACGACTACCCTTATAGTGGGATGAGCTACTGTGGGGATCCGGATCTGCCACTTCCGCCTGGTCGAGTCTGGGGGCCCGATGGTAAGTGACAAATTGCTATTCTTATATGGGCATGTTTAAAGTTTTTTGAATAGTAAATAATGATACCGATTCATGGACTTTTGGTATGCAGATATAGCACCGGTAAAACCGGCCGGATATATGGGACGACCCAAGTAGCTGTCTGGAGTTACGGTCCGAGGTGATCCAGGCACGCGAATGATGGTGCTGGGCCGCCTCATCGGGAGGACATCCGCCGTAGATGTGGAGCACTGCTGACGTGAGTATCGCAGCGCTGGTGGCAGTGGATTTAGACGCTACTCGCACATAGAGCCATGTTGTCTCCGAGTGGCGGTGGTACTGCGTGCTGCGATGGCGATGGCCTTCCATTAAACTATGCGATCTACATGCCGGCAGTAAGGCAGGCCATGTCGTCTTGAGCCGTATAGTGGGATTAGGGATACATAGCCCTTGGATGTATGTAGGGGCAGTGGGGTGCTTCCTATAAGGTAGGAGGCATATGGTGCCCCCATTTTTTGGATTTTGTTTGTAACATGCTATGGGCATGTCGTATGTATATGTATGGGGGGGCGCATGGTGCCCCCAGTTTTTTGGAACATGCTATGGGCATGTCGTATGTATCAGAGTAGATGGACTCATCAATATATGGTTTGCGACATATATTATGGATATGCATCGTCTTTTGATGGTTGATTTAATGTTATTGTCTTGTATGAATTGTGTGTGATAAATGCCAATCTAGAACATGGTTTGCAATACTATCTACGTAGTGATTCTGGTCTCTGGGTACATGGTTGAAAGTGATGGTTTCAAACGCACGTATTAAGACTTTCACTCGTAAATAGCGTCGAAACAGCACAAGGTTATGCACACGATAAACACCATTTAGTTGCATGACAAGAAGCAAGGAATCCAAGCGAACGTGCAGGTGGCGAATGCGATGCAGCAAAGCATCAGCTAGTAGGCCACGCACTGCATCGTATTCGGCCTGATTGTTGGTGGCAGAACCAATGCATACCCCGTTAGACAGAACGATGTCATGCAAGGGGGTGAAGATGGCCCACCCTGCCGAGGCAAGATTCCTGGAGTAGCGACTTGCACCATCGGCGTAACCGATAAAGGATGTGGACGGGGGATGCGCAAGGTGGTGTGACAAGACAATACATGAGGGGATGAAAGGAAAGGACGGCAGCGTGAGGGGGCAGAAGTCATCAAGCGGAAATGGCGGAGGGAAGGGGCAGGATGAGCAAAACTCAAACAAGGTGATGTATGAGGGCTATCGGAAACATGGCGAGGACTCGGGCTGCGAAGGTCAACAGAGACACCAGTGGAGTGATCTCGAGTATCAAGGGACACAATGGGGGAGGCGGCAGACGGGCTAGGTTCCAAGTGTCGTGCAGAGGAGGACAGGTAAAGAATGGTGACCGTAGACTCCGTCATCTGGACATCAGGGGGGGGAATATGGATGGGATCAGTGGAATCCTCAGGCTGGGCTGCAGCATACTGCGCGAGAATGGGAGAGGCGGATTGAATTTGTTCAACCTCATACTCGCGGATTACCTCAAGGGAGTCACGGTAATGCGTCAGGTGAGGACAATGATGGGAGTAGTGGCCATGGACACCGCACAAAGCACAAGGCTTGTTGGTGCGAAGAGTCTTGGGGTTCTTGGAGACGGTCGAAGCAGGAGTGGGAGTTTCAGGGACCGTAGTGTCGGGGAACGCGACTTTTACCATGGGGCGAATACGGGGTAACTGGGGACAAGCATGAGTGGCATGACCGATGACATCACATAAGGCACATGGCTTCGAGGGTGGGGGAGGAGCCGAGGTGGTTGTGGTGGTTTGGTCTTTGGTTGCCCCCCTGCGGGCTTTTCCTTTCTTCCCGGGAGCCGACTCAGCAGGAGAAGGGTCCTGTGGAGGTGCTGGGGGCACGTTAGCTATGGAGGAAGCGAGGGGGGCCGGTTGAACCGGTGTTAAAGCCATGTAAGGTTTGGGGTGACCAGGGGGGGTGGCGGCTGGAGGGTCAAGGTACCAAACCGGAATACCCAAGGTCAAATTAGGGAGAGAAAGGGTGGCCATGACGGGGACGGAATATACTCCGGGAGGGGGAGCCAAGAAGGGGATCTGTCCAGCAGGGTAATGACCAGGAGGAACGGCTTCAAGATGGTTAAGGCCAGGAGGGACCGATCCTGGAGGATAAAGAGGTGCGGGGGTGGCAGCTATAGGGGGAGGGCCGGAAAGGGGAGGTCCGGCTGGCTGAGACGGATGGCTAGGAGCGGGTTGCGGAGGGCGGGGAGGAGGGTGCGGGCTAGCTGAGGCAGGCCGTTTATGGGCAGCCTGAGATGATTGCATCATGCAAACATTCGACAAGCTGTGATCAGTAACGGGAGGGGGAGGAAGGTGAGGAAAAGTACCAAGCAAGGTGGAATCTTTATAAACGCCGGGGGAGACACTGGTCAAGGAATCGACAGTTTGCTTGTTGGCTACAGAAGAGATGGTCGTCTCGGAGGAGGACTGAGACGATGACTCATGATACGATAGCCGGTCAATGGTGACTATCTTCCCGTTATGTGGAAAAGACATCTTACGGAAGACCGCGGATGGGACAGCAGACATGGCATAGGTGTAGCTTCGCCCCAATAGGATGTTGTAGTCTAGAGGGGCGTCAATGACTTCGACATCAACGCAAATAGTCTTACCGGCGAGGGTGATGGGACAGTTACGAAACAGGCCAATAGGCTGAGAGGCATGACCATCCCACGCTCGAAGGGTGATCGTGGAAGGGGCCAACTCAGGGGATCCGAGTTGCTTCCAAACCGAAGCGGACATCACACAGGTGGATGCCCCCTCATCAATTATACACCGGGATACAGTGGCGTTTCGGATTTTGACTGGGATTTGGAAAGCAACGGAAGGAGGAAGAGGAGGGTGGTCCGATTGAGTGGCGTTGAAAACAATCATTTGGTCATCAGCAGGATCAACAGCGCCCACGGCAGATAGTAGAGCCTTCCTTTGAGAAGGGCACGACTGGAGGAGTTCCAGTGTGGAAATGGCAGCAAGGGATTGTGCCAAATCATCTACTATACTGTACGATTGAGCGGCTCGACCAGAAGCAGCATTTCGGCGTAATGGACCCTTTGGAATCTTTGGGTGAACCTCAACTTTGGGTTGAGGGATGTGTAAGGGGCCACTGGATGTCGAAAGAGGCTCTGTAGAACCTGAAGATGGGGGCTCGGGAGCAGACTGAGCAGGGGGCTTGGTGTACTGGCTAGACCGAGTTTGAAGGTGAAGGTCGACGGAAGGGGACGGATCGGAGTGCATCATGAGGATCTGGTAGTCAGAGGAACCAGAAATGGACGAGGGTGTGGCGGCATGGCTGTCAGGGGGGTGGGTAGCCACGAATCCCTGTTGAGGGAAAGGATCAGTGAACACAGATGGCTGGGTAGTGGCCACATGAGGAGGAGCGTCAGGGGAGGTGTGCTGTCCGCGCAATGTGGCTTGAGACTCCCACATCTGTCGCATCTGGGGTAAGAGAGGGCAATCGTGAGTGTAGTGACTGTAAACACCGCAACACGAACAGGGCTTGTTTGTGCGAAGCGGCCTGTCCGGCCTGGGCGGAATGCCCTGAGGCTGGTTGCTAGTGTTAGGGTCCTGACCAGAATTGGGTCCTCGGTTACCAGGGGCAGATGGGTTCTGGTTTCCTCTCCGCCTTCTTTGGGAAGGGGGATTAAACGCACCCTGCCGCGCAAATACTTGCCCTGGAGGGGGTTGTAAGGGTTGTTGCAGGTGGTGAGGAGGCAAGGGAGGCGGAAACGCATATGCTGGGGGAGCTGGCGCACCAGGCTGCGGATAAAAGTAAGGGTTGGGTTGGGCAGCATTGAGGTAAGCAGGAGGTTGGGCAAAAGGAGGAGGCATGCCGTATCCCGGATACATGTTGCCGGGAGGAGGCAGAGTGCTAGAGGTGCTGGCCCCTCCCTGAGGAAGGTCGTGGCTCATAGGAGGGTGAGCAGAGGGGTGGGAAAGAGATCCAACAATACCGTCGGCGGAATGAGATGCCCCCGGGGCGTTAGCGCCACCGGGCCGGGGGATGTCAGGAAGAACGGTATAAACATAACCAGATTGAGCATAGATCAGGTCATACTTTAAAGCTATTTGGAGGGCGGCTTCTTCAGATTGAGGAAAGTGAGAGGCGACATCTTTGCCTATGGGAGACGGGAGGGTGCGAAGGAACCAGTCCATGTAAACCCGATCTTCAAAGGGAGGGGCTCGACATAAGCTCCGTCTTCGTCGCCATTCCTGAACATGGGCAGAAAGGCGTGTGGAAGAGGATTGCTTAAATGAAGTCAAGAGCTCCGTACCAGTGTCGTATCGGAGAGGGAGCTGGAAGTACGAGAAGAAGGCTTGGGCAAGAGTCTCGAACGTGGTATGGGAGGAAGTGGCCTGTTCGACATACCATTTAGAAGCTTCGCCGGTAAGCGTGCGCTGGAACAAACGAAGACGGATGGAGTCATCGGTAATGGAGTTGGAGGAACACCACATGTGGAAAGACCGGACGTGATTGGTTGGGTCTTCGCCACTAAGGCCCTCGAACTTAGGGATATCAGAGGGTAACTTGGTGGGCATAGTGGGCCAGGTAGCATTGTGGTGAATGGGGTCGTTAATCAACTGATGGAAATCGGGGAGGCTGAGGCCTGCAATGTACGGCAGCACAGGGGTGGCCGGAGTAGTGGTTGTGACGGTTCCGCTAGAAGTAGGGCCGGTATTGGGGCCACTAGCATTAGGCCCTGATCCAGACATGGTGAAGGTAAAAGGGGGAGAACCGGGAGGGGAAGGGGGACCCGAGGAATCAGGAGAGGAGTCGGAGTGCGGACTCGAAGGTGGACTGGCTCGACGACGACGGTGCGGAGCAGGTCGATCAACCGGGAACTGAGGATGAAGGCCAAGAAGTCTCCGGGAAAGGCGCCTTGGGGGCGCAATGATGACAGGAAGAAGGAAACCGACAAGGGCAGAAAGGGGCAAAATCAAGAAGGTCAAGGGCAGATAAGGTGCAATGACGATTGATTTTAGAGTCTTTGCCAGGCGGTGTAAACCAGGCGCTTCTTCACTTAAGGTCAGTGTGTGGTGTGCGTTAATTTTAATTTTTAAACCCTTTCCGTTGTTGAGAGCAAAAAGTGTGCAACGTAGCTGAAAATAAACCTACAGAGAACAGAATAAAAATGCTGAAATAACAGAAAAATAACAGCTACATATGCATCTATCAAACCCAAGAAAGTGGGTCTCTCAAAACTATGCTGAAAAGAAGGGGAAAAACTATGGAAACACACACAAACGAAGCTCAACAGATCTAGGGTCAAAGGGGACAGGGATCTGGAGGATAAAGCTGCAGATAAGGGGTGCAGATCACAGCCAAGAGACAGGGGCAAGGTGGCTGGAAAAAAGGGAAATCAGCAAAAAGCCGGGAGGGGCAAGGCAGAGGCCTTTAGGGGAGGTCCAAACAAAACGACAAGAGGTGATTTGAAAGGAAAAAGGGCTGATTTCGATGGATCTGGAAGTGAGGTCACAGATCTGGAAAAAGAAAGGGCTGAAGCTCTGAAACCGACGGCTGAAACAGCTGAAACTCTTCCACAAAAAGTGGAGGGTACTAAAGCCCTAAGGGGCTGGGTTCCCACTTAGATGAGTAAAACAGATCAGATCTTGGTCAAGGCGGGCTGAGACAGAGGCTGGAAAACCCTGGCAGAGGCTGCAGCAGAACCCAGAAAAATTACAGAAAAAATGCTGGAAAAAAGGCAGGTCGCAGGTTCTGACCTGATCTGAGTTGAGGTCGCAGGAAACAGGCCAAAAGGTGCGTCCAGGTCGCAAGTTTTGGGCCAAAAGGTGCGACCCCCCCGTTCCGGCTGTTTCGGCGGCAGATTTTCTGAAAAATTGCCGTCTCAGGTGCGGCTGGTGTCGCTTACCTGCGCAATAGGGCCAGAAACACACGGAAGTTAGAAATTTTAGGTTTTTAGGGTTTTATGAGAGAAAAATGACATGAAAAGAGAAAAACTAAGCAGCTAAAAAAGAAGCCCTAGGGCCTGAAGTAGCTGGATATGCAGGAATAGGAAAAACGACAGCGGTCGTAATTTTAAAACCCGTGTGGAGTCGCCATTTGTTAGTATGAATTCTTTGTCGAAGCGTACGAAAAAGAACCACTTTAGCTACGCATAACTAATAGCCCTAACAACAATAATGGTTGCAAAACATCTTCAGATCTGCAATTAGTAGTTAAAGTGCTGCAACAAACAGATCTATAAATGGAAAGATATTAAGCAGTGAAGTAAAGAGTTTGCTCCATGCATCCAACAGACAAGACAAGAACACGATTTTGAATGAATTTTTATATTACAGGGCACCTGGGAGGAAACAAGAAGGTGTATCCAGATCTCCTCAATGGGATGGGTTCTTTGTAGTCCTCAGCACTTCAGATCTAAGCTTTCTCTCTCTTGTACATGTAGAAAACCCAATGTAGAAGGTAGAGCTCAATGGGAGCAACAATGGCAGAAAATGAGACCGAGTGTATAGATCCAGAGTGATCTAGTATGCAACAAAAGGTGAAGAATGAAGGGGAAAAACCTCCTATTTATAACAAAATATTGGGTCATTCTAGATCTTGGTGCATGATTAAAATAATGTTAACCAAATCTAGATCCACCTCTATGGAATATTTTATTATTATTTGTTGGAGGGAAAGGGTGTTTGACTTGGGTCAAATCCCTCGATTAGTGAAAAATAAATAAATAAATGATTTATTTATCTTTTTAAGGAAGTGGTTGGGATATAATCAAATAAATAATGATTTAGTTGATTAATGGTGGTTGATTTGGTCATATTTAACAAGGAATAATATTTAAATAATTATTCCTAGAAAATAATAAGATAACTATGGGTTTATCTCATTAATTTCTTTGTTTTTGGGTTAAACATGACTGGGAATAATAATTAAATTATGGTTTAATTAATTATTCCTTTTGGGGTTTCCTATTTAACATAGTGAAAGCAGTTTTACTTAGGGTAAAATTGGTCTTACATGGTGTACTTGGGTCCATCTAATGATAATAGGTTAGATGACCAAAAAATGGTATAACAGATCCAATATTCTATTGATGGTAGTAGCCATTTGTGAAGTTGATGTTGCAATCTCTAAGATCTTCAAAACTGTAATGGGCTTCGAACCCTAGAACACTATGTGCATTTGCAGTGTCTAATTATCCCGACTGCCCCATTTAGAGTATGGGCTTCGAACCATAGCCACAGCATGTGCAATGTGTGGCCTCAAGAAGAAACCAAAAATGTATGTATATATGCTCTGCATTTTGAACATTTGTGTGGCTATTACTATGTTTTGATCATAGAAAACAAAATTATGCACAACTGAATTTTGATAATTTGGATACCAAATGTAGAATTGAGTGGTGCCTGAAGCATTGTTTGGTGGGAGAAAATTTCTAACCAGTGGATTCAGTTTCGAACTACTTTATGAACAGTCCTAACTTATTTTTCAGTTTTTTTCGTCTCAAACACATCAATGTCCTTTTACAACATATATTATTATCATTTACTCATGCAACCTGCTATGCATAGGGTTTCAATGTTTCATTTTCTAGTTGTCACTGCAGAGGCAACCATGCCCTCCTTTTTCCAAGCATATCTAGCTGTAAAATTTTTGCCTTATTGTTTACAAAAGGGGTAGGTAGGTGTCATTTATTTGACTCTTTATCATCATTACTCACAAGTTAATTCAATGATATCCAGAATCCCATAGATTTAATGTCTTAGCTTCCTATGATCTATCATAGCCCAGATTCTCATGGTTTGCTTTTAGAGCCAAACATTTTGCAAAGATTCATCTTTTGGTGAACATCATGAAACCTTCTTTAGAGATTCTGATGTGCTCTTTTGATTTTGAGTTTGCATTCTTGGATTTGAAGTGTGCTTTGAATTTTCTTTAACTATTCCTTCACATGAATTGTATTCAATTTCTTATTGTCTATCCAAACACGAAAGAGATATAGATAAAAACCTGTTGATGTATGTTGTATTCGGTGCTGCTTTCTAACTTGTAATCCAAGGGGCTTAATGCGATAATCCACTGTATCTAGGAACATGGATCTGTGCTTCTATCACCAATGACTTCTTCAACTTACTGTTATTATTTTGACACTATGAACGAAACTTTTCCAGATGCTTACTTTGAGATTGCTTATGCCTGGCATGTGATACTGATTTGTTTGTCCATTTTTGTCTGGGCCAGGATTATTTGGCGAATGCATCAACTGTGACATTGGATATACTGTACTTTAGAACACATGCTTGCAGAGAGGGACCGAAGGTATGTTTTTTCTTCTTCTAATTCTTGTTTTAGTTTGATTCCTATCCTTACCACAAGAATAAACTATGTGGTATTTGAATGAATAGTTGTTTGTGTTTGTATCGAAATATGTGAGATGCTCTACACCTTGCTTGGGGTGGGTGGGTTCGTCAATAGTTTAATTGCATGTAATTACATTTAATCTATACTATGTGTTAGGTGCATCAAATACAATATCCCAAATCCATCTAATTTTGGTTTCGATAGGGTCAATATTGCATATCTTGAGTTCAGAGAAATGACAGATATATTAAATATTGAAATTTGAGATATTCAACCTCGAGCTTTGGAACATTGATGTGCATATCAAACACAATTTTAGATGTGTCTGTGCTAGTGTATATTGATTTCCATTTGATATTAGTGCGAGTAATCTCATTTGTTGTGGAGCTGACTCTATTTAGTTTGGAGGCTTTGCAGGTTTTTGTCATTTGGGTCAGAAATGAAAGTGTGCATTTTGATATGCAGTTTCATTTTGCTTTGTATATTTGTTACTCTTTGATGTTATTTATTTGTGGGAAGCATAGAGAATGAATGGAGTTAATGCATGCCATTAGGTTCTTAGTCTATTTCTGATTTGTATACTATGAAAATTTCTGAGCACAAAAATCCTACTGCTAAATATTGATTTACTTCTCCTACTTGTTTTATTATGCACAAGTTATTTAACTGAAAATATTCAAAAAAACTTCAAGGTAAACACAACTAGCAACCTACACAAATACAGATCCTTTACTGAAAATCACACACATATGACAAAGGACACAATTTTTTCGGACAAATGTCCTCGGAAAACCCAATGCAGGAAAACCGGTGCAATAGATATGAGTGTTTATTATTATTAAGCAACAATATTATGAGTACATCTAGGGTGCCATAATCTGGCTCACCCAACAGAGAAAACATTGGCTACAAAGAAAATGTGAGTTTTACCTCACTCTCGCAAGTCCTGGTTGATCTGGATGAGCCACTAGTGAAACCCCAACTAGCTTTGCACAATCTATACACTGCCACTGTGTAAGGTTGTGTGGCGCTAACTGAGGGACTACGTCACCCTTGCTCTGTGCTGATCAACTTCTACTGGAGTCCAGTTTCATCCCTGTCGGCTCAGAAACCCTAGTCTCTAGTTGAATTTCAGACTTTCCTTGGAGGCTTTGCACTGCCCCTGCGTGGGCCTGCATCACCCTCTCTAGGGATTGCGTCACACCCTCTGATGGCTGCGCTACCTCCGCTGTGTCTCTGTTGCCCTTGCTTTGCATTGTACTCTTGGTCCTCCTGACCAATCACTGCATCCGCCCCTCACTGCTTCTCTAAATCACTTAGATCTGATCTTCGTCTGAGCACTGCTCTGTCAGAAGAATTCAATCTCTTAGAATCTGTGTGTGTGTGTTCTCCAATTGACCCCAAGCCCTTCCTTTATTATTTTCTTGTTAACAAATCAATGGCTGTGATCTTATCACTAATCAATGGCTAAGATTAAAAGAAGCTTGATCCATGTCACTTAGAATGTTCTCATCACATGTGTAAATTAATTCACTTTAATTTTTTTAATTTCCCTAATTTAGACTTAGGGTCCCCATTAAAAATTTAAATATTTGAATAAACTTTACACCAGATGGAATTTCTCCAAACGCTTTTCTGGGTCTTGGAGATCTCATGTGTTCTAGCCCTTCCACAAAGTTTTGGAGTTAGAGCACATCCGATGCTACCCCAAAATATCAATACTCCCTCTTAGCGAGGAGTGTGTTGTAGCAATAGTTCCCCACTGAAGTGTCGCCTTGATCTCTGGGATCAGTCTTTGCACTAATGCTTGGATTAATGACCTCCATCCACTGCGATGCTGCTCTCTGTACTACTGCCCATGTCACTACCAATGACACAACCACATCTTTACTGCATCTCCCTCTCAAATTGTTGCATCATGCTGCCCATAGCACCGCCACTGCTAACTGCTACATTGCAACTCAGTTGCTGAGAAGTAAGCATTTGAAGGACCACCACCCAATCACCAGACAAATCAGTCGGGCTACATCTTAGCACTTAAGCATCCTCTACTGCTACGCTGCACTATCTCTCTGAAGCTCTGCGATGTTTGTTGCACTGTACTATGTAAGAATTTCCTTTGCACTACTATCTCTCATTTGCGCTGCTCCAAAATTTAGCATCCCAACACTGCCTCTGCTTCTCCATGATTTTCTACACCCAATGCTCCAGTCATCCTGTTATTTCCTTAAGGCTCTCGTAGCTCATATGTGATCCAAGAGTTTGGGCAAATCAAGGATCTTGCCTTCCCATCTGTAGCTTCTCTACAGATCTATATCGCCCTAGCTCTTCTCTCGAGACATAAGCACTCATGGCCACATCATCCTCACTACCATTGTCCCCTCTAGTTGTTGCTGCCTTGGAATCGGAAGCTTCCTTGTCCTTCCTCTTAGGACAAGTGCTGGAAAAGTGTCCAATTTCGCCACATCTAAAGCACCAGACCTTGGATAGGTCCTTCTTCTTCCCTTGCTGCCGCTGTCCCTTTGATGCTAGGGCTGCATCTCCCTCCTCCTCATGTCGAAGGATAGCTCACATGTCACCCCAATTTGGGAGTTGTGCTCTATCCAAGATGCTTTGGACAAAGGTCTCCCACTCATCAGTGACTGCATTCAGGGCAGTCCTCAGTAAGAGCCCTTCATCCAGAGTTGCCCTCATGGCAATCAACTGATCTCAGATCGTTTGTAATCTGAAGAGGACGGGATAAATCTCCTCTCCCTTGTTCATTTGGAATATCCGCATTTGGTCCTCTAGAAGCATCTTCCATTGGAAGAAGCTGTCTTGATACAACGTGGTCAAAGATTTCAACATATCATGTGTCATCCTCTTCTCGAAAATGTGTGGTACCACATGATCCTTCACCCCATCCATGATCAAGCGCTTTGCTCGCACCTGATTTTCGTTGAACTTATTTAGAGCATTCACATTGGTGGGCACAACTTGGACATTTTTTCACGTGGTCTCTGATACCATACTCCTTTAGGACTGTTAGGATTTTGGCCTTCCAAATCACAAAGTTAGACACACCGTCCAACCTATCCCGATCTCTCAGTCCGTATGGGGCCATCTCTGCTCAAACTATAGAAATAGATACTCTTCTCCCTTCTACTACTGCTGCACTCAAAAGAAGACTGGATCTAGGTTTCTTGGTGTTAGAAACCCTCTAGAGATACTGCTCCCTCCGACAATTGATTTCCCTGACGAAAATCCTTCGCCAATTCTGCTGAATCAACCCTCTATGATCACCCTCTTGATCGAATCTTAGAGCTTTAAAAATCCAAAAAACTAATTGATAAGGAGGCTTTAAAAATCCACTTGTCATATTATTGCATATTTTATTTCAAATTTACACCAAAAATATCACTGTAATATTCTAGAGTTACAAAATCGTAATATTCTTTTAATACGTTCCTGCATACAGGGAATCAACAGGATTACTTTTATTTTAATAATATCAAATTTATGTTTGACAAAAGTCTCTATCACTATATCCCTACTATCCACAACATCAACTATTTTCTGTTGAGCAGCATCTTCAACCACTTCCTTACCAATACAAGACATGTTGAATCCATATACATTTCCCAAAACGATAGACTAGTTCCACCTTTTCCAACACCAGCCACATACATCTTAGCTATGTTTGTAAGGATTGCTCCACCAGGTTTCAACCAATGATCACGAGCATAAATAACTGAGCTGAGAAATGATTCATAAAACATGCATTATCCCATCCACTCACTCACTATCCCATCTACACTTTGACTTTCAATTGCCATGCAGTTTTCAATATCTTCTATCATGTTGTGGACTACAGTAATAACTCCATGCGAGTTTTGATTTTTGGCATTTTCACTTTCTTCTTTGAGCATGATATTTTGTTTTCCAGCTCGACAAGCTACAAATTCCATCTTCTCAGTTGCTTCAATTGCAATTAATTTTACAGCTCCTACTTAAGATTCCTTTACAACTCCTACCTAGCTAAGATTCTTTTACGACTCCTACCTAATGACCACCTCCAAATGTTTATTTTTCATTAATTTTGGGGGAGAGGGATTTTTTTGGTGTATTGAACGGGGAAAGGGGAAATAAGGGTATCATGGATGGGTAGAAGTGACAGTTACTGAAATCTATAATCCTAACATTAGCGAATGAGATGGGGCCTTATGACCAGAGGGCAGAGGGGCTAGTGGGCATAGAGAGAAGGCAATAAGAGAAATTGATAGGGGGACCCCCAATAGTTGTGATAAGGGGACTAGGGGCCCTATTATCACAACCCATAAGCCCTTAACCCATAACCACTAAATTCCCTATCCCCGTAACCCCCAAACCATAATCCTTTAACCCCTACACTTATAACTCATAACCCATTAAACCCTTGATCCCTTAAACCCTAAGCCACTAAACCCTTAACCCCTAACTGCTAGCTTAGAATCCTTTAACCACCCTTAAAAGTCACAACAATGTAACTTTTGGAAGTATTTTTGGACAATCCCTCCCCCCCCCCCCCAAATGTCATTAGAATTAAACTTTTAGATGCGGTTGTTAAGTGACCGCCTCCAAATGTCAAATTTTCATAAGTTATATAAGGATTAGAAGTCCAGTGCCTAATCTGATACTGCTCCATGATAACTTTGATTAGTTTGGACGTGAATTGCGTTTCATGGTCGGTAACGACCTCTCTTGGCACATCAAGCTTGGTAAAAATCTTCTCATAAAGAAATTGACAATTTCTCGTTCATTTGCTGGAGCTAGCGCCTTGGCCTCGACCCATTTCATAAAATCACCAGTGAACACTAGAATATATTTCTTCTTTCGGGACATTGGCATGATCAGGTCTACAAAATCAAGGGCCCATCTTTTGAATGGTTTGACCGATACTTGGGGTTGTAACGACATTTTTTTCACTTGAACTGGCCTCCCCATCCTATAGTAGTTATCACATTGGCTGGTATGGGGGATGATTAATCAAAAGGGCTTGAAGTGCCATTGCATGGGGCTTCATTTGATTCAATTCCATGTTGCGTATTTTTTTATTAAACAAATGGTACCCATGGTGAGGAGGTCTTTACCTTTTTAATTGCATGAAGAAAATGTCAAGGGAGAGGGCGCCATTAGGTTTTCCCATTGAACCCTAATTCGCCCAAATTCAAATTCACTCCTTCATGTTCCATTGTATTTGAATCTTGGTTGTTTGCTCGGAGCACATGATATACATAAATGGAAGAGAATTGACTATTATATGATGAATAAGGAGTTTAAAATCACCAACAACAATCAAAGAAGAAAAATGATGTTCTTTTGTCAACATTAATCCTTCATTGAACCTCAATTCACCCAAATTCTAATTCACTCCTTCATTTTCCATTGCATCTGATTATTGGTTGTTTTCCCCAAGCACATGATATACATAAATGGAAGAGAATCAACTACTATATGATGAATAAGGAGTTTAAAATTGCCAACAACAATCAAAGAAGAAAAATGATGTTCTTTTGTCAACATTAATCCTTGAAGTAATGCATATGCTACCACTTGATTGCTTGAGATTGATCCTATTCCCCATACATAAAAAAATTCTATTTTTCCTTTGGGACAAAGGATAACCCCTTCTACTACATTATGTTTGCTAGTTTTTGCCAATTTCTTGTCCATACTAGGTATAAAACACCTCACCATTTTTTTTTAAATGGTGGGAAAACTTATCACAACTCAATGGAAAAAACAAGAACAAGGACAATCATCACTGGTTGTTATCTGCTAATGCAGGTTGAATCATCACTATTATTCAAGTAAAACCACACCACCTATAATTACCTGCTAGTGGTCCATAATGGGACAAACTTTTACTCTTGCGAGATGCCTCTAGGTCATGGGCCATTGACTTGTTTCCTTACATTTGAACAAGATGAGTATGATGCGCAACTAGCTCGCTCCAAACCCGATAAGAGGAGTATGAGGCCCATGTATATAACTAGACCTTGAATATTTATATGAATATTTTGTTTCATTTCTTCTATCTTTGAAGGATATTGACAATTTTCGAGCAGACATGGCTTCTTGAGCAGTGAAGAAGCATGCACGAACATCAACCCTCAAAATGGCATCGGTGAAAACCCCAAACAAGACCCTTAAGAGTGTCAAGAAGGCCTTGTTGATGAAGCCCGAGCCAAAAGTTGTTGAAAATGTCGAGAAACTAAAAAACCAACTCCTGTGGAGGACATCAGAGTTGTAGAGGTTCTAGTAAAGAAATGGAAAAGCAAAAAAATTGGGAAGTTAAAAAAGCGGTGCCAAAAATTTCGTCTCTCCTGAGAAGCCAACCCCTCTGAGTGAATTTGGGCCCAACAAAGCTAAAGTTTTAGGGTCTATCTTATAAAAATCTCAAGTTGTTTGGTAGGGTTTAAATTTGTGCGTATGAAACGATTAGGATATGTTAATTAGAATAATTTGAGGTTTAATATTTTGTCACCATGCTATTAATTGATTTTTGTTTTATTAAGAAAATGTATCATCTTCTTGTGTTTTGGATTTCTGTATATATAGAAAAATGATTAGCAACACTCTTGGTTTATAGGGTTACACAATTTTTGTGCTATTTTGATCTTGTGCCAAAGTTTGCGCAAATTATCTCTATCATGCACTAGGGTTCTTACATGGTCTTCTTGCAACTTGTATCGACTAGCCTCTCGAAACCTGTAGCCAAAACCCCAACTAGGATATAGGCATATATTTTTGATGAGAGATATCATCAAACTCAACAATATATCATAGGTTTATCATTACTAAAACTGAAAGGAAATTTTTAGTTAATCTAGGTACATGTAAAACACCATTGATCTCAAAGATATCACCCAATGGCATTTGGAGTGAGATAGATCCCATTCTTGCTGTTGCATATTTGAAATCATCATCAAACATCCACTTGTATGCTTGCCTCATACTCTTGAAGTTTCCCAAAGGCCATATTTTTGGATGCTTCACTATCCATGTACCATCTGACACCATCATGGAGAAGTATGTCACAAGCTTGAATGAAAGGTCATCCACTCTAACAAATACTATTTCTGTTGTTATTGCTCACCCTTCCCCTTCTTTTGAGGACACTAATAAGCATAATTGTCAAACTCTTGACACATGAAACATTTGATATGGCCCAAGCATTTCTTACCATTGATTAGAGGAACCTGAATTCTCTCTCTCCTACTGACCTATACTAGGTCCCCTTTTTTTTCTAGCATTCAATATATTTATAGTGAGGGTTAGAATTTTTCTCTTTCGTCTCCATACCTTCAACTTGCTCTAGTTTGTATTTTCTTGGATAAAATCATGCCATAACTTCTCAAGAGTCAAAGGTGGAAATATTTCTCGGGCATAGGCACCTTAGACATAAGGTTTCCATGAAGATGAAAGCCCATTCAAGGTTGTGTACCGAATCTTCATGCTTGAGCTCTTTTCAAGTTGTTGCACATTGATCATAGAGTTTATTATTTTTTATCAAAGAAGTGGCTGCAATATCTATTTTGTTGATTTATGTGGCTCTAAGCTTGATCCTTAGAAGCATATTTCAATTGATGTTCTCACCCCGATATATAGTGAAGATAGCATCAAACATCCCGTTACTGACGGTTTTACTGATAATGTGTGGGATCATTCATGGAGTCCAAGATGACTTGCTTTGTTTTGGCCATCTTATTTTTATTTTTTTGTCAACTTTATAGATTTGTAGGTCATTCAACTTTGGTCTTTACAAATTCCAAAGATCATTATCCTCCAACAACATCTATATTTTCACTTTCATGGTATGAAATTGGAGGGACCTTATAATCTGTCTTCGTATCTAAGATTGACTGTAGTAAAAATAATACTCTTGGATTACACCGTTAGAAAAAATAGATCAAGTACCTAAAGACAAACTATCATAGGTCCATAGTTCTTTTCTCAAGCATGAATCCAAAGCATCCCACTGTTGAAACCTTCTAACAACTTCCTATCCCAAGTAGAAGTTTGGGGTTATTGGAAGGCTTCAACAAACATGCTCTTTAGCTATGAGAATTCCATTGGATTCAGAGGTATCTCACAAAATGTTTCCCTGAGACTACTAGTCTCTTCTCTTGTCTTTGTGTGGTCAGTCACTTCTCTTTTCATTTTGTGGGTCACTCCTTTTAGCCCCAAGTACATCACAGTACTACAGGTTCAAGGTGTATGATAAAGAATACAGAGGAGTGGAATTTGTTCCATCTTTTTATGATTACATCCCTTAGTGTGCCAGACAAAAGTGGGCCCCACTCCTTAAGAAAATGTTGACTTCTTTCCAACAAAATGTTGACACCCTCCAAAATGTCACATCAATATCCCAAAGTAATAAAAAATCAACAAGTGGCTCCATTATGGAGAGAAAATATCGACTTGATCACATCAAGCCTCATTAAGAATGGTACTTCTAATCCAAATTGTCTTTTGAAGTTTGCCACTAAAGACTGAACCATGGAAGATAATTTTGTCCTCGTTTCTACTAATTGTTTAAACATGATATATTCAAATTCAAATCTGGTTTCTCCAACCTTTAGAGCTGAAGATCAGCAAATTGTCGGTATACTGCTTCAGCATGTTGGTGGGTAGCAATAAAAATTTGAATTTTTATTCCATTTTCACTCACAATTTTCATCCCTTGAACTTCAACAACGATATATTTCATAGGAAAATTTAACCTATGTGCTAGCCCCCCCTAATAAATTTTTTGGCAAGCAAACGGGGGCTAAATTGTTTTTGAGCCTTCAAGGAATGCATTTCCTCTGAAAACACAGTCTCCTTGAAGCCTCCATGTGTCTTTTATCCTTTGATAAATTCCCCTCTTCTGATTCCCATTATAAAGCCCCTCTGTTTGTGAAGAAATGCCTAAAGGCCCCTTTATCCTCTTATTTCACCCCTCTTAGCTCCTATTTTTATTCCCCTTGTCCCCCCTTCTATTTCCCTTCATTACCCTTCAAATTCCCCCAAAACCCCCTTTGAATTCCACCCATATCCCTCCTTTGGGCTAATTTACCCTTATCCCTCTATCGTTCCCCTTTCTAACCTTTAAATCACATTGGAATGGGCCAAACCAACTTCCGACCTTATACTAAGGCTTAGCCCCTTTCCACCAGCCTCGTCCCCACGTAACCAAGCGCTGCGACTGAGCGCTACTCCTTAAGGTGCCCATCGAAAATCGCGGATCTCATTTTTTTGCGGGTTGTGTTCGTTAGATCAATTGCAAATATTTGCAATGCGATCTGATCGCGTCGCAAATATTTGTGATGCGATCGGCCGATCGCGCCGTCGCACTTTCCGCCCATCGCGAATCCCCCATCGCACTTTCCGCCCGATCATACTTATCACATATCGCAGTTTCATTATATGTATTCGATTGATCCATCGCAAATATTTGCGATGCGATCCCCTGTCGCACATCGCCCCGATCGCATATAGCACCGTCTCACTTTCTGCCCATCGCACTGCCCTCCATCGCAATCCGCCCGATCGCAATATCGCAATTGCAGTTATTTGCTCCGCGTTGTGATAATCTTTCTGCTCCATTCCATCTTGCGATTTTCGATTTGACCCCCGGGCCCACCGTACTACTCTTCCGCCTTTTCATATAAATAAAGGGTCTTTCCTTTGTAAACGGGAAATTGGTCATATATTGAATTTGCAAAGGAATTTCCCATCGCATCGCAAATCCCATGCTTATCATTCCGCTCCACTTCCGTCTCCCGATTGCGATTTGCGATTGCGATTTAGCCCGGGTCCCACCTCCATGGCTCCACTTCAGTGTTTTTCTCCGTTTCCCTGTGTTATTCACCCAAATGTTTAATCTTTGGGTTTTTACACTATCAACCACTTCTTCCGCCGCTCTCCATTATTTTCATTGCCCTCAACTGCTCTACTGCCATTTCTCCGGCCTACGCAACATTTCTCCACTACCACTACCCCGGTTCACAACTGGTTTATTTTATTGAGCAGACAGCACAGAGAGGCTGTTTCAGCATTTGTCAGCGGACCAGCAGAAGGAATTCAAAGGGGGGTTGGTGCCTGTTATTAATGAAGTTAATGTTAAAACCCCGCATTCAAAGGGAAAGGGAACGGTTTGAAGACTTAAGCACGCAAAGGTCATATCCGCGTTTTAATATCAGTAGAACGCATTTCCTCCAGGAAAGATGTTTACCTACAGCACTCCTCATATCTCCTCGAGCTCTGAAATGATTAATTACACTGACTACAGCCCATTCAATACAGTCAGGCAGCAGTTATGGAGGTACGGAGCGGCCTTGCAGTTTTCCCATCCATTTCATTTATTCCAGAATGGCAACGCAGAGTTCCAGACCACCGTAAGGACTTAAAGAACATATCAGAGGTCAATCTCGACCTGACAAACGTCTCCAACCAATCTACAGAGTACAACACAACGCCATTAAGCAGAATGGACTTGGTTTCCTCCACCATTCCGTCTTAATGAGACTCATTTAATTGTTCACCTGCTTTTGTTTATTTCTCTTCTTCTATAAGAATCCCCGAGAACATAATGTAAAGGTGGTTGTTGCCTTGCTGTGGCAGTTGCTGTTAGAGGGATTCATTCTGACTGTTAGAACAGTCTTGGGAGGGAGTAGTAGAGTAGTTATATGTAATAGGCTGGGAGGAGAAAGTCTGGACTGTATTAGCCATTGAGCTTAGTGTACATGACTGGTTTTGCATCAATTAATCAAAGCACATTTCACAGGATCCTGGTCTATTGCTATGGGTGATGTTTTTCCTAACTCTGTTAATTACATTTTCATATTGTTTCATGTTCTTCTGGTAGGCAACAGAAGTATAACATAGGATTCACCCTTGCTAGGTGCCCTATGTTTCCTACTCTCCCTATCTTTAATGTTTTCTGCTTTATGTGTTATCTAAGAGCGAATTCATGTGGTTTAACCAGTGCAGCGGATGTTATTTCCTGCTGGATGATGTATGAACTTGTGGGTTTGTTGCTTGGATGTTTCTTCGTCAATATTATCTCTGTTTTCCCTTGGAGTTTCTAAAGCAGACCTGGAGTTAAATGACCTCTGGTCCGATCTATAAGTAGCCCCTTTTTCCCTCTTTGAGAGCTGCCTTTGAGTATGTCCAAGCAGGTATGGAGTTAAATGACCTCTGACCTGATCTATAGATAGAAAATTGGTTGTCTTTCCTTCTTCCACTTTCTCTCCTTAATGTTCCATTCCACCATCTGCTTAAAAGATCCTTTAGTATAGGTGACTTGCCCTTTGAAAGCCTTGGCTAGTGGATGCAAGTAATTTCCTTTCATGACTCCATAGCCCAATGGATGGCACTGTCTTGGCTTATGCTCTTTGCTGAAGCCTCCTGCTATTTTGTTTCCTTTCTCCCATTACTTTCTCAGTCTATGATCTCCTGACCAACCCAGCAACCAACCAACCAAATCATTTAAACCCCCCATATGTGCTTCATACCTAGCCTAATATCTCAATTTGAGCTTTCAAATATACATCATTCTTTGCTTTAATGGAGAGATCCCTCTCCGGGTCCAGGAGGGCTAGATCCTAGGGCCCAAAAGTGGTTATGATGTTGTCTCATCTTTTGGTATTGCCAAATCTGCTTATGCAAGAACAACCTGTGACGACTCCAGGGATAGATCGATCAAACTTGATTTGGTAAACCGCTGTGGTGGACGATGAGATTGTAAATCCCATCCACAGGTGACTCACAATTCTGAATAATGAAAGAACTCCTTTGGTGATCAGCGAGGCCAACGATTATCCGTGGTTTCACATAAGACTCCAGCGGGAGACCGATGTGAAATACAACATCATCCCTACCAGATGGAAGACTCTGAAGTTGAGCCCCTTGAAGGATTTCACAATGGAATATCGAGATATCTTGAGTCAACTCAAAGCGAAGACCTTCCAAAAATTTTTCCGTTCCGAGCTCAAAAGATTGATGATCGTGAAGAAATTTTAGAAGTGCTAGCGAGTATGAAAGTGAGCTCGAACTTTTGAAATCAAAGAAATCTACGATTTGAGAGACCCAGACATTGCAGTCTCACGCCTAAAAGAGAAGAAATTCCGCTGCTGTTTGATGTGCAAGAAGAAGATGATCCGGCTCCCAAGAGCCACTCTGAAGACGCAGCGGAAAATGCAATAATCGAAGCCGCCCAGGACGCAAACAGCCTACCAATCATGGAAGGCCTAGGTGAAGAAAGTGCACAACATATGCTCATTGATCCTATGGCAGAATACGTGGAGGCCCCGATGCACTCAAATACTCCAGCGTTGATCCTTAGCATGGGCCAGTTTCATCAGGAAGGGTCACTACTGATGGTGACCACAATTTTGAAGGACCACAGGTAGAGCACCCTATGGTTATCTCTGACAGGCAGCCAGTGCTCATATCCTTTTTTATTACTGCTTGACTGGCTGCATTGGCATTATTGTATCACCTAGAACATCAGAAATTCCCAGTTAGAGTAGGGTAGGTAGGAAAAGCTCAATAAAGCTCAGTCTATGAGCATGTAGTTAGTTGTTTTCTGTCTTAGAATGTAGAGAAGAAACCTGCTAGACAGTCTAATCCTAGCAGGTAGTAGTGTAGGTAGAGAAGCTTATGAGCCCAACAACCTAATCTGGTCTCATGGAGTAATAAGGGTAGACTTAGAATAGGTTTATTTTCTATTTATAAAAAGAAAATGATGTAAAGGGTTTGCAAGCCCAAATGCACCCAAAAGAAAAATGTTAGGACTATAGTGTGGGTAGGTAGTTGTTTGGGAGAATTTTACTGCTGATATGTTGTCTTCATAGCTTGTGGCAGCTGATCAAAGAAAGAAAAAGATGGTTAAGTAGCAGGCATCTGGCCTACACCAAGAGATCAATTTCTGAATTCTTGACTCCTTCAAAAAGAATCCATCCCCATGTGGAGCCACTGTTAGCCCCCCTATGAGATTTTTTACAAGCAAAATAGGGGGCTAAGATGTTCCTGAGTCTTCAAGGAATGCATTTCCCCTGAAAACACATCATCCTTGAAGCCTCTTTGTGCCTTTGTCCTTTGATAAAATCCCCTCTGCTGATTCCCATTATAAAGCCCCTCTATTTGTGAAGAAATGCCTAAAGGCCCCTTTCTCCTCTTATTTCACCCCTCTCTTAGCTCCTATTTTTATCCCCCTTGTCCCCCCTTCTATTTCCCTTCATTACCCTTCAAATTCCCCCAAAATCCCCTTTAAATTCTACCCATATCCCCCATTTGGGCTAATTTACCCTTATCCCTCTATCGTTCCCCTTTCTAACCTTTAAATCACATTGGAATGGGCCAAACCCTTGACCTTATATGAAACTTAGCCCTTTAGCGGCCAGTCCCCAACCCGAGCGCTAAGAAAAGCTTTCTCCTTAAAGCTTATAATCGTGGATCACATTCTTTTGCGGGTTGTTGATCATTAGATCCATCGCAAATATTTGCGTCACGATACGTTTCCGATCGCTAGTCACACTTTCATCCGTCCCGAATCCCCCTTCACTCGTCTTTTCCTCGCACTCTCGCGGTTCATTATATGTATTCGATTGATCCATCACAAATATTGTAGATGCAATGCGATCGCGTCGCAATCTTCGATGCGATCGCTGTTCCATCGCCCCGATGCTTGTGTAACCGTTGAGCCCAGATCACATATGGCAAAGTCGCACTTTACCTTATCCTTGTTGCCCTCCATCGCAACTCCACCCGATCGCAATATCGCAATCACAGTTCTTTGCTCCGCGTTGCGATAATCTTTCCGCTCCATTCCATCTTGCGATTTGCGATTTGCGATTTGACCCCCGGGCCCACCATACTACTCTTCCGTCTTTTCATATAAATAAAGGGTCTTTCCTTTGTAAACGGGAAATTGGTCATATATTGAATTTGCAAAGGAATTGCCCATCGCATCGCAAATCCCATGCTCATCATTCCGCTCCACTTTCGTCTCCTGATTGCGATTTGCGATTGCGATTTCGCCCGAGTCCCACCTCCGTGGCTCCACTTCAGTGTTTTTCTCCGTTTCCCTGTGTTATTCGCCCAAACATTTAATCTTTGGGTTTTTACACTATCAACCACTTCTTCCGCCGCTCTCCATTATTTTCATTTCCCTCAACTCCTCTACTGCCATTTCTCCGGCCTCCGCAACATTTCTCCACTACCACTGCCCCGGTTCACAACTGGTTTATTTTATTGAGTAGACAACACAGAGAGACTGTTTCAGCATTTGTTAGCGGACCAGCAGAAGGAATTCAAAGGGGGGTTGGTGCCTGTTATTAATGAAGTTAATGTTAAAACCCCACATTCAAAGGGAAAGGGCACGGTTTGAAGACTTAAGCACACAAAGGTCATATCCGCGTTTTAATATCAGCAGAACGCATTTCCTCCAGGAAAAAAGTTTACCTACAGCACTCCTCATATCTCCTCGAGCCCTGAAACGATTAATTACACTGACTGCAGCCCATTCAAGACAGTCAAGCAGCAGTTATGGAGGTACGGAGCGGCCTTGCAGTTTTCCCATCCAGTTCATTTATTCCAGAATGGCAACGCAGAGTTCCAGACCACCGTAAGGACTTAAAGAACATATCAGAGGTCAATCTCGACCTGACAAACATCTCCAACCAATCTACAGAGTACAACACAACGCCATTAAGAAGAATGGACTCAATTTCCTCCACCATTCCGTCTTAATGAGACTTATTTAATTGTTCACCTGCTTCTATTTCTTCCTCTTCTCCTATAAGAATCCCTGAGAACATAATGTAAAGGTGGTTGTTGCCTTGCTGTGGCAGTTGATGTTAGAGGGATTCATTCTGACTATTAGAACAGTCTTGGGAGGGAGTAGTAGAGTAGTTGTATGTAATAGGCTGGGAGGAGAAAGTCTGGACTGTATTATCCATTGAGCTTAGTGTACATGACTGGTTTTGCATCAATTAATCAAAGCACATTTCATAGGATCCTAGTCTATTGCTATGGGTGATGTTTTTCCTAACTCTGTTAATTACATTTTCATATTGTTTCATGTTCTTCTAGTAGGCAACAGAAGTATAACATAGGATTCACCCTTGCTAGGTGCCCTATGTTTCCTACTCTCCCTATCTTTAATGTTTTCTGCTTTATGTGTTATCTAAGAACGAATTGATGTGGTTTAACCAGTGCCACGGATGTTATTGCCTGTTGGATGATGTATGAACTTGTGGGTTTGCTGCTTGGACGTTTCTTCGTCAATATTATCTCTATTTTCCCTTGGAGTTGCTAAAGCAGACCTGGAGTAAAATGACCTCTGGTCTGATCTATAAGCAGCCCCTTTGTCCCCCTTCGAGAGCTGCCTTCGATTATGTCCAAGCAGGTCTAGAGTTAAATGACCTCTAACCTAATCTATAGATAGAACTTTTTTTTTCTTTCCTTCTTCCACTTTCTCTCCTTAATGTTCCATTCCACCATCTACCTAAGAGATCCTTTAGTGTAGATGACTTTCCCTTTGAAAGCCTTGGCTAGTGGATGCAAGTAATTTCCTTTCATGACTCCATAGCCCAATGGATGGCACTGTCTTGGCCTATCCTCTTTGTTGAAATATCCTGCTGTTTTGTTTCCTTTCTCCATTACTTTCTCAGTCTATGATCTCATGACCAATCCAGCAACCAACCAACCAAATCATTCTAAACCCCCTTTGTGCTTCGTAACTAGCCTAACATTTCATTTGAGCTTCGAAGATATATCACTCTTTTCTCTATTGGAGAGATCCCTCTCCAGGTCCAGGAGGGCTAGATCCTAGGGCCCCAAAGTGGTTTGATGTTGTCTCATCTTTTGGTATTGCCAAATATGCCAAAACATGGGAACCCCAACACTATGAAGCAAAGAGGGTCAAAAAAATATGGTCTGTTACTTTGTGTGAGCATTTTCTTTGATCACCTGCATGACATTTGAAGGACCAATGATCTTTATTGTTTCTGATTTTTTAGCACCCCAATTAATTGCCTTCTCCTCCCCTGCAGTTGTTATAGCCCTCAAGAAGTATGGACCTGTAGGAGATAGAGTCATATTGGTCTAACCATCAGAAATATAATGGACAAGCCATTACAACTCCAACAAGTACCAATCAATTCTAGAATTCTCTGTAGCTAATCTCTACTTTAGAAAGAGTAGTGTGTAGTTTCTCGAAGTTTGGTCCCTTGTACCTCCTAGGTGCTTCATTGACCACCTTAAGCAAGTCTTCAAAACATATTTACCACACTATATTGAAGGGTATACCACATGAAAATTCAAAGCCATTACAACTCCAACAAGCACGGATTGGTCTTAGAATTATCTCTACAGTGAGTCTCTCCTTTCATAAAATAGTAGTGAATACTTTCTCAAAATTTGGCCCCTTTTAACCCCTATTTTCTTAACCACCTTCAGCATGTATTTCCAATATTTTGACCACATTACATTGAAAGGTGTTCCATATGCAAATATGGCCCTGGAAACTCTATTTTTCGTCTCATCCTTTCACCAATATAACATTTTTTGCCCAGGGTCCACTATTAAGTCACTTGCAGGGATCTTCAATGCTTAAGGGAACATGCTATCCCTGTTTTGGGATTGCTTGCTTGCTTGGGGAACTTGGACAAATAGGCTTCATCATGTTCCCTTTGAAATTAATTTCTTTTTAGGAGACAACTTCACAAAACTAAACTCGTTCAAAGGGTGTTTTAAGAAAATGGATTTTAACTCTAGTGTAGGACACACTATAAGCCAACTTAATTTCTACAATTCTGCAAGCATCTTCCACCAAAGGCTTATTTTCCTTCTTCCATATCTTTGTCCTATTGGTCTAACCATCAGAAATATAATGGACAAGCCATTACAACTCCAACAAGTACCAATCTGTTCTAGAATTCTCTGTAACTAATATCTACTTTAGAAAGAGTAGTGTGTAGTTTCTCGAAGTTTGGTCCCTTGTACCTCCTAGGTGCTTCATTGACAACAGAAATATTGTTCATATTGGTCTAACCATCAGAAATATAATGTACAAGCCATTACAACTCCAAAAAGTACCAATCAGTTCTAGAATTCTCTGTAGCTAATCTCTACTTTACAAAGAGTAGTGTGTAGTTTCTCGAAGTTTGGTCCCTTGTACCTCCTAGGTGCTTCATTGACCACTGTAAGCAAGTCTTGAAAACACATTGACCACACTATATTGAAGGGTATACCACATGAAAATTCAAAGCCATTACAACTCCAACAAGCACGGATTGGTCTTAGAATTATCTCTACAGTGAATCTCTCCTTTCATAAAATAGTAGTGAATATTTTCTCAAAGTTTGGCCCCTTGTAACCCCCATTTTCTTAACCACCTTCAGCATGTATTACCAATATTTTGACCACATTACATTGAAAGGTGTTCCATATGAAAATATGGCCCTGGAAACTCTATTTTACGTCTCATCCTTTCACCAATATAACATTTTTTGCCAAGGGTCCACTATTAAGTCACTTGCAGGGATCTTCAATGGTTAAGGGAACATGTTATCCCTGTTTTTGGATTTCTTGCTTGCTTGGGGAACTTGGACAAATAGGCTTCATCATGTTCCCTTTGAAATTAATTTCTTTTTAGGAGACAGCTTCACAAAACTAAACTCGTTCAAAGGGTGTTTTAAGAAAATGGATTTTAACTCTAGTGTAGGACACACTATAAGCCAAATTATTTGCTGCAATTCTGCAAGCATATTCCACCAAAGGCTTATTTTCCTTCTTCCCTATCTTTGTCACATGCTTCTATAGAGGGAAAACCCTCTATAGAAGGATTCTCATTCTATTTGAGCATGAGAAGCTGCATGATGGGCATGGTAGCAATTTGGAGGATGAATTTGGCATGGGGGATGTCAAAGTAGCAGGCAACAACGTGAGGGGAGCACCATGTTGTAGATCACCAGCTCTGTCTATGAGGAGGATAGATCGGGACTTCGTAGCTATGCACTTGGATGCATACCTTGTGTTGCTAGAGGAGTTCACTTGGGAGGGCATTCATTATTGTCTACATCAGCATATGGAGAGGTGCATAGCCCAGATGTTTTTGGAGAGGTTGGAAAAACCATTCCTTTATTCATTGGAGGAGAGGGAGAGCATTCAAATGATCCATTTCAGCTCAAGGACCAGAGTACATGGTAAAGGAGGTATAGATCTTCATTTTGATTTTCCTTTCTTTACTTATTATGAGCAGCTTGATGAGCTAAGGATGATCACATCTCCTTATGCTCCCTATTGTGACTTACTTTTGGCCCATTGCAGCAATGGGAGTGACCATTCTTATGATGGTTTGTGAGGGGGAAGCCACATGCTTCTTGGTGTGCACCATTGGCATCAATTTGTATTTTTTATGACTCCATCTTGTGAGGAGTTTGTGGAAGCAAACAAGTGGCTAGTAAAGCACTTGTTATTTTTGATTTTGAGGTAGGCCAAGAGGCACTACGCAGGTTCCATGAGTGAATCTTTGAATCACTCTCCGGTTGTCATTTGACAACTTGATTTTATTGTGTATTGCTCCTTGTATTTCTAATGTTTGTACACTCATGAGGAGCATTATTTGGAGAGTATTGGATGTAAATCCCATTGGGAGCATCATTCTCCCCATTATACATGTCTTATCTTGCAGGAGACACCATGGGCAAACCATGATTGCCACATTTCTACTTGTCTCTTCTTGTGGGGGGAACCACTTGGAGAATTTGAGGAGGCGTTTCATGGCTTATTTTCTTGATGGGGTAGCTTGGGCCATTCTTTGAGGCCATACCATTTCAGCCCAAGGACAAAGGCAGCCCCATAAACACTTCGAATGGAGAGAGGACCATCTTGAGAATCACAATCACAACTCTCCATTCAGCCCCAACACATTGCAGAAACCAGGGGTTGAGATTTTATTTGGATGATTGCATGGATGAGAGGATCATCATTGGGGGACAAATTATCCCATGCATATCATCACTTCTACCTTGAGGAGGCCACATTCCAGCAAGGAGGATTCCACCTACACCTTCTATCTTTCCATTCTGGTCTGCATACTTGGGAGGAAACATTGGAGGACAGATTTATTGCAGCATGTTTGAGCAGTGGTGGAGATCATTGATGAGGAGGCCACAAGAGAAGAATGGGGAGAAAATTTTGTTCTCTCTATGAAATTGCTTGAGGAAAAGCAACATGTGGGAGGGGAGGACTGTAATGTTCCCAATTTTTAGCTCCAAGATAAATGGAACATTATAGTTTACATAATTTTATTTTGTTAAATAAAATGGGGAAGGAGACACCTTAGCCCCTTTTTGATGGAGAAATAATGCTCCTTATGTGAAAAGGAGATGAATAAGAAGATGGATTAAATCACCTAAGGGTGTGAATGGAACCCAAATCACTTGATTTAGTCCTCTTTGACTCAAGTTAATAGTGTTGCCTATAGAGGAGAAGCTTGCTAGAGAAGCTGTGCAGTTTTAGAGGGAGGACATTCACATGAGGGTGGAAACCCTAATTGGTTGGACCATGGTGGAGAAGAGTTCCCTTTATTAATAATGAGGAGATGGCAGCCCATTTGTATCATGTTTGAGTTTAGAATTTCGAATTGGGTCTGCAAAGGCTTGCATCCCCGGGTTGTTTAGCAGGGTGGTGGTGCCCTTGGGCACTAGGGTGTTCCCGGTCGGGAATCCCTAACTCTTCCTCAAGGAAGGATGAGGATTGAGCTTAATTTTCCTTAATATAGCATTTTCCATATCTACTACCGTCATCTACAACATTAGCTATGCAGCAGAGAGGACGTTGTGTTGCTGGGGGCAGCAAGAGAGGAACTCATGGAGCCATTATTGACTTGTTTCCTTCAGTGGAGGAGTGATATAATCATTGGAGAAGACATAAGGAGGACTCCTGGGCTTCATTTCAGATCATTGGTACTTGGAAAAACATTCCATCATCTCCCACTGCACATTCCATGGAGGAAACTGCGTTATTTCAAAGGGGCAGTTAGAGAGGGTTTATTGAGCTCATCAGGATTTGGTTTTTGAGACAAAGGGATCAAACCTTTTATTGGAGACATTATCAGAGGAGGGAAATCAGATTTCATATCTTCCATAGCCTCATTCTCATTTTTATCCAGTTTCAGTGACAAGCCAGTTGTCACAATTTTGTGTTCTCTGGCATTTCTAGCAATCTTTCCTAGATTGACTAGAAACCCTGTATTTTAGCCCATTCCTTTTTCATTGGGAAATTTTCTTGTATTCTTTAGCCATATGTAAATTCCATGCATAATAAGCAGCAGATAATTTCATATAGACTTCGTAGGCATGGTCCTTTAGCATTTTTTGTAGTTGCAGTAACTTATGTATTTCAGGGTTTGATCATGGGAGATTGATTCCCATTGCAAAAGGGGTTCATTCCTCATGATATTTATTGTATTTATTTGTTGATATCATAATAAAATTATGGCTGTAACATTTCCCCTCTTATGGTATATTCATATTTGTAGATTTTATGATTATGTCTTATATCGTTGTAAGCTCTTTCATTGAGCAGTGTTTTAGAGACCTAGATTGGGGAGATTTGTATAACCCATCTAGAGTTATTTATTTGAGCTCATTTTCTACAAGGGAGTTGTATTAGATATTTTATAGGGCAAACCAGTAGTGTATTGTCGTATTTATTCAATGAATTCCTTATAAAGCGTCCTCAATGACCCTGTAGCAGAAATTACCGAAGTGGAAATATTGCATATCCATAGACAGAATCTGTGAAGGGCCAGATAGCTTCTGGATCTCACACTTCCTTGTGAAGGTGAAATATCCGGTAAATGCCCCAACATTCAATCTCTGGAATGGACTTGTGGTCTTTCTATAGAAGGAATTTTGGAATATCTTAGGATATTCTCGATGGAGGAGGAAATCCCTCATTTGGGACATTACAGATTTCGCACTAGGAATGCATCACAGAAAAGTTAGCGACAACTGCTATGTTTAACAATGTTGGAACATGTCTCTAGCCTAGACCTTCTAAATGTTATCGTTAATGTTACAATTCTTTCTTAGGTTGATTGATGTAAATTTTATGTTGATCTTGTTTAAAAGTTTGTCTTTGAGGTTCACCGCATGATGTAATGGGAAACTCATAAAAATTAAAACTAAATGGTAATAAAACATTCAATGTATCCTTTTCAATGAAAATCCTAGCTCCTAAGGGGAAATAGAAATCTGATTTTGAGCATACAACAAATAGCACAAACTAAATGCATATTTCCCTAACTTGTTCCTATGCAACACACACAATTCTCTAGATGCACATGCATGTTTTTCTTTTCAACTCCATTTAATGTGAATGAGTGAAAGGAAACTAAATTCACAAATCAATCAAACAAATGTTTTCTTTTGAGAAATGAGGAATGAAACAACAATCTCTCTTGGGAAAATGAAGAATGAAACTACTATTTTTCTATAGGAAATGAGGAATGAAACAACAATTTCCTTTTCGAAAAAAAAAATGATATTATGAACAATTTAACTACTTTGAATTTGTTTTGCCAATGATAAAGAAAATAGCTAATGAAACACTGAAAAAATTACATTTCAAAGGAGGAAGAACAGGAAAGTTTACTGGTCTCTAAGAGCAATCAGAAATATGAGAATACAATATAGAATTGGTTGAAACTGAAAGCAAAGAAAAATTTGAATGGAATTTGGTTGGTTGAGGGGGAAACGCAGCCTCTAAGGGGAGACAATGCGTTGCAGTGCACCCCTGAATGGAACATAGTGCACTATACGCTGACCAATAGTGCATTGGGTGTAGCTAATTTTAGGAAACAAGAAGCTAAACACACTTCTAATGAAATTTGTTCATTCAAATGACTGATAAAAGAAAGTAGATGCTACTGATGATGCTAAACAGAGGTTGAAACACCAGGAATGATTGGATATTCCCCAGTTGAGTCACCAATTTTTTATATGGAATTTTAATCTACGGATAAACTAAATTCCCTAAGTGTGGTGTTCCTTCACTCAGAATAAAAAAAGAAAGACAACTATTTTTTTCTCTAAGACAAATAGATATACAAAAAATGAAAGAAGCCTACATGTGATACTTTCGCTCTCCTTATCCTTCTGTCGTTGTTGTCGTCGCTCTCAATCCGACACATGCTGCTAGATCGATTACTGCAATCAAAGATAGAGAACACCAAACAACATACAAATATACAAGTATCTACTTGTTGGAGCGAGGTCCCCTAACCACAATTTTGGTACAGTTTTGGTCTAGCGCAGGGGCTTTGGGGCGGTCAAAGGCCCCAATGAATTGCAATGGGTCAAAGGGTAGACCAAGAGTTCGCAAACCACGGTTTCCGAACCATAGAGTAGAGCAGGCTAATATGATATAAATATATGGATAAATCGAGTCTAGAGGTAGGCTAAGTTTTTGGATTAAGCTTGGATACAAATCTATGGATACATTGTGTGAATTGTCTGGGTAAGGGCTCTTGCTAGCTGTGTGAGCGGAGACCCTAAGTCCTGATATATGTGGACCCTGCTGGATGTGTGCGTGGGCTGGTAAATAGAGTCTGTAAGTTTCATATGGATATGAATGAATGAGAAAGACGATTTTGTGATATCTAGTTCTTTTATGTTATGATTATTGGTTGTGTCTTATGTTAGTTCTGAAATAATGTATGCTTCTGAATATTAATGGTTTATTGATGCACACTTGGATGCGATGATTTAGAAGGAAATGAATGCATATATCTGGGTGTAATTGTCTTATTTCATCTGATTAATGAGTTGTTACATCTAAATCTGGGCTTTGGTTGGGTTATTTCGCCAATCTACTATTAAGGGCTTATGTGTTAGGGCCTCTCTAGTGCAGGTCTGTTAGATCTGAAGGGAACCACTTTCATTAACCTTCTCTCTCTCAGGGTGTGGAAACCTAGTTCCAACACCCTCCCATACAACTTTGGGTGATACCTTGACCTGCAAAGGAAGGCCATTTCCGAAAGGGTCAATTTACTAGGGTTTGTTGGTAAACCTTAAAACCGAACCTGGGTCAAGACCCCTCAAACCAACACTACTTATCTTAATCAAATCAAACGATTAGATATGATAATACATACATAATCAAGAATAAATTTCATAAGATATAAATATATGTATGAGAAAATTAACACATATCTTTATTAAGAAAGTAGGAGGAAAAGATTACAACCAATAGATCGATTTGTAGTCAACCTTATCCAACTTCATTCCAACCTCATCACATCCAACAGCATCTTAGCAACATATCAGTACTTCCAATATCTTATCATTTGAGAATCCAACATCATAACTTTGAACAAAATTCTTCCTTCGTAGCACTTAGATGAGTGTTAAATTTGTAGGGAAACTGAAGGTAGTTTCTCATTGAATGGGTTTATAATAATACGTAAGACATGTTTCCAAATTCAAAGATGGTGGATGGACACTTGTATTCAAATTATGACACCTATGGATTCTTCTAGAAGGAAATGGACATGTGGAGATTCCCAGAACAATAATGATTTCACTCCCAAGTGACCAACGCACCCTTGAGTGTTGGGAAGTGCACTGGAGCTTACCCTTTCATGGAGGTATTTTCACTGCAACAAAGTTATACCCATGCAAAGGAGCGTTGGTGAGTCAAAGTGTAATATCCCAAAATGGGTAATGCAACAATACTAAAACATAATATAATAACTGCAGCAAAGTAAACAATAAATCTATATACACATCAGAATGCACAGAAATAGCTGATCCATTTTATTATATTGGAGGTGAAAAAATAAAGTACAATAGTGCTCAAAATATGAGACACTCAAGCCACAAGAGTAGCCTAGAATGACCTTGCAATGATATCCCAAAAGGGACTATGTAACTACTGCTCTGCTGAAAGGTAAATTGCACTGTCCCTGCTGCAATTGTAGGAACTGCAACTACCTAAAATATAGAAAGCCTGATCTAGTCAGAATGGGAGCTCTGATGATGCTGAAATTGTATATCTGGGCTCAATGATGGATTCCCAAGGTAACCCAGGAGGGATTTCTTAGACCTGTAAGACTAAGACAACCTTCCTCCTAGGGCTTCATATATATATGCTACTGGGAATGTGGATCCAAAGCTAGATCTGATAATAATATGGCTGTAATGATGTACAATCAGATCTATGCAAGAAGGGTTGATCCCTTGACTAGATCCTTGGGACAAAATCTCAAGATCTTGCTCCTCCAATATCTTCCACTAAAAATAGCTACTGTAAGGACAACAACTTCATAAAACTGCACTGTTAGAGAGGGAGGCTCAATAGCCTACTACTAGATATGTCAAATCAGCTCCCGAGTGATGGAAACAATAGATCTAATGTGAGGAGGTGATCCCTCATAGGATTTCCAGCTGAAATTCTGGAAACTTCCTTCCTCCAATAGATCTACAAGACTGAACTGTGCAATCCTTGAAGGGACTGCTACAGCAAAGAGGTAAAAACCAATGGCATGAATGTCAAATGTAGATCTGCTGCTCCTGAAAGCCTGGATATGAAGAACAAAGTGGTAGGATGAATCCTCCACTAGTTTCCTAGCTGAATGCTAGAAACAACCTGCTGAATATGGCACTAATGCCCGATATGGAATGAAGAACAATCCTCTTCCTTAGATATCACTCAAAGAAAGAGGTAGGATTCACACTCGGGAACACCCTAAAAACTCTGCTAAACAACCCAATTCTGCATAGAAATGTCCTAAGAAAAATATAGATCTAAATAGATCCAGAAATGAATAATCCAAATCATGCCTTCCATTTTGCCTTCACCTTCATTATATGCATGAGCTTCCCATAGCCTAGGCCCACTCCAAATCTGCGTTGTACATGTGGAAAAAGTCTCCCTGTTTGACTGTGCTATTGATTTGGTCAAGTTTGACTGAATCAACATGATCCATGTCCTCCATCATGTTCATAAGGGGTGATCACCCTCTCCATCATGCATGCATTAAATGCATCACTTCCTCCACTATCTTATCATAAGTGCTTAATGATCTTCTTTGAATGCATTATGATCTCAGTTGACTATATCAAAGATCCTTATGAGTTTATATTTAATATCCATGATCTTATTTGACTGTTTCATCCTCCATAATCTATCTCACAAATGAGACATGATCTCCATTAATAGAGTTGCTCCACTAATCCATGTTTTAGATATAGATCTAGAATATCCACATTCACACATTAAAAGTGGATTTTATTCATCTTTGAGGTTTTTGGGCCCCTTCACCCTTTTATTTACTTAATTTATTAAGAAAATATAGGACTCTAATATTCCAAATATGATGTGAAAATTTTGAAATATTACAGTCCCCCCCCCCCCCCCGAAAAATGTTGCTTGTCCTCAAGCAACTCCAAAAGTAGATGCAAAGCCATCTATTCCCCTCCAAATTGCATCCATATAAGGAAGGCTTCCTCCATTTTTTGCAATGTGTCATGCATGGTTGGTTCCAAAGTTGTCTCTCAAGAGAGTATAGAATGACCTCCAACTGTGTAGTTAGATGTCCTCTTGTCACCATGAAGTACCAAGTGACAACCATATGAGTTCCAACTTTATCATTAATACATGAGATACATAAAATAAAGTGGCCATTTCCACAAAGGAAAATATCCATCTCACAATACATCTCTCCATCCCATGCTTCATGAATTTAATTGAGCATTGATATGCTCTCATCCTTAGCCCTATTGGCCTTGTTGGATCCAAGCATCATTCTAACACCATGCAAAAGAAGAAAAGGAGATATATGGGTAGACAAATATGTCAAACCATATTCTCCAAATAGTAACCACCAGAGTAAGGCCTTTTTCTGCCATCCTCCATCCCCTCCATGTAAGATGGACAAGCCAAAATCTCCCAAAAGAAACCAAAGAAACAAGAGATCTGCCTGCTTCCTCTCCTCCTCATGTGCATCATGGAGTATAAACATACTAATAAAAATTTGGAATGTCACATCAGCCCAATAAAAACAAACACCATCAATACACATCATGAGAGCATCATGCCAAGCTTTACCCAATACAAAACACATAGACATAGGAGATGTCATGTGGTGGCCAATATTTCTCAAGGAAAACCAAAATGAACATGCCTTGTTTTGTTGCATTCTATAATTGATACACAAGGCATTAATCAAAAAAATATGAGCTATTGGGTGGTAACCATACTCACCCAAGAGCAGCCAGTGCAACCATGCCTCCCTCATTTCAAAAGTGTTCTTCAAGGCGTGGATCAAAGAAATAGGATCCTTTGGGTAGTGACAAAATTCTCCCAAGGGAAACCAACGTAGCCAAGCTTTCTGGCCCATGTCATAAATCTAAAAGTGTTCATGCAACCCCTTGCTTATCATCCTCACCCACTCACCCCAATATGGATGATGAGTGATGTGCTGCATAATCATGGTATCCTCCCTTTGTAGAATGTCATCTTCCCCAAACTGATGAAGAACTTTTCACTCCATGAAATGTTGAAGTGCACCTCCAATGAGATCTCTTAATAATATTCTCTTTTCACCAGAGGCCCTCCAAAACCAATGAAGCTTTGGATCTGCTGCAGGTAGAAGTTTCTCTTTGAGTTGTGAGATGCTCATTGAGAAAGGGTCATCTAGAAAGGAGAAAAGGTTTCTCATCTCAAGGTGTCTACCATTTATCATATTTACCTCCATTGCTTCATGAGTGAAGCTACCTTTATAATGCTCCAAGAATGGTGGGACCTCCTCATCTTCACAGCTACTAAGTGACAATGCTATAGATCTGCATGATAATATATGTGTTGTCTCAAAGCAAGGCACAAAACTGATCTCATAAACAATTATTGTACACAGGAATATGCTCATCCCATTTTCTGAAACTCTACACTTCAACTCAAAGGGTTGAATGTAGCTCAACGATGATGAACTAGGATATTCCTTAACCTCCTCCTTGATTAGATCAAGGGTCCTTTGCACTGTGATATGTTGCTGCGTCAAATCAACACTATGTTGTAACCCTTGGTTATGCATTGGCCCTGATGGCATGTCCTCATAAGTTTCAATAAGATCTACTGAAACAATATGTGATGAAATTTCATGCATACCTTGGATCAACTGATGTGTGGGAACCTCTTTCTAGAACACAAGAGTTCCTCCAACCGAGAATATAGTGTCTCCAACTGCTGGTAAGAGTGATGGATGCTTTTCTCCAAGTGTACCAGTGCTGGAATCTTCCTCCTCCTCCTCATGCATCTCCTGAATCATGCATGGGACTCTATGTGTTAAGAGCTCATGACTATTTTTCAAAGTTGCAAGTGTCTCTTCTCCGGATGCAAGTAATTTTGCAACTGGTGGTGAATGTAGTGACTTCTTGTCTAGAGTGACAAGATTGGAATCCTCCTCCTCAGGAAATGTCACTTTGTGGCACATCTCTGGTTTTCTCACATCAAATTCCTTCCTCAACTAGTGAAAGAAATCTTAATATTTAGTCACCTTTGCATGCTCCATGTGACCAAACCAGCAATCATTGGCTTCATCTAAAATATGAAGTGTTGCAATTTGAACAACCTCTCCTTCAGCTACAGGATGTAGCCTGAAAAAATCATCTAACTCTCTCTTCCAAGCCTTAACAGGGCTTGAGGAAGGTCCATCAAATGTAGGCAAATAGAATCTATTATGCCACTTTCTTCTATTACTGCTATAGGATCCTCTTCCTTCTTTGATTTTGAAGAATTTTTGGAGAGTTAGCTTCTCCTTGAATGCTCTAGACTGTGCTTTTTACTCTTCAAAATATATATTGAGAGTCTCATGAGTCTCAGGTTCATTCCTTTCTTCATTTCTACACCTTTCACCTTCTTCAAAGAAAGTGGGCATAGTGGATCTTTGAGGAGATCTAGGATTCTCTGGTTTTCTTCTTTGATAATAGGAAGTGCTTGGACCTTCCTCATTACATCTTCTTCTTGGATCTTCTTTCTTTCCTTCCTTCTTCATTGGATTGACCTACTTGGAGAGATATTGCATGGATCTAAAGAAAGGAGTGGAAAAATTTTCATCCTCCATGATAGATCTCATCTATTTGATTCTTCTTTTGATGTAAAAGATGAAGTGTCCATAAGCTGAGCCAAAGATCATGATTTGATACCACTGTCATATCCCAAAAGGGGGAATGTAGTAATAATAAACACAATATAAGAATTGCAGCAAAGTAAACAATAAATCTATATACACATTATAATGCACAAGAATAAATCAGCCATTTTATTATATTGGAGGTGCAAAAAGCAAGTACAAAAGTGCTCAAAATATGAGACACAAGCCACAAGAGTAGCCTAGAATGACCCTATAATGATATCCCAAAAGGGACTGCGTAGTTGCTACTTTGCTGGAAGGTAAACTGCACTGTCCCTGCTGCAACTATAGGGACTGCAACTGCCTAAAATATAGAATGTCAGACTAGGTAGAATGGGAGCTCTGATGACGCTGAAACTGTAGATTTGGGATCAATGATGAATTCCCAAGATAATATAGAAGGTATTTATCAGATCTGTAAGTCTAAGACAACCTTCCTCCTAGGGCTTCATATATATATGCTATTGGGAATGCAGATCTGAAGCTAGATCTGATAATAAGATGGCTGTAATGATGTACAATCAGATATATGCAAGAAGGGCTGATCCCTTCACTAGATCCTTGGGCTAAAAGCTCAAGATCTATCTCCTCCAATCTCTTCCACTAAAAATAGCTGTTGTAAGGACAAAAAATTCAGAAAATTGTGCTGCCAGAGAGGGAGGCTTAATAGCCTACTGCTAGATATGTCAAATCAGCTCCCGAGCGATGGAAAAAATAGATCCAATGTGAGGAGGTGATCCCTCATAGTATTTCCAGCTGAAATACTGGAAACTTCCTTCCTCTAATAGATCTACAGGACTAAACTGTGCAATCATTGAAGGGACTGCTGCAGCAAGAAGGTAAAACCCAATGGCATGAATGCCAGATGTAGATCTACTGCTCTTGAAAGGCTGGATATGAAGAAAAAAGTGGTAGGATGAATCCTCCACTGGTTTCCTAGATGAATGCTAGAAAAAACCTCCTGAATATGGCACTAATTCCTGATATGGAATGAAGAAAAATCCTCTTCCTTAGAGATCACTCAAATAAAGAGGTGGGATTCCTACTCGGGAACACCCTGCAAACTCTGCTAAACAACCCAAGTCTACATAGAAATGTCCTGAGACAAATCTAGTTCTAAATAGATCAAGAAATGTGTAATCCAAATCATGCCTTCAATTGTGCCTTCATCTTCATTATATGCATGAGCTTCCTATAGCCTCGGCCCACTCCAAACCTGCATTATACATGTGGAAAAAGTCTCCATGTTTGACTACACTGTTGATTTGGTCAAAGTTTACTGAATCAACATGATCCATGTCCTCCATCATGTTCATAAGGGGTGATCACCCTCTCCATCATGCATGCATTAAATGCATCACTTCCTCCACTATCTTATCATAAGTGCTTAATGATCTTCTTTGAATGCATTATGATCTTAGTTGACCATATCAAAGATCCTTATGAGTTTATATTTAATATCCATGATATTATTTGACTGTTTCATCCTCCATAACATATCTCACAAATGAGACATGATCTCCATTAATAGAGTTGCTCCACTAGTCCATGTTTTAGATCTATATCTAGAATATCTAGATTCACACACTAAAAGTGGATTTTATTCATCTTTGAGGTTTGTGGGTCCCTCCACCCTTTCTTTTACTTAATTTATTAAGAAAATCAAGGACTCTAATATTCCAAATATGATGTGAAATTTTGGGAATATTACACAATGGGTCATATAATATATACTTCAAACCTTGGAAATCTCACAATTGAAGCTATAAAAGAAATTTCTTCAGTTAGGGCATATAGAAACTGAAATTAATGGGATGATATAGCCTATCCATTGGTCCTGGGGATGATGCCTAATTTGACCAGGTCTTGGAGGATGGTGCAAAAATTTACCTATCACAACAAGATCAGATTGAATCGATTGGTATAGAGCTTCTATATAATTTCTAAAATGGTGATATACAAATTTTCTCAATCTAGCTCTTAGATTGAAAGTTATGCCCTTTTAAATTTAACCAATTAACTCCCACCAAATTATTATGATTCTTCCATGTGGCTCTACCACTTCACCTGCAATGCTTACTTGGAACCCATGCGACATAGTTAAATATTAATGGAACTTGCTACCTTAACTCCATTTTTGGTCCCAAGGGGCTTAGTCCTTTGTGCAAAAAATAATTTCTTTCTATAAAGAGCTCTGACATGTAGCCAATGTATATAGACCATGAGGTGCTTCCACATCATCTCGACCAACCACACCATCGAACTCTAGTAGAACAAGGCTATAACTAGACTTGGTGTGGCATGATGGGAATTTTTATGTCAGATGATGGGCATATTTCCTTCTTGTGCCTTTTATGAACTATGCCCACATTTGGTAAGTGCTTGTTGTTAAACCTCCATCGAGCGATGGGAAGGTTTATGTCAAGTAATGAATATATTCATGTCCCTTTCCTTCTGTCTATCATGCCTACATTATAAAAGAAACACTGCAAAAATCCTGTAGGGATATGAGACATGTGGTGACGTGTAAGCTTGAGACATATACTCCATGCTAGTACCATGTGGAATTCCAACCCATCTGGCACCAAAAAATAATTTCCATGTGCCAGGTAGTTTTGGCCAAAACAACGTCCTAAAATTCCCATTCCAGCTACCACGTCATCCTAATTTATGTGTTCCACATGACCCGACCCCTTTGTGAAAATCATTGATTTCACACTGTATCTAGTTCTAGGAAAAATTTGGGTGCGCAAATTTTTTCATCTTCGAAAAATTGCCGAACCCCCAGACCTCCAAATCACTACAAATCGAAGAAATAAATATGATGCCATCCCACCATTTGGCCCTGAAAAATTAATCATCCATGTTGGATGAAACCCATATATACTATACAAAATTTGGCCTCTCACCAAGTTTTTCCCAATGGGGGCCATCCCAGATACACTCCTATAGAATAGTGTCTAGGCTCCACAAATATCCAACGTTTCTCAATTGGAGAAAATGTCCTGATATCCCAGATGCCCAGATGTATGAATACATCTTCTAGATAACATTTTATCTAGATCTTCACCCTTGATACAATTTAGTGCTAGAACATTAAATAAATAGTTTTCCTATATATGGGGTTCAATTAGAAACTAATCTAGCCTCAAACAGATGTCTAACTTTTAACTAGGACCTATAGAATTATTGCATGCATAAAATATTATTGGCTACTTCCTCTTCTCCAAAGGGAGACTACAACCTTCATCAAAAAAGGGACCATGATAGTTATAATGTACCAGTTCTTGAAAATCACAAATTGGAATCAATTAACTAAGAACATATGATAATCATAAACATTCATAGAAGTGGTTCTATAACTCAAGAATCCATTGAAAAACATGAGGACCAATAGATCCATCATAAACATGAAATCATTGACATGCTACATGATTCAGGTGGATATTTATGGCCACCCACATATTCCACCTAGACCTATAGCTAGTTCCATCAGCTTCCTTTATTATAGTAGCATTTACTATTTTTAGCAGTTTTTCAGGTCGTCAACTTTCAGAGTTTTTTTGATCCCCCTAAATGATGTTTTTTTGAGGTCCACAATAGTCCCACATCCATAGGAAAGGGCCTAACACAAATCCTCTAGTACTCAGAGAGATATTTCAAATGAGGTACCGCACTTTCCAAATAGAGATCATACGACCAAGTTACAACCCCAAGAAGTTGGCTACCCAACTAACCCCAACAGGGCCCACAAAATCTTGGTGTTCCATCTCCTTTTGGGTTTTTAAGGTTTTCCTTTGTTGTTCAATAATAAAAATTCCATTGAGCCTAATTGTAGCACAATTTAGAGGCATGTAGCCACCACATATCTTCTCAGAAATAAGATGTCATCAACTCAGCTAGTTTATTTCCATTCTATTTGTAAATATCTTTCAATTCCTTGATATTAATGAAAGGAATATTTATTTCTGCTCCATCTCTATCTTTTTGTTTATATCTGTATTCCGTTGTATTCCTATATAAGTCTAGATTAATGGTATCAGAGCAGTTTTATCTCTCTGTTTTTATTTGCATGTCCCCAACGTGGTCAGGGTATGAGGAGTTAGGGCTTGAACTGGTTGAACCTTTGCAAGACCAACCGTACAAACCCTGATGACCTCCCATGTCAGAAAAAAATAAAGACAAGGAATCATGATATCCTTTCAAAATATTTCTTGAGGAATCCCTAAAGTGACAGAGGAATGCGATGATGGATAAATTTTCTCAGACCCATTGGTGGCTGCCCACAGGTGACACATCTTCATTCAACAAGAAATCTGGAGGTACCGCTCCATTTAAGGTACAAGTCAACTTTGACATTCCCATATTTAAAGGCAAGATAAATTCAACCACCGTAGATAGATGGTTGCATATTTTTAAGGGCATTTTTTGGTTCATGACATTTCCAATTGGGAAAAATTTACTTTTTCCCCATATCAAGGACTAGTGGGAAACCTAATCTGAAAAGAGGGATGAGAGAGAACCCTCACTGTTTTAAGCCACACACACTTGGAATGGTTTACGAGATTCCATCAAGGAACAATATTAACCCATGGGAAGCTATGAGGAAAAATAAATACAATGGACAACGCAACGACAACAAAGGGATCAAGATGTGCATGAGATGGCGAATATTTTCAATACCTTGCACACAAAGTTGGGTATCAAATATTCAGAAAACCATGTAGTGATCAAGTACCATAGTTTATAGCACAAAATCATTTAGGAGTAAATGGAGTTCTTGGACAACTCCTCACTAGGTGCAACATACCATTATGGTACCAAGATTGAGCATACATTTAAGTAGAAGAAGCGAGACTTTGGATCTTTAAATATGAAGCAAGGAAAAGGCACCCCCAAACTGCAAAAAAAATGTAAAAATCCAAGGCGGAGTGATCTAGAAAAATCCATCGAAGGCACAAGTAAGGAAAAACACCATGAAGACAAAGAATGACACATTGAAATGGCGTGAGTTACATAAGAGCCCCACTCACAACATGAGTGACTGTCAATCCAAGAAATCACTAGTGGCTAAGTTGAAGGCTTCCAAATCATACACATGCTATGACTCTGATTCAAAAAATCACAAGGGGAATGAAAAATAGAATCTTATTATTGATGTGGAGTGCATTTCCATTGTTACCATCACTAATATCAAGAAGATTGATCCCGAAGATCCAGAGGAGGGGGAGAAAATCTTGCACTCACATATGTGGGTGAAGTGTTCTCCACTGAGCTCATTGTCAACATTGAAAGAAAAAATAACCTCATATCAATAGAGTTTTTGAAGTGGTTGGGCCTACCAACTACACCACACCTGCAACTATACACCATCGGGTGGCTTCACCAAGGATGAGATCTCTACATTAGCCAACAGTGCCACTTTCCCTACAACATCAAGCCATTCATAGATGAGTTACTCTGTGATGTTGCTCCTCTTAAATTTTATGATGTATTGTTAGGCCAACCATACTTGTGGAAGATTCTTGTTGTGTATGAGTCTAGGCCTCACACTGTTATTATTTCTTTGGGAAAAAAATTATTCAAGATATCAGATATAGCACTTCCTACCACCATTTCTTTGATCTCTATGAAGAAATGTATTATCATTTCCTAGACTAGGAAATTTTTCTTCCTTATTATTCATGCTCAGGGAAAGAAGAATACTGTGGCTAAATCCATAACCTCTAGATAGGGCTACTCCGCATGACAACAACAAAGGGACAAGGTCGTGGAGGAGTACATGGACATATTCACCTCTCCCACATGGGTACCCCTTCGCTATCAGGTCAAGCACTCCATTGATTTTACCCTGGGTATGTTGCTACCCAACAGATCGATATATCGATGCTCTATTCTGGAGAATGATGAAATTAAGGGATAGATTCAGGAGTTTTTGTAGAAATTTCACATTATACTAAGTTCATCACCCGGTGGGAGCCCGATTGTATTGGTATAGAAGGAACACAACACCTCGAGATTCTGTATTGACTATCGAGCGCTGAATAAAATCACTGTCTAGAATAGGTATCCAATCCCATGGATTGATGACCTTATGGACCAAATCAACTGGGATAATATTTTAGCAAGATTTATTTGAATTTTGGTTATCACCAGGTGCCAATCAAACCCTCTTATGTGTGGAAGACTACCTTCAAATCTAATGAGGGCCTTTTCAAATGCTTGGACATGCCTTTAGGGTTGATAAATGCCCCCACAACCTTCATGAAGATTATGGTTGACATCTTGCATCCCTTCACCAACTCATTCATGGTAGTTTATTTGGACGACATCCTGGTCTTCAGCCAGAGTTGGAAAGATCACCTACACCATATTCGGTAGGTCCTCCAAACCTTGGAACAACACAAGTTTTATGCCAATTTGGTGAGATGAAATTTTTGCATGACCCAGGTTCAATATCTGGGGTACATCATTGATGAGATAGTTTTGCATGTGGACCTAGGAAAGATACAAGTTATTGGATATTGGCCAACCCAAACCACTCTAACAGAGCTATGCAACTTTCTGGAACTTTCTAATTTCTACTGTAGGTTTGTGTTGGGTTTCTCTCATGTCACTTGGAATTTGAGTCAAGACACCAAGGGAGGAGAAAAATCAAAGTCTTCTATACCGAATCCAAACAGAAAGAATTTTTTGAGTGGAAGCATCACCCCTGCTCTACACCAATGCTCATATTACCATACCTGAAACAACCATTTGAGATTGAGACAAATGCCTATGACTATTCTATCGGGGAATTTCTTACTCAGTAGGGGCATTAGGTGGCATATCACAGTGAGACTGTTTCGGACAAAGTCTGAAAGTATCCCACCAATAATAAATAGATGTATTTTGTTGGCCCAAGGGGTCCTGACCCAGGTTCGGTGTGCAAGGTTTTCAAACAAACCCCTATACTACTGGCCCTTTTGGCAGTGACTTGCTTACACAGGTTAAAGTCTCACCCGAAGTAGTATGGGTGGGTGCTGGAACCAGGTTTTTGCACCCTGAGAAAATATGGGTAAGGTAAGCAGAGTTGTGCTAGGTCCTATAATTCCCAAATTACCTTTTTCTATGTAGGGTTAATTAGGTATCTGTTCGCATCGACATGCGCTAGATCTATAATTATATGCTTTTATGACATTAACACAACATTACATAAACATAACAGAATAGATCTAGATCCAAGAACACACTTACACAGATCTTCGCAGCTCAAAGACATAAAATTCACAATACAACAATTATCAACAATTTGCACAAAATTACTCATAGATTCAGTTCTCTAACAATATTTCGTATTCATTCATTCATCAATTCTTCCTTACAGTTCCCTTCCCAACCTGTGCACACAGCAGTAGGCTCCACACACAGCTGGAATTGGATCTCCGCGCACACAACGAGCAAGAATCTGTTGGGAAAAATACTGAGAGGGGGGGGGGGGTGAATCAGTATTTAGAGTTTATAAAATAAATTCAACCTTTTCTTTGAGAAAATTTCCATACGCGGTTTTTATGAACTTAACTAGCATATGCACGTGGAAATATAGAAGGAAACTAGCGTATACTGATTTTCCTTTCAGATTTAGAGAATTTCTCAAGAATGGTATTTTAAACAGATTTATCAGTTATGAATAAGGCTATATAATCAGAAGTTATGAGCAGTAATCAATAGTATAAAGCATCACACACATGAACACCAATATTTGAGGTGGAAACCCAATTCGGGAGAAAACCACCATTGTTGTCGTCTTTGTATTCAAACTTTATTATATAGAAAACATTTTACAACATTGTACTGATGCAGACTTATAGCAGTACGCAGGCTTCTACCTGCAAAAGGTTGCAACCTTCTCTCATTTTCCAGCTGCATCTGAAAGGGAGCTCCAACCCCCTAATCTCATTTACCAGCCTCTCCTGGAAGGGAGCTTCGACCCCCTGATTTCAACACCAGCTTCTACTGGCTGAAAGCTTCCACTTCCATACTAAAGGCTTCAACCCTCAGACCCACTGCAGACCACATTTCATCAATTTTCATACTAGATCAAATAGCTTCAACACAACCCTTTATCAACAATCATACAATTTTCCCAACACTTCAATTAGAACAATGAAAACACTGTGAACAGAACTTCAGAAATAACCCAGACTTCAGAAAGATATGTAGATACAAACTCAACCCTAAACAGTCATTGATTCAAATAGCATATGCTACTTTGCTTCTCTAAAGCCGCGTACATACGCACTTTCCTGCACATCAACCCGCGTATACTTCTGTGTATTTTATTCTTCAGAAAACCCTAACTGGCATACACGCTTTTCATGAAGCGAACTCGCGTATATATGTGCTTTTCTGCACATCAAACTACATATAGATATGTAAAAATAAATTTTGTAGAACATACCATATCTATAAAACTTACCCAGATTTATTCATTTTCTTCAACAGACTTGCGCCAGTTCTTCATCATTCCTTCAGTAGGTCATTCTATAGATTCATCATCATTAGATCTAGAGATCTTGAACCATCATTATATCCATGGGTGCATTATTAATTTAGATCTATCAATAAACTGTAACCCATTCCATGAAGATATACTTCAAAGTGAAGTATTCATTCAATACCCAGACACATACACCCGCTTGCACTATGATCTTCTTCTCCTTATATAGATTTATCCTTTTTCAATACCATGAGTCAAAACCACTCAACCAGTGATGGTATTCCTGGACGGGATCAAATAGATAATCTAGTGCTCAATATCGTGGGCTAATACCATGGTAATGCCCCTAGGTATCATAGTTTTTAGAGCGCAAAAGGAATACGCGACTTGGAGCATTCGTATCCATGTGTATACGCAATTTCTCTTCAAAATGGATGTGTATATACTAGTCCTTAATGTATACGCGGGTTTCCTTCACAAAAGTAGTGTTTACATTGAATCCATACGCGAGTTGCCTTCATAAAAGTAGCGTATACATTGTGACATATTATATTTATCATTTCTCTGGTACTTACTGAAATTCTTTTTTCTACTACTTTTGAACTGATCTATAGATACATCATTTTTACATCTTTCACAAATAGGTTTCTATCAAAAGACAACTCATCAAGTCAGTTTCCATCAAGGAAAACTTCATCAAGTAGGTTTCCATCAAGGAAAACAAATTGCATCATATTTCCAATAGAGTCCTTTCCCCAAAACCCAAATAGATAGCTTAAACCACAAATCGCATCAATAGCTCATCATTCTTGTTATTTACAATACAAAATTCTCTTATATTTATAACAATCTAGCCTAGAATTTCCTATGGTCTGCAAACCATGGTTTTCGGACCCCTGGTTTACCCTTTTACCCATTATAATGTGTTTGGGGCTTTGATCCACCCCAAAACCCCTGCGCTAGACTAAATATAATCAAAATGGACCAGTTCTGCAGCTTGTTAGGAGACCCTATTCCAACAGTCCCCCAACACAATCTTGTGACTCGTCCCAAGTCACTGTGGTGGTGTGGTCTTGATTTGCGCACACAAGGTATCAAGAGAACTGTTGAGCCGAGGGAGTACATCCTGACTTTGGGAAGCAGCATTCTGCGCAAGATCAACCAACTTCTGAGAGGGCGGATCTTCAGTAGTCGTAGTAACGCTTTCAAGAAGCTGATTAAGTCGCTTGGTTGCGCCATCAATGTCTTGTGATAATCAGAGGGCTGTGGAAGTCTAGGGCTTTAGAAGTTCGACCATGATGTGCTATTTATGCCATAGTTTCTCAATCTCATTCTGGAGGTCATTGCTGGTTTTTAATCGTGCCAAGCATTGGGTAGGCACCAAGGTATGCAACGTAGCGTTGATCTATTTGACAACTTCTTCTTTTTGTCGTAAGTCCTTATTGATTTGTTGGAGCACTGGATCATGCTGGACGCGAGTCCAGAGTTGTATGGCTGACTTTGGCAGCTTGGCACCTTGAGAAATTTTCCCAAAAATCACAGTTGTGGCATATTTGATTAGAGTGGTACACTGGGCACGGAATTTTGGGGGTGTGCGGAGCTGTAGTCTAGCCTGTAAGTCTGAAATATGTTGTTCCAGCTGTGTCCTGACGGTGTGTATTTCCAGCCGAGAGGCTTTGAGAGCAGCAATCAATTTTTCAACCTTAGCTCAAGATGTATCCTCAGCTGATATTTCCTCTGTAAATTCCGTGCAGAGTTGGTGGATCACAGTCTCAAGCTCCGCCTATTGTGACACGGCCTGGATCAAGTCAGCAGCCTACTGCACAATGGTGTGCTCGACTGTATTAAGCTGTTGGGTTGTGTACTGAGTGCAGTGACTAATCTCCTAGAAGATATCATAATTGAGGCTTTCTAAGTCTACGTAGGGAAGCTTAGCCAAGTCCAGCTGAATTCCTGTGGCTATCAGGGGATGTGTTCCGATGAAGGCACTATTAGGGATACCCCAGAGATGACTGGCCTCCCCGAGTGGTGCCGAAATGTTGTCGACTGACATGGGTTGTGTCTGGCCTCCACTGGTTGGGGGATGATCAACTTTTATTTGGAGAGCATGGAGGTTGGCCTAAAGGGAGTCTACCCCTGCCTGCCACTGGGCCGTGTTAAGTTCCCACTTATCCTCCATAGCCATGATGATCGTGTCTGCGATATACTCCAGGTCACCATCCGTTAATGTGACTATCGCATCATAGTGCGAGCGGTGGGCATGTTGTTTCTTTCTAGGTCTTGATGTTGATTCCCATATCCTCTTAGTGCCTAAGGGAGGGGTGGTAGCTGTGTCAAAGCCTACCTTGGTCGGATCTGTATCAGGCTACTGTGGCGGGTTACCCTTGGGCTCAGTTGCAACTAATGCTGGCTACTAGGGCGCTGTGGTCTCCCCCAGAGTGTTGGTGAGGGATATTTTCCAGGCAGGGGGCCACAGCGAGATCAGTAGGTCAATTTCTTCATCAACTACCATATAATGGAGTTCCATCCATGTCTTATTGGCGAGGCTGCGAATCTGGACATGGTGCATGGTAATTTGGAATGCAGCAACATGCTTTTACTTGTCATATATGGTGGGGGATAACTGGGGTTAGGAGTTTATGGAAACTACGACACTACTCTGGAAGAGAACCTAAAAGACCTTGTTATCCTCGATGCGTTGCTTATCCTTAGAGTCCCATAAGTGAGCATACCGAGCGCCTTCGTACATCCCATCAGGGAGCTCCGGAATGACCGACTCCTCCGGTTTGTCCCAGGAGACTAGTGCTATTAGGAATAATAACCACAAATAGAAGAAAGGTGTCCCATGCTCCTAAGATTTGCAGACATTAGCTAGAAATTCGTCGCACAAGTATTGAGCCCAATTGAAAAAAACACCCTTTGCGCACTGTCCGGCTAGCTGGATTACATAGGCAGGGATAGTCACAACCTGGCACTTCCTCATTAGTTTGCAGGCTAAAAGCCGAGTACCCATCTGCATAGCAGGGTCATTGATGGTTTAGATCACAAACCCACGCTGATTTAGTTGTATTGCATAGGTCTCCTATACAAACACAATGGTAGTGGCTTTGTACTTCTTCTCGACCTACGCTAGCAGGTGCGGCCCATGCATCAGGAGGCCTCTAATATTTTGGAACGCAGCATCAATAGGGACCCTCTCACAAATCCATAAGTGGCCATAATGAATGAGGGTGATTAACTGGTGAGCCAACCGATCTGTGATGTTCTAGTGGCCAAATTGGGGCATGCGGAGTAGATTCAAGAGTCTAGATGTTGCTAAGCTGCATACCCAGCACTGAGGTACTACCGTGATTCCATCATCCTCATGGATTGTATCAAAGTATAATGTAGGGCCCATTTCTGAGAGGGTTTCATGGTCTTCTAGATCGTGGTCATCGAACTTGACCTCATGGAGGCATCCACAGGGATCACTGAGGATGGGGACCTCTCCTGAGGTCAGCAAGTTTTGTAGGTAGGTGACTAAGCCATCCAAGCTTTTTGGCATTTGTGTATACGGCATTTAGGGTCAAACAAAGGGGGGTAACCAATTGATCAAGTTAGCTGGTAGAGAACCCTTCTTTTCATCTTGTTCTGAGGGCAGGGGCCTGGCACGTATTGGGGAGCATCGAGGCCTTCTTGCCACTTTTGGGGTTTTCCATGAGCTTTGTGCTTTCTCCTTGCCTTTCCTTATGACCATGGGGGGGCGGGGGCACTTCTTCTAACTCAAGCTCATCCTCCAGGACTTCTTCAACGTCAGGCTCGGTCAGGGCGGAGGTCTTGGCAGGGGTAGTAGCCAGCATCCTCGCGCAAAAAATGTATCCTGACTCTAGGTGACCACCATCCAATGGAGGTGGTTGACCATACATGAGAGGTATATTGTGGTTATGAAGAAGCTTGTTGCTCAAATGCTTCCACAAGACACTTGAAGCAGGCTAGCTATATAAATGAGACAATATCGCTAACTGGACTGTCATGCCCCCTTTTAAGCACTTCCAATTGTATGATGGAGAGGGATATTTTAATCACGGTGGGTTTCCCAAGGAACAGTAAAAATTTCCCATAACTCGTCCTGCCAAAGGCTCAGAAGACGCTTCTCTCAACGGTAACTTCTGTTTTTTACCGGTAGGTACAGTTCCAACGACTATTTTTCACGTCCCCAGTGATCTTGGCGTACTTGTCACGCTAAGGTTACCCAGTTGTGACAACTGCCTATCTTCCCCCAAAATAGGCTTGCCTCCTAGGTAGCTCCTGGCCCAAGACCAAGAGATTTTTATCATTTTTTCTACTAAGGCCCCAAGAGGGGCTGTTGTCGGATCATACCACCTGACCCCTAGCTGTGTCGTCGTCGTAGAGGTGGCTCGATGCATGGGACCGCTACCTATTGAACCTATAGGTGTCATAGGGAATCTGTTTCTCACTCGTGGGTCAACCTGACCCTCTTCCGGTGTAGGTTCACCACAGTTGCTCAGGCTTGGCTCCATTTCAGTCCTTTCCTCTGGGACCATAAAGAGGGATTCCCTTGTGATACGAAGATAATGTAGAGGCTTCACCTAGCTGGGTCTACCAAGTTTCTAGTTCCTTACTGGGATCCTCAACATCCCCCTCATAGAACGGTATTACGTCTTGGGTTGGGTTGTCCCTATTTTGTGCTGTCAACTTATAGATATAATCCCCATATCCCTCCTTGGGTATAGGTTCCGTATAACGTTTTCCTTCCGCAGGTTCTAATGGCACAACGACCCGTGTGCCATTATTTTCAAATACCGTGCTTCGTGTCTTTAAGTTAATGATACCGCCCAGGTCGATGGCTCAATCCAACCCTAGTAGCGTAGGTTAGGGGTTCGCATCCCCTATGATTTGAATGACTTCGAAGTCAACCTGGACACTTACCCCTATGACATCCACTAGAATCCCAGAGAGCCTCCATAGAGGTACTATTTTTTGGTGATTGGCCATTAGAAGATGGATGGTGGATCTTTCCATCTTGGGTTCCCCCATGCATTACCAAGTGTGCTTAGGTAGTATATTGGCATCCGATACGAGGTCTAAGATAACCCGATCCATCTCATAGTTTCCGATCTGGACTATTAGCCACATTTCCCTGCCCGTGCGTCTTTGATATTTGTATAACTTATGCACATCCTTAATGTCGGGTGACAGGACAGTGCATGTTGTGCAGCTCTCTAGTAAAGCCTGCAGATTCTGTACTTCTTGGGGGTTGCATAGCAGCCTCATGCATGCTTGTAGGAAGGGTTTAACCTCCTCATCTACCTCCACATCCCCCGGGTGTGCAGATGGCGAAACTTCAGTCTTGAGGAAGTCCTTCCGAGCTTCCATAAATGTTTCCTTTGCTTTTTCCAGGTCCAGTACTTTCTGGTTTTTAACTGCCCTGTGGATCAGTGTGTCATTTTCACCTTTCTCCTTAGCTCCCCTATTCTTCAATCAACTATGTGTTACCACATTTACCTTTGGGTCCTTACCCCTTAGCTCAGTTTGGACCCTTCGCACCTTCTACGTAGATGGGAGTTGCTTTTCTTGTACCTTTGCTTTTAGGGCTGGAAAATCTTCCAGCGTATGGCCCACCTGTCTACAATACCTACACGACTGTCGTGAGGGGTCTGGGCAATCCTTCGCAAAATTCCCCATGCCACCACAGTTATCGCAGATCGACTAGCCTTGACCCTGACCTGCGCTTTCGTTTCGACACCCGTCCCTTCTTCCAGAGGGGGATTCATCCCTGCCCGAGGGGGTTTTTGGTGAGGTAGGATCTTCTGGTGACTTTCCATAGTCTATTACTTCATTATGGATTCGGCAGTCCTACTCCTCATGGCCAACTGACTGAAAAAACCAGTACCAGTGTCGCTTTGGTTCAAAATGTTGGTGCCCAGACAGGGCCATTGGTTGGTATTATGCAACCCATATGCATAGCTATCTCCATACCAAAACATAGATCCCCTTGAGCTCTGATGTTCTAGACTACGCTCCCCTGATCCCGGGTGGCTTGGAATATGTTCTTGTATTCGCAGGTGGCCTGTCATGTGACCTAGTTTCGTGCCAGCCTCTCTTCCTTTCTCCCGTTGTAGATTCTGAATTTCCTGGTACATAGCCTCAAGCTACACCTAGATCTATTGTACCTCCGATGCAACATCCTTCATAGATGTAGCTTCTAGTTTCATGGTAGCTTCCAAGGCTTTATCTTGGGGGTCAAAAGTATGGTTTCCCATAGGTACGCGTAGGTGAGGGAGTAGCATGGCGATGAACCATTCTGTAAGCTTTTTGTCATCATATTGAAATTCCCCTTCTCTGATAGCTTCTTTTAGGCGCTGATCTTCTTCGCATACAAACTCGGTTTCTCCTTGCTTGAAATATTTTAGTTCTGCTACAACCTGAGAGTAGGATTTAGGTCTCTGAAACTGCTGTTTCAGGGCGTCCTTGATGTTCTGGATAGTTGTGCCCCTATTTTGTGAAACGTACCCCATATACCAGTCCAAATCCCTTCCATCAAAGGCTAAGGATAGTTGCAATTTTTTCATAGTATCGCTCACCATGCCCTGTGCAACCCATAATGACTCTACCACAAACCAAAACCACCCCATATCTTCATCGGTCGTGCCTCTGAAGGTAGGTAATTTCAAGTGTAACACCATGATTTCCTAGGCTCCCATCGTAGGTGCCCTTCTCCGATATTCACTTTTCAGTACCTGATCCCTTTCTCCGACTTCTGGGGTCCTGGCAACGGAACCATTTTTTGGCCCAAGGGGTCCTGACCCAGGTTCGCTGTGCAAGGTTTTCCAACAAACCTTTATACTACTGGCCCTTTTGGCAGTGACCTGCTTGCGCAAGTCAAAATCTCACTTGAAGTAGTATGGGTGGGTGCTGGAACCAGGTTTCCGCACCCTGAGAAAGGATGGGTAAGGTAAGCAGAGCTGCGCTAAGTCCTGTAATTCCCAGATTACCTTGTTTTGCACAGGGTTAATTAGGTATCTGCTCGCATCCACGTGTGCTAGATCTATAATTATATGCTTTTATGACATTAACACAACATTACATAAACAGAACAGAATAGATCTAGATCCAAGAACACACTTACAAAGATCTTCGCAGCTCAAAGACAAAAAATTCACAATACAACAATTATCAACAATTCGCACAAAAGTACTCGCAGATTCAGTTCTATAACAATCTTTCATACTCATTCATTCATTAATTCTTCTTACAGTTCCCTTCCCAACCTACGCACATAGCAGCAGGGTCCACACACAGCTGAACTTGGATCTCCGTGCACACAGCGAGCAGGAGTCCTTTCCTGAAAACCCAAACAGATAGCTTAAACCACAAATCACATCAATAGTTCATCATTCTTGTTATTTACAATACAAAATTCTCCTCTATTTATAACAATCTAGCCTAGACTTTCCTATGGTCTACAAACCGTGGTTTTCAGTCCCCTGGTTTACCCTTTTACCCATTACAATGCATTCAGGGCTTTGAGGCACCCAAAAACCCCTATGCTAGACTAAATCTAATCAAAATGGACCAATTTGCAGCTCATTGGGAGACCCTGTTCCAACATATTCCATTATGTAGCCCTATCTACAATCAAAGAATTACACTCAGGGGAAGGAAAAAATCATCCACACTGACCACCGACCCCTGCAGTTCATATAAACACAAGGAAAGTTGTAGAATGATCGCCATAAAAAACGGTCCACATATCTACAAAATTTCCATTTTAACATCAAGTAAAATAATGGAAACACCAATAATTTTGCAGGTTGTCTCAATCGACCACTGGATATGGCGCTGACCAATATGGTCAATTATTGTGGACATGAGACATCAGGGCGGTCACATATTTACAAGAGCAATACACAACTCGAAAACACATACTAGATGATCCTGTAATGCAATTAAGTTATAGATTTTAACCTCCATGGCACATTGTTATGCCACCTAGGAAACATATATGCCACCTAGGAAAGATTATTTTGCAGGCGCATTATAGTTGGTCCGCTAGACATTTCAGAGTAGAGAAAACAATGGATGTGCTACAGAAGTATTTTTATTAGCCTAACCTTCGATAGGGTTTTGGGAAGTACATTAGATCTTGCACTGCCTGTGCCATTTTCAAACCAACAATCAAGAATCAAGGCCTATATACTCATGTTATTACTCCTAGTTGGCATTTGGAATCCATCTCCATGGATTGCATGTTGGGTCAGCCTTATAATAATCATGGAAATGACTGCGTTTTCATGGTCATCAACAAATTTTCTAAGATGGCCATTCTGGCAGCCTGCAATAAGATTATCATAGCATAAGCCACTTCTAAGCTCTCCTTTGAACGATGGGTACACTTTGTGATCCCACATTACATTATATCAGATTGGAAAAATAGGTTCATGAGTACATTTTGGTCAAGCCTCTAGTCGATGCTCGATAGAAAGCTCACTAAGTCCATGACGTTCCACCCCCAAAATCATGGCCAAACAACAATCATCATCAAGATGACCCTGCACATTTTTTGCATGTAAAACCCAAAGCGTCCATGCACATGGGATGAAAGCCTCCCATACGTCTAAAATAACTACAAAAAATATCTCCATAGCTCAACTGGCCATAACCCCTTTCAGGTGGGGTTGGGATTCAAGCCATTATGTCTCATTAATGTGCCCATACCATTTGCAGTAACTCAGGCAGATTCAACTTATGTCCAGTTCGAAGCTGACAAAGCTAAAAAATTCATTGAGTGAATTCAACACATCTTCTAGTAGTTCCATGACATATTGGACAGAGCCAATGCTAAGTACAAGCAATAACATGATCAACATCGGGTGCCACAAAAGTTCCAGGTGGGAGACAAAGTTTGGTTACATTTGGAGAAGGAGCACCTTGTTGGGCCCCACCACAATATTTTCCCACTTTGATATGGGAAGTACACCATCACCAAGGTTGTAGGGGAAAATTCCTTTGACCTCAGAATTCCACCATTCCTTGGCTTGCACCCAATATTTAATGTGAATTTATTGTGACCATACTTTCCCCCATTATTGGATACATCCAACGTTGAGGAGCTGACACTAATAGAGATCAACCCAATCTGCATCGAACAAGACAAAATTGAAAATATCATGTATAAATATATAAATAACACTCTCGAGTAGAGGATCTAGCTATATCAAGTTGTCAAAGTAGGCCAACTCCTTCAGCAGGGCAAGTGGTTCACCAGGGATCATGTTCAAGAGAAATTTCCTCACCTCATGGAGGCTATGCACACAATGTGGAGAATTTCTTCCTAAGGGGGGAGGAATAATCCAGGTATTAGTGGAAACCCACCTATTCCACCTAGACCTCTAGTTGGTTTCATCATTTTCCTTGATTATAGAAACAATTAATATTTTTAGCAATTTTTTGTGTCTTGAACTTTTGAAGATGATTTGATCCAAAAAAGAAAGTTTTTTAGCAGGCCCATAGCCATATGTATGGGCTTGATTTAAATCTTATAGTACTCAAATATATCTTTCCAACGAGGTATCGTACACAACAAATGGAGATCATATGACCAAGTTATGACCCTCGGAAATTGGTTTCCCAACTAACCCCAATAGGGTCCGTAAACTCTTGGTGTTCCATATCTTGGGGTTCGGGTTTTGAGTTTTTAGGGTTTTCCTTAGTTTTTCAATAGTAAAAAGGCCCTTGAGCCTCATTGTAACACAGTTTAGAAGCATGTAGTCACCACGTCTCTTCTTAGACTTAAGCTACCATCGACAGAGCTAGTTTATTTCCATTCTGTTTGTAAACATCTTTCAGTTCTTTGATATTAATGAAATGAATATTTATTTCCGATGCATCTCAGTGTTTATGTTTATATCTGAAATTTTTTTTGTTCCTGTATAATTCTGGATCACAACATTTCATCAATATATTATCATAAAATACTTCTTTTAGAATTCTCAAGACAATGCAACATTATACATATGTTTATATCCATAAAATTCTCTAATTATTGATAAATAACAATCATATTTTTGGTACCATGAATTTCATTCAACACATGGATGACTTTCATAACATGTTAAGTAACTTATAGTTTAAAAAAAAGAAAATAACCATCAAATTCATAAACATATTAGACGAATAAAATCACATGCTATACCATATCAACTAAGCAAATTCAAATATCCATGTACTAGACTACTTCCTCCTCTCAGAAGGGAGCATGCAACCTCCAACAAGGAAATGAGCCATGATATATTTTAGAAATCACAAACCAAATTAGGTTAGTTGAAGCATATTAAGTAAACATGCATATTCAAGTAACTATATAAATCATGAGAATATCAACAACCACCTATATATATAACTTTATCACAACCATGAAGACATATAAAGCACATAACTCACTATGATCAACCTTGACTTGGTTAACAAATGTCACAAATTCTGATGGTATGTAATATCTAAAATGGGAAAAGAAGGAATATAGTGCATAAACATGGAAATAGCAGTGTAAATCAACATGTCAACAATGGAGAACATTATGGAGCCATAACATTATGTATAAGAACAAAAAATCAATACAAAATAGTGAAGCACAAATCATATGATATGAGGAAATAAGCCTCCCATAAACAACCACTCCCAAATATGAGAAGTTGTTACAATAAAAATGCCAGAGAGCTGCTACAACGCAGTCATACTGGGAATAAATATAGCTGGAGATCATACAATAATGTAAATACAATGATATATGCCTCAATAGATGTTATACAAACAGACCTGGACTCTATATCACCTTTCCATGACAACCCAAGAGGGTTTCTAGAAAATGCACAAAATATACAAATGTGAGCTACAACCCTAGGGATAAAGGTTTGCTGCAACAATAGAAATGAGAAGATACGGCTGAAGCTGATGTAGAATCCTATAGCTCTTCTCCAACAGATCCTCTAGTTGAAAGGATGTCCCTTCCACTGAAGAAATCACCTCCCAAAACACATACTGCAACCACCCTTGCAACTCCTCCCTAAAATAACACAGATCCAGACTAAAACGAAATTGTAGGGGATAAAATCACCTTGACCTAGCACAAAATATTTCAATAAATCCCAAGGGGATTCTTTACTAGCCTCCCAATGGAATGAAACCTTCCTCCATTGAAAATCTAGCTCAGAAAACACCCAATATAAACCTCCACTGATGCACCCTGCAACATAGCACAAATCTAAGTAGAAAATGCACTGTTGAGGAAAGCTGTAGCTTTTCCAAATGCATGAATGTCGAAATATAGTGAAAATAATTCTCCTAAGTACGCACTCGAAGTCCCCCGAGGATGAAGGTGATATTCCTGCTCAGGAACACCCTTGTGCTAAACGACACTGCAATCTTAGCTAAACAGCTAAAGAGAGCCTCAAGTCTTAACATACCATAAACAAAATAATAATCCAATCCTCTCGTCAATGGCTTCCATATCCTTCCTTATATGCTTGGTGAGATTCCTCACCTTGGGCCCCACTCATTAAAGCCACTATCTCCATGCATGGAATCTCCCTCCAAAACTGCATTGTCCTTCAATGAATGCCACTCCTTCCATACCATCGCTGTTGATTTGGTCAAAGTTGACCCAGTCTACATGCTCCAACCCCTTTTCTCACACAAGGATCTTCAATCCATCTACTTAGATGACCTCCATTCACATTAGAAGTGTTTTTATTCCTACTAAGGAGATTTATGGGTCTCCATACCTTCTTATTCTTCTAACTAAGGAGAAAAAAAAATTAATATTCCAATTAGTTGTATGCTAATTTAGGAATATTACAATCCTCCCCTCCCAAATTTTTCTTGCCCTAAAGCAAATACAAGGATAGAATTGAAGAGCCTCCTCTCCACCTCTTGTAGCATCCTCATATGATAAGTACGTCCAATGAACAAGATTCTCTCTCATCATTATGTCCCCAAGTTGAACCTCTCAAGTGTATAAGTAAGCCTTTGGTGATAAATCTAAATGGCTCTCATCATGAAAAAGTGGGATATCCATGGAGTCAAGTATATGTGGTGTAGAGGCATTCTTGAGGCATGGAATCAAAATTTTTTTGGGAACCTTCATTCCCATGTGAAGCTCCAAACCCCAAGCTATCATCCACACAGAGTGATTCACCCTAGAAAATGGTAACTAATGGAAAGAATCCTCCACCTTTGGCTCCTGCAATCTAGGTGGGCTCATATCTGAAGATGATAGACCAAATGGCCTACCCCATGCTATCTCTCTCTCCACTTGTGATAAGTGTAGATCTGCTGCTGAATCTAGGTTGCAATAATATTGCCCTCAAGAGACAAAAGGACAACTGGATCTATAAAGACCCATTCTCTAGTTTCATCGATCTTGCTTGCCCAATCCATCACATACAATGTGAATGGCACATCATCACCATGTGGTATCCAAATCAGAAATATATTGAATTTTATGTGTAATTATGGATGGTACCAATGGTTTCTCCAGGGGATACAATGCATTTTTTCTAACTTCTGTTTCAGAACATCATGTGGCAAGTTGTCTCCCCACAATTTTCTAGTTGTGCATGTTTTCTCATCTACTAGGAAGTAGTAAATGGCATTATATATGAGCTGAGCATAACAATAATAAAACAACACATGCATAAAGCCATCCAAGAAAAGGCTTCTTCCATCACTGATATTGGTCTTAGAAATACCATGAAGTCAAAATAGAAACTTGCCCTCTTGTGGAGAAATGCACATTACATATATGGCAAGAGAATGAAAATATTTTGTAAGATGAAAAAAAAGTACATAAATAAAATTCTTATCATGCATTGTGAGTAGGTTGAAAATGAGGTCCATGGATGAGCCTTCCCATGAGAATCCCGTCATAGTAGTCTAAAAAGTGATACTCCCCTTGGACCACTCCATCAATAGATACATACTCCCAAGTGACAAAATTGTTGGCCTTTGTGATAAGGCTCTTGTCACCTCATGACTCCATACTTTTACATGCCACATGCCAAAGTCACATATCATGATGCTTCTACATATGGGAGACTCCTTCCTATGTGGAAGTACCTCCTAATCCTCCAATGCTAAAGATTATCCCCCTTGCACCCTGATTGTGCCATCCTCTACTTCTGAGATATCATGCAAGGTATGGGAGAAAATCAGCCCATACTCTCCCAAGAGTAACCAAAGAAACAATAGCTCTTGCTACCTCCTCATATCTCCATCATATAGACCATGGAGTGACAACATGATGATTGAAAAAAATTTCTTATCACCCCAATGCAACAAAACTCCTTGCTGCCATATGATGAAAGTATCATGCAATGTACCAACCATTAACACACCGTTTGAAATAGGATATGTTACATGATGACCAAAATCTTTCAAGAATAGCCAACACAACCTTTCCTCATGCTGCCCTATGTAATATTCCCAATTATCCATGATTTAGTTGGAATATTAAGTTTTTATTTTTCTTTCTGCTTAATGAATAAGAGGACAATGGAGTTCCATAATTATCCTTAATAATGAATAAATCAATGCCAATGTAAAATGAAAACATCTTGGCATCTTAATTAAGCACCCTTAGGTGTGAAAAGGGGTTGGAACATCTTGACTAGGTCAACTTTGACCAAATCACCAATGCTGTCATGGAGGAGTGGCAATCAATGAGGGACATCGCAGTTTTAGATGGAGGCACCTTGCATGGAAGTAGGGTCATACATGAATGGGGCTTAGGGTTTGGAAGCTCATATCTTATAAAAGGAAAAGGATGGTAGCCATACTCATTATGTATTGGTATATGATATTTCTAAATATATGGTTTGTTTAGACATATATCTTTCTTTGGTTGTTTAGCACTGGGTGTTCCTCATTGGGATTCCCACCTCTTCCATTGAGAAGCTCTTGGAGGAGTCTTGTACATCACTTTCACTATCAGGCACTTGGCCAAAGCTTCATCTTACATCTACAGTGCAGATCCTATTGAGGGTTGAGTTGTTTTGTAGGATGCAGTAGTGGAGACCATATTTGGGTCACTTCAGTGCTTATTTTCACTAGAGAAGGGTTCACTTCCATTGCGAGGATAATAAGGAAGGCCCTTGAGCATATTTTCAGATCTTGGCATCAGGCGACATATATATTTTCCCCTACAACGCAATTTATTTCCAGATCTGTGTTATTTTGAGGGAGGGGTTGCTGGGTGGTTTCAGTACACCATTTGGAGAGGAGGTTTTCTAGAGAATGGATTAGCCTTTCATCTAGGAGATCTATTGGAGAAGGCTTCATTATTTCTTATATCATATTAGCCACACTTTCCAAATCTATATGTTGTAATGGATCATCAACCCTAGGGATTAGATTCCCCATCTTGTACATGGTGTATTTCTGAAAACCCTTGTGGGGTTCTTCATTGCAGGTTTTATAGTGCCTAGATCTATATTAGATCTATCTCTTGTAGCATATATCATCCCATGATATTTTTTATACTCATTTGTTGTAGCAGTGCTTTTAAAACTGCACTGTAGCGGTCTTCCATCTCTTTAATATATAGTAGCAGCACCTCTTTTGAGGTTTTTGTCCATTGAAGGCTTGTTCTATCTTATTGTAAATCTTATGGCCCATTTATTATGCATATTATTCTATTGTTATAATTATTATGAGGTCTCCATATTGGCCTCTTTCTTTTATATGATGATTAATACTGTTATTCTAGCATTTTGTACTATATTCCTGCTTTTCCCATTTGGGAATATTATAGTGGTATCATAGCATAATCTTGGCATAGCCTATGCATCTTGAAAAGCCAATATGTCATCTGAAGAAGGAGATACTCTTACTGATAGAGAGAAGAGGTATCAAAGAATAAGACACCAGAAGTTTGACTATGAAAATGATAAAGAAGACAAGGGTAAACCCCCATTATCAGGAGGAGAAGATGAAGAGAAAGAGTTTCCTAAGATTATTCTCAAAGCTATGCAAGACATTGCTAGAGAAATAATGGAGATGAGGATGGATATATACAAGGAATCCCCTAAAGGATTTCAACATGGTGAAGGCTCTGACATTTCTCATCACTGGAGTGATCAACCAGTGCAACAGCCACAAGTTTCCCAACGCTCTACAATTCCTACATTATTAGCATTGGGAAATGAAGGGTTTCAAGAAAAATAAATTCTTTAAGACTATTTCATGGATTATGAGTCTCAATCTCAGAGAGTGAAGGACCACTTGAGTTTCAAGAATTTTGTCAAATCAAGGACAATACGAGACCCATGCATCAAAATAGAGGTGGAGGATTAATTAAAAATCATGATCTACACCGCACTATGGGTAGATTTTTCTGACTCAAATTCGATGGTTCATCTAAATTCACTGCCAAATCATGGGTAGAGAAGCTTGAAATCTACTTCCATTTGAACAAAGTTCCAGAGATGGAGGCCATTAAGACAGTAGTTCTACACCTTGAGGTTGAAGCACATGATTGGTGGTTCCATGGCTTGTATGCATTGGGTCGTGCCAATGTGACTACATATTTAGAGCTCACAAGGAGGTTGGTGGAGAGGTTTGATAGAAGAGATCCTGAAGCACCATTCATGGGGCTTTCAAAGCTCAAACAATCAGGTAATCTAGAAACTTATATTTCTGAGTTTTTGAAACTTTATGTTATGGTTCATGATTTATCTGTAGCAAGAAGGGTTTATATGTTCATTGGTGGTTAGATGAACCTCTTCATGGGTTGGTTAAGTGTACCAAGCCCACTACCCTTCAAGATGCCATTGAAAGTGCTAGAGATCTTCAAAATGCCTTGCCAAAAGCAAAGGAAACATTTCAGCACAAGCCCTCTTTTCCATCAAAGGGAAAAGATGAGAAGGCTCCTCTTTCAAAGGAGAGCCAAAATAAAAAACCTCTTGATGATGATGTCTGAAGATATTTGAGGAGAACGAAGTTGCGCTTCACATGCCAAGAATGTTCGGTACCCAAACATAAATGTGCAACAAGAAAAGCACAATACATAAAGGTCTTCTCAGATGATGAGGAGGAAGAAGAAGATGAACCAAGAAGATTTCACAGCGCTGACACAGCAGGAGATGAACCAACATCATCAGGAGATTGGAATGGGGAATTTTCTCCAATTGCAGGGGTTCTTGCATCATTGAGAGGAGTACCTAAGTACTTGACCTTGAGGGTTCGAGCTTCCATCTTAGATTATAGGGTTTCTGTTTTGATTGATAGTGGGGCTACCCACAATTTTATTGATGCCCAACTAGTCCAGAGGAGGGCAATACCCATTGATGCTTTTGAGGGATTTTCTGTTTTGGTGCCAGGATATAGAACTATGCAATGCATGCATTATGTTCCATTCTTATCTATCACCATGGGGACATATACATTGACTTATCAATTATTTTTGGTTGACATACCTGACACCAATGTGATATTGGGTGTGCAGTGGTTGATTACTTTGGGGAAAGTCACCACATATTGGGAGAATTTGCAGATGGAATGGGTGGATAAAAGGAATGGAAAAGCTCAGATGATTAAGGGCATGCATGCATATCCCTCACATACAACTTCCACACAGAAATCAGAGATGGATTTTCATAGTGGAAGTAAGGACCTAACAATCCCATATATTATGCACATGACTTTGGCCCATAGGACATTATTATTTTTTGGAAAACCACTTGGGTGGCCACCTGATCCAAATTTGGTGAGACATGTCTCACATCATGATGCACCATTCATAGATCTAGGAGGAATGGGAACATTAGAAGGCCATGATACAACACTGAGATTCTTGGGTAGACTCAAGGAGGAGAGAGACATTCTCCCAACATCATCATTACCCACTCTCATTTTAGATTTTTCACTATGAAAGGAGCAACATCGGAAGGATAACATCCTTCCAACATATACCTTTGGCATGGGTGATGTCAAGGAGAAGGGCAGACATATGACAAATTTTCTTTGTGATAGATCGTCAACACTGTCACTATGGAAGATTGATCCATACTGGAAATCCTAGCTATTGGTGGATTATTCCAAGGATCTTTTTACATGCATGATACTTCATGACCATCTTCAAGAGGAGGGATATTCAGTCCAAGATGAAGTCATCTATTATCATGGTATGATCCTCTTATATAGAGCCTCCAAACTCAAGGAGAAGTTTCTACAAATAGAACATGAAGACTTTATCTTCAGCCATACTTATTCCATGAGAGCCTACAACACTATTATGGAGAGCTACACTTGGGAAGGCTTTGAAGAGGAGCTATATAAGAATTTAAAATTATGCATGGACCATGTGGAGATGGGAGAGATATATAACTCAATGAAGGAACTATCACAACCACCTCTTTCCTCTTTTGGAATGAGAGGGGATCTATCTATGGACCACTCCATTTGTTTGAGACGAAATTTTGGTAAGGAACATGCTTATGCACATGATGTTTCATTTGATGATTATTTGCATTCCTTTACCATGTATTTGTAGGCCATTTATCCAAGGAGGAGAATCCTTCCATATAAACTTCATGGCCAACTTTGGGCCATAAACATTTCTGAACCTGGCCACTCCCTTGGAGTTTATAGGGAGATGTTGTATCATTGTGGATGCACTCCAAAGGCACCAAAAAATTATCACCTTTTTAGCCATTTTGAGAATAATTGGGAAGAAATTAAGTGGTGTGGAAACCACTTACCAAACCATTATCTGATGCAGTCAAGAGATATACTGCGTTGGTTCCATACGTGGGACTATGACCCAACTCCATTTTTGCATATTTCTATTTGTGTGTACTTGGTTTTGATCCCATAAATTGATGATGTGCTTATTATTTTTATGGGAATGATTGGAAGGAGGATGGGAGGGTTTTATGTGACCTATGGGAGAGAAATTCTCCATGTTCATTATCAGGGATAATTTTAAGGATGGAAAATTATCTTAAATTTTAAAACGTTGGTGAATTTCACTAGTCCCTAATATGTGAACTATAAAATTTTATTGATATGATTGTAAAATTATACAAATTTAAAATGATTTTGTATACAGTCTCTATATAATGGTGTCTATTCTTAAGGTAAAATAATTTTATATTGTAAAATTTGGGCGAATCATTTTTACAAAAAAATGGAAATTGGTGAATATGTTTTTTGGAAAAATCATGGAAAATTAGCCCACTTACGAATATTGGCCCCTAAAATTTTCCATGTTCATTATGCTACATGTTTCAGAGAGAAAATTGGGAAAAAAATGTTTGTTTCATTGGATCTATTGCTTCCTTATGGGATGAATCGTTTGCATCTCTTGAGAACTTTGGAGGAGCATTTGATGGAGGAATGGATTGGGAGACACACAGCTTATGAAGGAAGCTTATCACATGATGGTGTCATCGGTGATGGAGGAGAAGAGTTGCAACACTCACCTTGTCAGTTTCTTGAGGAAAAGAAACATTTGGGAAGGGAGGACTGTAATATTCCCAATTAGCCATGGGCTAGTTGGAATATTAAATTTTTCTTTTGCTTTCTTTTTAATGAATAAGAGGACAATGGAGGTCCATAATTCTCTTTAATAATGAATAAATAAATCCCAATATAAAAGGAAAACATCTTGGAAGCTTAATTAATCACCCTTAGGTGTGAAAAGGGGCTGGAACATCTTGACTGGGTCAACTTTGACCAAATCACCAGTGTTGTCATGGAGGAGTGGCAATCAATGAGGGAAAACACAAGCTTAGATGGAGACACCTTGCATGGAAGTAGGGTCATAAATGAATGGGGCTTAGGGTTTTGAAGCTCATATATTATAAAAGGAGGAATATGGAAGCCATATTCATTATGTATTGGTATATGATATTTCTGATTATATGGTCCGTTTAGACATATAACTTTATTTGGTTGTTTAGCTAAGATTTCAAGTGTTGTTTAGCACTGGGTGTTCCTAATCGAGAATACCACCTTTTACATTAAGAAGCTCTTTGAGGAGTCTTTTACTTCACTTCCACTATCATGAATTTTTCCAAAGCTTCATCTTACATCTAAAATGTAGATCCTGTTGAGGGTTGAGTTGTTTTGTAGGTTAAAGAAATGGAGACCTTATTTGGGTCACTTTAGTGCTTATTTTCAGTGGATAAGGGTTCCTATCCATTGGGAGGATAGTAAGGAATTCCCTTGAGAATATTTTCAGATCTTGGCATCAGGCCACATATTTATTTTCCCCTACAGTGCAATTTATTTCCAGATCTGCGTTATTTTGAGGGAGTAGTTGCTGGGTGGTTTCATACACCATTTGGAGAGGAGGTTTTCTAGAGAAGGGATCAACCTTTCATCTAGGAGATCTATTGGAGGAGGTTGCATTCTTTCTTATATCAGATCAGCCACACTTTCCAGATCTATATGTTGCAGTGGATCTTCAGCCCTAGGGCTTAGATTCCCCATCTTGTACATGGTGTATATCTGAAAACCCTTGTGGGGTTCTTCATTGGAGGTTGTATAGTGCATATATATGTATTAGATCTATATTTTGTGGCATATATCAGCCCATGATATTTTCTATAATCATTTTTTGTAGCAGTTATTTTAAAACTACGTTGTAGCAGTATTCCAAGTCTTTGATATATAGTAGTAGCACCACTTTTGAGGATTTTTTCCATTGGAGGCTTGTTCTATATTATTTTACATCTTATGGTCCATTTATTATGCATATTTTTATACTTTTATAATTATTAGAAGGTCTCCATATTGTCCTCTTGATTTTATATGATGATTAACACTGTTATTCCAACATTTTTCACTATATTCCTTCTTTTCCCATTTGGGAATATTACACTGTGTCATATATCTGCTAGTGGCTCACCGGCCTCTTAACCATCAACATCACCCATCCAACCAATGGTGACTGTCTATTGTCATGCTACAAATGGGTATTCCTCCAATGGAGAATACCATCCTCCCAAATCAGATTACTATCTCTAAAATTCATGGGATTTTGAAGTGCAACCTCGTGGAGATCTCTATATGAAGACCACTCATCAATGACCATGTTGAACCCACAAGGATCCAAGTATAATGAAGGAAAATTCTTCTCATTAAGATGTGAAGTGCTCATTAAGAAGGATCCATTATAGTAATGGGAGGTAAGATGTATCTCACCAACCATTTGCCTATCCCCTGCTACACATGTAGAATGGTCATTGGAATGCTCCAATAATGGTTGGGCCACCAACTCATCATTATTGCTAAATGGCAGTGCTGTTGATCTCCATGATGGTGCATTTTTTGTCTTATGATCAAGCTCAATGTTGAACATATAGTTCTACATTGGATTGTTTAGTACATTACTCATCCTATCCTACAAAAGTATACACTCCAACCCCAAGAGTTGTGTGTAGCTTAAAAATGACATACCAGGATGAATGTACATCTCCTCCTTGATTTTTTCAAGGGTCCTCTACACAGTGGTAGTCTTCTGCTTCAAATCAACAGTGTGTTTTAACCCTAGGTCATGCAATGGCATGTCCGCACAAACTTCCATATGATGTGCTGAAATAACATAAAGTGGAAACATTTGCATACCTTGGTTTATCTTGGGAACATATTGTACTGCTACAAGGGTCCCTCCCACTGGTGTGATGAATTCCCCAACTATTGGTGATGATGATGGCTGCTCCTCTACTGCTGCACCAGCGCTGGTATAAGTCTCATCATCCTCATTTGTTTTCTAAGTAATGCATGGGACTCTAAATGTCAAGATATCAAGACCACTTTGAAAAGGGGAACGGTTTCCTTCTCTTGATGTAAGTATCCCTGCAGCAAGTGGTGGTGGAATTTTCTTTTCTTCTAGTCTCTTCTTGTCAAACTTCTTGATCAACCTTTGAGTAAAATCTGCATAAGTGATCACTCTGGAATGACTTAAATGGCTGAACCACAAAAATTTTTCTTCACCCTCAAGCTACAACACTGAAATCTCTGTTAGCTCCCCATAATTTCAGCAGATTGCTAAGACCAAAAATGCAGGGAGAACACTTGAACCACTTTGGGGTTCTAGGATCTAGCCCTCCTGAATCCGGAGAGGGATCTCTCCTATAAGTGCAAAGATTGATTTATCTTTAAGGCTTTTGGGTATGATATTAGGCTAGTTATTAAGAACAAGGGTTTTGTTTATTTTGGATGGTTGAGCATGATTTTAGTTGAGTGGAAAGTCCTAAAATGAAAGAGTTCCAAAGGTGTGAAGTTGCAAGCAATCAGAACAAGATTTGGCTGATATGATAGATATGACGCTGGTTTTTAGTCCATTAAGCTATGGAGTCATAAAAGGGTTTAATTGCGTAACAATTTCAAGATTGGTCCAAGGGGAAAGTAATCTATATCACAAGATCTTTGAGATAAAATGATGGAATGGAATAATAAAAGTGTTGAAGGGGTGGAAACAGACAATAATTTCAACTAGGATTTATCAGTCTGTCCAAATAAGAAGAGCCTTTTAAGTAACTGTTTAAAACTGACCAAAGGACAGGGCTAACCATAGACTTCTTTGGAAAAGTTCATATTAAAGCTAACTCAACAGACAGATGATCCAGTAATCCTCATAATTACTTTTAGAAGGGATGAAAACAGATAAGAAAAACAAAGGGCAGCCTAACATCAGATAAGATACTTTTAAATCTAAACTGCTTTCAGCATACTCATAGGGAAAATTTCAGAATTACCTTTGGAGAAAGAAGCTAGAAAACAGGGCACACCATCACTTTTCTAGTCTATCTTTACTAAGCATATAATTAAAATAACATTCAAGAAAAATGTTTAAAGTAAATAGTAGGACAAGGGAATTCCAGCATTCCTAACTGCTTGAATTGTATTGAATCATTCTTAAATACACAATTTGGAGGGAAACATTGAGATAAAGCTTATCAGTCAGAGAAGGGTACTGTAAAAATTAAATCATAACTCTATGCTTGCTGTTCTTTATTAGAGAATAATGGACAAAATTTCATACATGAAAGGAAAACAATAACACAAAAAGAAGTACTTCACCAGTGATATAGACCAGGATCCCAAGAATCAGCTTGTATATTGATGTCAAGCCAGTTACATTCTTCAAGTCCGATGTTTTAGTTCAGCAATCATCTTTTCTTCTTAGCCTAACTTATTTGATAACAAACAGAGCTTCAAGAGCCTTTTTTACATGTAGAAAATTTTGAGCACAAGTATATATTCAAAGTTCTGCAACCAACATTGTCTCATATTCTACAGAAGTATTTATAGAAGTAATGAAGAGGTGGGATGGGATGAAAGATATTCTAGGTTCAATTAATACAAAATAATGCTTCTCAGCCTTTGAGGGGCTCAATGGAGAATATTTCATATATTTTCTCTTTATTAATTGGTTTACATTAAGTATTAAGCTCGCTGGGGAGATTTTGTTGACTTTTAAGGCTCTGTGTTATCTTTGTAATAACTGTGTTGATATTTTACAATAAGTTCTTTGATTGAATTAATTGTTCAGCTGTAATGAGGAAAATATCCTCTAATCTGGTCATAAATTGGCCTCTTTGAATGCTTTGAGGCTATAGGTGGCATTTGGTAGTTGAGAGGATTCAATTATCCTCTGATGTGGCAGTGGAGGCTTTCTCAGACTGGTAGATATTTTTGTTTTTCTTAAAACACTGTTAAATTTTCTTTAATTTTGTGTGTTAGGCTTAATCAGGCCTAAATTCTATCTTATGTTCTTCAAAATTTGTTTAATTGAGTGGATTAGGCTTTTAATTGTCGATTTTAGCCGTAATCCCTCAAAACTGTGAAAACAACCTTTAATTCTTCATCTCTGCTGAGACATGATCTTTAACACTGATACTCTTTATTTGATTTAATTTTTTTGTGTCTTGTTGATGTGAAGATGTTTACAAGGACTTTAAATGGCATAAGTTCTCATGAGGCACCGGAAAACGCTGATGGATAACCCCGTGGAACAATCCATTTAATGAATAAAGGCCCAGAGGGTCGTCACCCCCGGCCTTTGTTTTTCTTTTAACACAACGGAAAAAACCATTGAAACCTGCATAATACAAGAAAAATTATAAAATCCTGCATATTTTTGGTTTAACTACTTTGGAGGCTTAGGCTTAGAGCATGGCCATTGTATGAAAGCATCCAACAGCGAAGATTGCACGCTGAGGTTCAAAGGGAAGCAGTCGAAAAAACGGTGGGGAGATTTAAGTCAAGGCCGTCGATCTAAAGAGATCAATGGTCGGGATTAATCCTGAATATATAATGCAGAGGGGGCCACACTATAGAAAAATGAGAGAAATTTCAAAGGAAATAGGTTTAAAACCTTTGGCAGAGAAAATATGCGTTGGAATGAAATTCAGGGTTTTCGAACGATCCTGGGCCGTTGGATCAAATTAGCCCAAGGAGATCAACGTCGGAGGTTGATCTACGAAGTCCCTTGGAGGAAGGCGGAGGGAGATAATGTAATGGCTTGATTGAATACTGGCCATTGATCTGCAGAGATCAACGGTGGAGGTTAATTGCGATGAGACGCAGTGTAAATGGAGAAAGCAGTTTCGGCTATAGAAACCAGTAGTTTCGCGCAGCAAAAGGGGAGGAAGGCAGTTTCACCTTTTTGAACATGATATTCTTTAGAGGCCGACACATGGCCTTTTGAAAACCGCCTATATTGCATAGACTTCAGGAATTATCATTCAAACTTTAATCCACACGAAATTTCATGCTGGCCGTTAGATCTGGGGCCTCAGATCGGACGGCTGTGAGAGAGCGCGATATCGGTAAGATGCAAGGATGGAAAGAGGTGGGGTGGTTTTAATCTGGACCGTCCGATCAAGGGATGGACGACAGTGATTTAATCTTGGGGTTAAAAGGAATAAAAATGAGGCGGAGAAAGGATCAACGTGGGTTTTTGATCTACAGAGATCAACGGCGGAGATCTCATTTAGAACTTTATACAGCAGGGTTTCATAGATTTAACAATGTTTTCGGGCTTTAATCTAGACCATCAGATGGTATGAAATGGACGACCCAGATGCAATCGAAGGGTTTGCGATCAGGGGAGGAGAGAGGAAAGGTGCAACTGAAAATTTCTGATGCGATTGATTGTGGGCAGTCAATCTGAGGATCAGATCGACGGTGGAGAAAGAATTAGAGGAGGTCACGGCGAGGGGAAAAAAACAATGAGGACCATCGGATCTGGGTCTGGCGGGGGAAGATCAACATTTGATAATCCATTAGGAGATCATCGATTGGGGGTGGCAAATAAAATATTTAATTGCGTTCGATGGAAATATTCGATGTGAGATTGCGAAGGCTATTTGATTGGCTCAAGATCAACCATCGGGAAGGGCTCCAACCAATGAACCAGCGGGCTTAGTTAAAATATGAAAAATGGGGTTAAAAATAAAATACAAAGGAAAGTTCGCATCAGGGAGGGGTTTAATAGTGATTAGCACCCGATTGCAGGGCTTTCGTATATATGAAGAAAAGGGGAGGAATCGGGGGTTATATGCACAAGAGGGGCCAATTGGAATCGGGAAAAAGGAGAGGGCTTTACAAATGCGCCCGATGAAAAAAACTCCAATGCGAGACTTTATTGATCGTTGATCGATTCTTAGATCAACGGTCCTTTCCTTTAAAACAATGAAATGACGGGTTTTCATATAAAACATAGGAAAGTGGGTTTTAACAAAATACAGAGGGGAATTTGGTTTTTGGCCAAGTATTTTTGTGTTTTAGCGCCCGATAGCGGGCTCTTGGTTTTACAATGGAAACAAAGGATCAGGGCTTATATACAAAGGAGCCAATCGGCATCAAAATTTTTAACGTAACAAATAGACTTGTGCTTGTCGGAAGTTCCGATGTGATAAGCGTTTTCGGCCTTTGTGCTTGGTTCCAGTGCCAAGTCGCATGGAGGGGAAGTAGTTTAGGGCTTAGCCCAAAGGGGCTTAGGCCTGTAATAAAAAAGGATATTTTTTATGAATTTTCAATGGTTTTCAAAGGAGTTTGTGGGTTTCGGATAAGGTAAAAAATGAATTTTTAACCTTATAAAATGGATTTTAATGAAGGGAAGAAGGAAAATAAGGGAAAATAGAGGAAATTTATGGGGGAAAGGGGAATAAAACGGAGGTTAACAATGAGTGAAAGGAGGGGAAAAGTGAGGAAAAATGGAATTTTGCAGCAGTATTTTCATTATGAAAACAGAATATTTCAGAGTTTAAGAGGGAATCAGCAGTGAAGATTAATCAAAGGATACAATATCTTCACAAGTCTTCAAGAACTAACAATTTTGGAATAAAACTTGTTTCTTGAAGGCTTCAAAAATGATTTAGCCACCATTTGATATGAAATTTTTTATATGTGGCTAACAGTGGCTCCACATGGGGATGGTGCCTTGTTGAAGGCATGAAGAACTTCGTACTTCTATTGTCTGGGGGGTTGATCAGTACCTCATCCATTGGGCTTCAACTTTATTCACTTGGATGATCTTCTTTTGCTCTGAAAATGTTAGCAGCCATGAAAGACAATGGAACTTCATCAACGCAAGCTTTCTACCTACCCAATCCTACTGATCTAACATTTTTTCTTCTTTCAGAGTGAACTTGGATTGGAAAACTCTTTTACAAACATTTTATTTTTTTGAAAACAAAAAACTAATCTAAGTCTACAGTCTAACAGATTTTTATTCTCTAGCTTCTAAAATAGAAATTTAAAAGCATACAAGTCAGGATTGAAAAGTCTAACTTGTTGCTGATCTATGGCATAAAAAACAAGCTTCACATAGATAATTATTTGCAGAAAAATAAATCAAAACATTGAAGGCTTAAGATCTGAAAGTACTAAGCATGACCTTCTCTTTTCTTTAGGTCTTTTTTTGAGTTTATTCGAGCTGTTTTTTGCTTGTAATCTGGTTCAGATCTTGGATTTATTAGAACCAATTCACTTCTATTTTTGACTCATGATTAAAACAGATGGGAGTCATTCTTCTTTTGGAAACTTAGGTTCATATTTTGAGCTTGTTTGAACCTTTATTTTCTAGCCTAATCTACCTAGCTGATAAGCCAAGATTAAATTGTTTTGGCAAATCCAATTCACTAACATATTAGGAGTAAATTTAAAACTAATTAGTCATGATTAGGCTGTATGACTAACTAGGAGTGTGTTTTTTAGGAGTGGCATTTGAGCTTGCACACTTTCAGAATTTGTTTCTCTTTTTTGGTATGGGGCTGTACCTTTATTGTTTTTACAATCTTCCCTCTTTTCTTTCTTTCACTGTTTTTGTATTTTTGATTTTTCTAAATTTGAATGCAATGATGGATGAAATATTTATAATGAGAAAAAAGATAAAAAGGCTTCCAAACATGATATGATCAAGAGAATTAATGTTTGAGCATCCTGCCATTGACAAGACCCCTAAACAATTCAGTTCCATTCAACTCCTGCAAAAAATGAGCTTATCACCAGCAGAAGAATGAGTGAGATAAGGGCCAAGCCATAAGTTATCAAATTTCCCATGCTTGCCCTTGTATTCTCTCTTTGAATCCCACTTTAACACTTTGTCCCCAACATTGAAATTGATGGCCTTTGTTCTTCTATCAAAAAGCTTCTTGATGCTCTCTTGCTTTTGTAACGCTCTATTGTAAACCTCCTCTTTGGTTTGCTGAAGATGAATAGTCTGATTAATCCTTCTGATCATGTCATTGTCTTTAGACTGCACTTCTTGAATCAACTTCATAACTGGTACACCAAGGCTGGCTGGAAAAATTACATCTGTACCATACACAAGATGATAGGGTGACATCCAAATAGATTTCTTAAGTGTTAATCTATCAGCCCAGAGTGCATGTACTAGCTTTGTGTGCCAAGACTTCTTGTTGTCCTCCAACAACTTCTTGATTATGTTCACCAAGCTCTTGTTTGAGGATTCTGCTAGCTCATTACCTTGAGGGTAATAGGCAGTAGAATGGCCAAATGTTATCTGATATTTATGACATAATTCAACCATATTTTTGGATCCAAATGATGCTGCATTATCAGTGATGATCTTCCTAGGATAGCCAAATCTAGAGAGGATATTAGTCTCAATGAATTTTATGATGATAGAGTCATTTGCTTGCCTAGAAGGGATGGCTTCTATCCATTTGGTGAAGTAGTCTGTTGCAGTGAGAATCCATCTCTATTGAGCAGAGGATGGAGGATGGATTTCTCCTATGAAGTCAAGTCCCCACTATTGAAAAGGAGCATCAACAGTGATTGGATGCAAAGGTAGGGGAAGCAACTTTCTTTTTCCTTCAAAAAGTTGGCATTTATGATAGGTAATGATCATTTTGTGTACATCTAGAAAGAGGGTGGGTCAATAGTAACCAGATCTAAGGATATTGTTGGATGTTGTCTTCTAGTAGAGGTGGCCTCCACATTCTCCTTCATGGAACTCGTGTTTAACCTTCTCTGCATCATACTCAGGAAAACATTTAAGCAATATCCCACTTGCAGTTTTACAATAAATACATTTATCTATAATGCAGTAGTTTGCAGCTTTTACTTTAAAAACCTTGCCTTTTTTTTTGTCAAACTAGGAGGTGCATTCAAATTAAGCAAAACATATAGAATATCATAATACCAAGAGGAATTCATAAAATGGTCTTCAACAATGGGAGTTGATATTTCCTCTTGTTCATCTAAATCATTTATCATATTTATATCAAGAACTTCAAAATTTGATTTAGCGATTAATCTAGTTAGACCTTGGCCTTTGATGAGTTCAGTGGGCTTGATCTCTAAATCATATTCAAGTATAACAGTTATCCACTTACCTCTCTTACCATCTGGGTCCTGTGTTAGAATGTCTTTCACAACTGAATTCGGGACAAAGGAAATGATGTGTGAGTGAAAAATGTATACTCTGAAGTATTTTAAAGCTTTGACCAAAGCAAAAGCTTGTTTCTCCATGATGTTATACTTCAGAGGAGCATCTCTCAATGCCTTGCTATAGAATGCCATAGCTTGCTCTGGTCCTTGTGGATTTTTCTGCAATAGGACAACAGCTATTATATGTTCTAATGCGAATGAAAAAAATATAAAAATCCTTTGAAAAATTAGGACTTATTAGGACTGGTGTTTTGGTTAATGCTTGTTTCACCAGCTCAAAGGACTTCTTTTCTTCCAAGGTCCATTTAACCCCTTGTTCCTTTTTTAGCATGTTTGTAATGTTTCTAAGGAGCTCAACCAAGTTGGGTATGAACATTCTCAAGAAATTAATCTTTCCAATGAAAGATTGTAGTTCCTTAATGTTTCGAGGATGAGATATTTTCAATATAGCCTCAATCCTTTTTGGGTCTATCTTTATCCCCTCTTCTGAAATAATGTGTCCAAGAATTTTACCTTCTTGGAGACCAAAAAGTGTTTTCTTTGGGTTCAAAGATATCCCAAACTTTTTGCATTTCTCAAAGACTATTCTCAAGTGTTCTAAGTGCTCTTCATCTGTCTTAGAAAAAATAGTGACATCATCAAGGTAAATAATGATGAAGTAGCCCAATTCTTCCAAGAATGCAATTTCCATGGCTCTTTGAAAATTTGCACCAACATTCATTAAACCAAAGGGCATTTTCACATACATGAAAGTGCCCCAAGGTGTAGTAAAAATAGTCTTTAATTGATCATCGGGATGTACTAAAATCTGATTGTATCATGAGTAGCCATCAAGCAAAGAAATTCTTTTAGAACCAACTACTCTTTGTAAAATATGGTCCATCTTGGGTAAAGGGTAGTTGTCTTTCAATGAAGCTTTGTTTAAGTCTCTAAAGTCTATACAAAGCCTTATCTCTCATGTTTTCTTCCTAACTGAAACCAGATTAGACATCCATTCAGAATATCTAATAGGGACAATAATACCAGCTTCATACATTTTCTTGATTTCCTTCTCCACCAAAGGTAGTTGAACAGGGTTTATTCTGCGCAGCTTTTGTTTAAATGGATTTTGGTTTTCCTTGAGAGGAATTTTGTGCTGAATTATTTCAGTGTCATAGGATTTCAGATCCTCATAACTCCACGCAAAAACATTAGAAAAATCTTTAAAAAAATCTATGTATCTGAGTTTAATGTGAGATGGTAAAGTCTTAGATAGTTTGATCATTCTTGGTTTCAGTTCACTGCCTATATTGCACTCTTCAACTTCAGTCTCGACAGGCTCCAGTTTCAGCTTCTTGGCCACATCGTTGAAATCAAACAACTCTTCTAAGTCTTCTGTTTCTAACTCTGCAACCATTTCTGTTGTGTTTTCGAGTTTTTCAGATAGCAGATTTACATTAGCTATCTCTGGAGACTCTTCTTCTTCATTAAGTAGATTTTCTTCACTAGGACAGTCTGATTCATAATCTGAATCTGAACTAGGTAGTTCAAATTCATTTCTAGACTGCAGGAAGTCTTCTATTTGTTTGTCTCCATCAAACACTTGCCAATATTTCTCGTTATCAGGGACAACTGGTCTGAATTTAATTTTAGTTGTCCATTGATTGGTTTCATATGTCGTTAAGCATGTTCTAGCAGCAAAAGCTAAACTGTGGGCCATGATATTCTTTTGTCTTGGGACAAAAATAAGTTGGGATTCCTCAAAAGTTTTCAATAAATCCATGACTTCGTTCCTATAGGCTCTAAGTCTTGGGTGTTTGGCACCGTATTCCTCATTCACTTGCCTAATGATTAATTATAAATCCCCATGAACTTTAATTCTTTTGGCTCCTAACTTCTTCAACAAATGTAAGCCTAAAAGAAGGGATTCGTATTCCGCTATGTTATTTGAACACTGAAAGTTTAATTTTTAGGAATGGCCTTCCATGTGGTTGTTCTCAGTGTTACGTATCTAGACGCCTGCACCAGCATTTCTCCTAGTGCAAGACCTATCAAAGTTCATACTCCACAGAAAAATAGTTTCAGGTTCAACAGTTTGACTATCCTCTTCAACTTTAGTGCTTTCGGATTTTTCTTGAATATACACACTTTGTTGAATTTGTTTTAATTCCTCAGGTTTTTCATTGCGTTGAGGACTGCTATGCTGACTGTCAAGGTTTAAAAGCAAAGGACGAATGATTTGTAACTCAAGACTCGTGTTTTGTTTGCTGCAGTTTTCGGTTTCAAAAAACTGTTTCGACACTTCTGTGTTGTCTTCCTCCTCCTCTCTATCCATCGTTAAATCAGTTAAAGTCACTTGTTCATTGAATGTTTCATCATTAAAAAGGATAAATGAGTCAAGGCCTGTGTTTACAGAATAAAGGGGAGATTTTTGTAGTCTGTCTTGGCTAGTAACCACGTACTGCATATGGGACTCCCTGTAAAGTCTTCTAGTCTGATTGAAAACAGGGATGGTCGCATATGTCATGTCCATCTGCAATGTTCCTTGTAACTTAGCTCCCCAAGATCTTGATAATAGCATTCCATATTTTGGGGGTACATCAGCCACAACAATATCCATTACTAAACATTTGGCTGGAATTTGTGCTATGTTAACACAGAGGTCTTTGATTAAACCTAAACATTTTACTCTGCTCAAGTCAAAGGAGTAAAGATCTTTGTAAGGTCTGGTGATTTTAGGGCCTAGGCTCTCCATTACATCTTTGGGAATTAAAATGTTAGAGGCCCCTGAATCATGCATATCATTATGCAAAATCTTGTCATGAACATTTAAACTAATGTAAAAAGGAGGAACGGGTCCCTCTTGATAGCTATCCTCAATCTTAGGACCGAATATGAGCTCTGGTTGGTCATCGTTAAGATTTACAGTATCATTATTTTCTTCTATGTTAAAATCCTTCAAAATTTGAGATCTATATACATTCGGGGCAGCTAATTCAGTAAAGGGAACAGAGATTTTGATTCTGGAAATTTCCTTCTCCAAACTAAAAGGCATATGATTCTTTGAAGTGCTTGTTTCAGCCTTATTAACTGTCACTCTATCAGCAAAATCAGTTTGTTGGTTTCCTCTATTTACATTTGTCAGAATCGTTTTAACAGGAGCACTAGCTGAGGTGCTAGTGCTACTAAGGTCTGCACTCTGTTTTGCATTGTTTTGAGTGCCTTTGTCTTTACCCTTATCATAATTTCCAGCCACTATTTTATCTTTCTGTTTTACAATCTTGGGTTTATTTATAGTGTTTTTTTGTACAGATTTATTAGAGGTTTTAGTTTTGGGAGTTTCTTGATTGCTTTTACTCCTAAGGTCATATTCTTTTTGAGACTCTATGATGACATTTTCCATTTCTTGATAATAACTTTCATCATCATCTCTTTTATCATCATAAGGTGTGTATAGACCTAGTTTTCTATCATAATGAACTTCAAAGTCATAATTATCTACTCCTATCATGTTAATGTCATCTTCCTCTGTTTTCTCACTTGTTTCTTCAACCTCACTTACATAGTTTTGATGAAAAGGAGGAGTGATCTGTTGATCATCCTCCCTTGGTCTGTTTTGAGGCGGGTTTCTCCTAAAATTCTGATTTTGGTTTTTATTTTTGCTTTGAGGAGTTGTTTGGTTTTGACTTGCTTGTGCTCTCTCAATAATTCTCATCTTCTTCATCATCTCCTCCATCATTCTCTCCATCTTCGAGCTAGATGTGGAAGGTGTAGATTCCTCTTTAAAGGGCACTTTCTTCTCATTCCTCATTCTTGCTCTTTTCTCCATTAAGTTAACTTCCACAACAAGAGCTCCTTTTTGCATATATTCAAGAGTTAAAGGATATTTTTCCCTCAGCTGATAGGCCATCTCAAGATCAAATCCTTTAGGAAACTTGTTTAAAGCTGAGCCTTTTGGAGGTTTTAGGTCTGGGGGAAGGCCATTATAAACTTTGTTAAACCTAGTGCAATAGGCTTGTACACTCTCATCAGTATTTCTGTGGAGATTCTTGTAGTCGGAAAGTATTTGGAGAGGGTTTTTCTTTACTTCCCATTTGTTTAACAATAGCTGATGGAATGCTTTGAGATAATTTATACTATGAGGGGTTAAGCCTTTGAACCATTTTCTTACTTCTCCCCCTAAACTCTGAGAAAATAGTCTATGTTTGATAGATTCATCATCAATCTCATTTCTGTCAAAGTAGTCATTCATCTTATCCACATGTTGTGAAGCAGTAGTGGCATTAATGGCATCATACAATGGTATCTTGGACTGATAGTCTTGTGGAAGATTGACTAAGGGCAAAGGAAGGACTAAGGGAGCATACCATGTTGCCATGATAAGGGGTGGAGGTGGATTTACAAGAGGTGGATTAACAAGAGGGAAAGTGGGCTGGAATGGACTGGTTTGGACAGTGGATGTAGGATGAATAGATGTGGATGGACCAGGGATAGATTGTTGAGCTGATCTTGGATGAGAGACACCTAAATTGTGAAGGAAATGTAAATCAGGTGGTGTGCTATAGGGTAAAATTCTTGGGTTGTTGGTTATCGTATATCCCTCTCAAGGCTTTCCGGTGCCCGAGGCAGACAGTAAGATTAGTTGTCCAGTTCACAAAGACGGCATATGCATGTTCATATTAAATTAAAACCACTTGATGGAAAAAGATAAAATATTACCTCTTTAATGATCTTGGAGTCCTTTGGAGAGCACTAGGTAGCGAAGCAACGTTTCTCCTTCACCATCTCCAAATCTAGGTCCTGCAATCAATTAAAGCACCCGTGTAATTTCTAACGTAACATACATTTCCTATCAATTAAGACAATATATAATAAACATTTAAATTGTGCACATCTAAGCCATTCATATCATGCTATATAAGTGATTAAATATTAATGACAATATCAACGCATAGAAAGGAAAAAATAGATATAGTTCTATTGATTTATAAAAAAGGAGGATTACAACCGTCGGCTGCACCAAGCCCTCCTCAGCCTTCCAATCTCTCTATCTCTCAAAGTGGTGATGTCTTGATAAAAAATTCCTCAATGAACCTCTTTGAAGTTTGACCTTCACACTACAATAATGATCTCTACTTCACAAGTATTCGAAAACTTGACAATCCTTTGACCTTGAAACAAGAGCCTTCAACTCCATTTTATAGGAGATGGAGAGAGCAATCATTACCCTTCTCTTTCCATCAGTTCTGAATAGAAAAAACCAAGACGTTTCCCCAACCTCCATGCTTTTTCCTTCTTTGAGAGTTCATTTGTTTATGGCAATGCCCAATAAGAGATTAGTGCTTTGCAGTTTCCTTTTTGTACTGACTCTCTTGTGAGAAAAAGCTGGAGATTCAAATAATTCTCCGCGGGTTTTTCCCGTTTCAAACTTAAAACACGGGTAACGCTGCCCTCTAGTGTAAACAGATCATTTCCCTAGCCACTAATGTGGTCTATTCACTGATCAGCTGCGTTATAATGCTCTTGTGTTGTTATAGAGAGGCGTTACCTTGACAGAAATAGGTTTAATCTAGGTCTTTGTATTCCTTCCATATTTGTCTTCTCCTCTGAGTTGATGAGGAGGTATTTTGACCTGTAACAGATGCCCCCTAAAGTGTGAGGTCAGAGACGAAGATGATGACTGAAAAAATTTACAATGCGTGTAGTAGAGATAAAGAGATTGAAAGACTGAGGAAAACCTGAAACAACAACATATGTCAGAAAATATAGTATCTGCCTTGAGTTGGGCATTCCCATGCTCAGTAGCTTAAACAACATGATTTCTCTAGAATAGAGATATGAAGAATCTATCCACCGATAAGCACAATGTGGAAGTGTCTGTCATAACAGGATCATGTGGAAGAAGTTCTCTCCATATGTTGGCCACCTATAAAATTTGTTCTATAAAAAGGTGGCCAAAACATTGTTTAGCCTTCAAGGAATAGTTTCATTGCAGAAATATTATCTCTTGAAGCCTCTGCTAAACATCATCTCCTCTTTCCAAGTCGTCACTTTTGTTTCCCTTCAGAACTTAGAAATTCTGCTAAAAATTCCATGAGAAATACTGCTGCAAAATCCCCTTTTATCCCCTTCCTTCAATCAGAGTCTAACCTTAATTTTTACTCTCTTTTTCCCCATCAAAATCCCTCATTTTCATATTTTTCCTCATTTCCCCTTCATATAATCCACCTTGCATACTTTAAAACTCCTTTTTAGACTATATCGAAACCCCCAAAACCCTTTGAAAACCATTGAAAATCTATGAAAAAACCCATTTTTTTATTAAGGGTTTAAGCCCCCTTGGGCTAAGTCTCTAACTATTCCCTTCCATACGCCCTGGTGCTGGAACCAGGCGTTGAGCCATTCGAGCGCTTATCACAAACAGGGAAAACACAAAACGCAAGCCTTTCCCTTTATTAAAAACCCCGTTGATGATTAGCCCTCCATTCTATCTCCTTCGGTCATATCATCTCCCATATAACCCATGGACCTGCAGCCGGGCGCCTAACCTTATTTTATATATATCCCGCCCCCAAAAATATTGAAACCTTATGTTATTTTTCAACTTTGGGTTTTTAATTATTTTCTAAATTTTTCTGCCGGTTCAAACCCCAGTCAATCTCCACCGTCGATCTGATCTGTAGATCGACGGTGCGGAGTCCATCTCCTCGGTGGTCCCCGCATTCCACTCACCATTCCAAAAGCCGCGCGGTATTCATCGCACTGCCTTTGGGGCAAGGGTGGTTTTTTCCCGATCGACAGCGATTCCATATGGTAGCCGATGCGTGTCCCGTGTAATATTTGAAAACTGCCCTCCCATCACGCATTAAAGTTCGGCAACAAACCCCACGCGATATTGATGTGCACCTTCCGATCTGAGGCTGCTCATCGGACGGTGGTCGCTCGCTAGAGATGCACATGCGATAATTCAGGGTACAGCGCAGCAGTAACAACATCTCCGCCGTCGATCTGATCTACAGATCGACGACCCAAATTTCATCGCCCGATATCTTCATTTTGAATTTCCACCTGCGCTCCCGACCGTTGATCTCTGCGCAATCGACGACTCTGATTTGATTTTCTTTTTCACCTTGCCATTCACTCCTCACGATCAATCTCGACTGTTGGATGATGCCATCCAATGGCTATGCTCCCTCCACATGCCTTCTGAAGCAATTAGCCTATATATGCAGGATTTTTTAATAGTTTTTCGTATTTTTGCAGGGTTTAAATGGTCTTTTCCGCCATGCTGAAGAAAAGTTCATCGGTCGAGGGTGACGATCCTCCCGCTTGTGATTCACCACAAAATCACTTGCAGGGTTTTAAATTCGCATTTTATCAATGAATTCATGAGGCATTGATGCCATTCGACCCCTGTACAGCCCTGCACACCAGAAAACACAGTTAATCGAGCACCGATCAAAGAGTATCAGTGTCGAAGATAGAACACACCAGAAATAGGAGATTGAAGACCTAAAACATAGTTCTCAAGTAAATTAAATGTGTTTAAGGAAACACAAAGACATCTGTCAAGCCGAGAAAGCTTCCACCGCCATCAGCCGAGGCCAATTGAACCCTCTCCAACTCCTTAAGACACCTTCAGCCTCACAGAAATCAAAGGAAGCTTAGTCATTACTTGAACAAGAGGTGTTTACCTGAAGACAGCTGAACAATTAGTACAAATCAAAGAATCTTATCTCTAATTGTCGGCAGAACCATTTTAGAAGATTAAGAACAGTAAAAAAGCACATCTTTCGATCATTATGCCTCGAAAGGCGGGAACAAATGTTATGGAGCAGAGTTAGAATTGATTACATAATTAATGATATTTGATCCTTGGGAAATCCTCCCACTTCTTCATTTTCTCTATAAATACCTCTGTAGAACATAAGAAAATGTTGGTCTTTGGACATATGAATGCATGTAATGGTTTTCTGAAGCTACTAATGCACTGTGTGCAATTTGAAGATAAATAAGCTGATATGAGAAGTTTGAAGTTGTAGAGACACTCCGGGCTTGCTGATTGTAACTGGTTTGGACATCAAATACAAGATGTTGATTTATGGGATCCTGATTTGTGTCAATGGTGATGTGTTCCTCACTGTAAATTGCTATTTTCTTTAAGGTTTCACTCTGGTCATTTTCTCTGATAAGGAACAACAAACATAGAGCTAGGAATTACTCTCAGTAGTACCCTACTCTTACTGAAAGCTTTATTTTCTATGTTTTTCTCTTGTTAATACTGAGTATATTAAAGCAGGTTGGTTTCAAAGCACTTGCATGATCTAGATTTCTCATTATGATGATCATCAGTGTTTTCCTTTAGAATATGCTGAAAGCAGATTGGTTTCAAAGTACTCACCTGATCTTAAGATGTTCTAACTGTTTTTGAATGTTTTTTGACTGAAAGTACTTCAAAGCAGGCTAGTTTAAAGGTACTTACTTGATCTAAGAATGATTTTATATTTTGTTTCTCTAAACTCAAAGTACTTCAATGCAGGCTAGTTTAAAAGTACTTACCTGATCTCAGAATGCTTTTATATTTTGTTTCTCTAAACTCAAAGTACTTCAATGCAGGCTAGTTTAAAAGTACTTACATGATCACAAAATTATTTTATGTTTTGTCTCTCTAAGCACATGTTGAAAGCAAGATAGTTTAAAAGCACTTACTTGATCTTAGACTGTGAACTGTTATTCATTTTGTTTCGTTCTCCACTTCCTATCTGTTTCACTCCATAAATCACCTTAAGAGATCCTTTGACATAAGTGACTTTCCCCATGGATCCTTCTTGAACCTTACTGTACAATTAAAATCCTCCTATGACTCCATAGCCCAATGGGTTAAAACTATCTTTGCCTTTTCTTTCAGCCAAATCATTCCTTCACTTGCAGAAATCTTCACCCTTCATTTTGAACTGCCTTCACCTTCATCATGTCTTTGCCCAACCAAAAAAAAGAAAAAAAAAACTCATGCTCTTCATAACTAGCCTAATACCACATTTCAGGATTTAAAGATCACATCTTTAAACTCATTTATAGAGAGATCCCTCTCTGGATTCAGGAGGGCTAGATCCTTGAATTCCAAAGTGGTTTGATGTTACCCCTGTAGTTGGACTTTTTCCAACCTTGCTAATTACAGGGACTTAACATAATGGCGACTCCACTGGGGAGCTTTTAGAGTTCATAGTTGCTTGGCTAGATTTTATGGACTCTTTAGTTTTCCATACAACCACAGAAACTCAGAAAATAACCTAAAAATATTTTAGATTGGTATTCAATAAACATGGTAGTGTACCATTAAACCTTTTACCTCCAAAATAGCTAAAAACTTCCACTTGGTGACTCCACAATCCTGAACAGACCTTAAAGACTCCACTGGGTAGAACTCTAATCATTATAAAACCATTCAACCTCAGAAAGAGGGCTTTAGGATTAAATTTCTCTTAGCAAAGATTAGTTAAACCTCTTACAGATTGTCATATATGGTTAGAATTTTCTTGTTTAGTTAGGTCTAAAAACCATAGCATACTGGCTCCTAGAAAGATTCACACTAGAGCCTATCCCAACCCTGGTCCACCTGAGATAATTGATAACCTAGAAAGTATCCTTAGGAGGTCTCCTAGGATTAAACTCTAAACTATTTTCAGGTCACCCTTGAGAGCTAATTCAGTCCCTGAAAATCTTTCAGCTCTACCACAATCACAAGCTGACTTAGTAAATCCATTTAGAACTATCTCTCTTAGTGACTTAGGTCAGCCAGATTCTGAGTCTTCACTTTCATCTCCTAAAACAACTGAACATCTTGGTAGCATAGAAACAACACCTCGTGATTCACATTTTATTCACAACTCATGTGTCTCTCATCCAACATCATCTCAGCAATATATTCCTGGTCCATCCATTTCTATTCATCCTACATCCACTATTCAAACCACCCCACTTCAGCCCACTTTCCTTCCTGTGAATCCACCCCCACCACATATCATGGCAGCGTGGTATGCTCCCTTAGTTCTTCTTGTACCATTAGTCATTCTTCCACAGGACTATCATTCTAAAATTCCATTGTATGATGCTAGCAATGCTACAATTGCATCACAACATGTGGATAAGATGAATGACTATTTTGACAGAAATGAAATTGATAATGATTCTGTCAAGCTTAGATTATTTGCTCAGAGCTTAGGGGGAGAAGCAAGAAAATGGTTTAAAGGTTTAACCCCCCATAGTATTAATTATCTCCAAGCCTTCCATCAAACATTATTAAACAAATGGGAAGTAAAGAAAAACCCTCTCCAAGTCCTTTCTGACTACAATAACCTCCATAGAGACGCTGGGGAAAGTGTGCAAGCTTATTTCACTAGATTCAATAGTGTGTATAATGCGCTTTCCCCAGAACTAAAACCTCAACAGGGCTCAGATTTAAACAATTTTCCTGAAGGGTTTGACCCTGAGATGGCCTATTAGCTGAGAGAGAGAGATTTTGCAACTCTTGAAGATATGCAAAAGGGTGCTCTTTCTGTGGAAGTCAACTTGATCGAGAAGAGAGCAAGAATGAAAATTGAAAAGAGAGTGTCCTTTAGAGAGGAAAATGCACCTTCTACTTCCAACTCAAAAATGGAAAAAATGATGGAGGAGATGATGAAGAAAATGAGCATCCTTGAGAGAGCACAAGCAAGTCAAAACCAAACTGCTCCCCAAAACAAAAACCAAAACCAAAATCATAATTTTAGAAGGAACCAACCTCCAAACAGACCTAGGGAAGATGATCAACTGATCACTCCTCCTTTTCATCAAAACTATATAAGTTAGGTTGAGGAAATAGATGAGATAACAGAGGAAGATGAAATCAACATGCTGGGAGTAGATAATGATGACTTTGAGATTGATTATGATAGAAAACAAGGTCTTTATACCCCTTATGATGACAACAGAGATGATGATGAAAGTTATTTTCAAGACATGGAAAATTTCATCATAGAGTCCCAAAAAGAATATGACCTTAGAAGCAAAACCAGTCAACAAACTCTCAACACCAAAACCTCTGACAAATCTTCACAAAACAGCACTACAACCAAGCCTAAAATTGTCAAACAAAAGGATAAAATAGTGACTGAAAATTCTGATAAAAGTAGAGAGAAGGGCACTCAAAACAATGAAAAATAGAGTGCAGACATTAGTAGTACTACCACTTCAGTTAGTACTCCTGTTAAGACCATTTTTTCAAATACTAATAGAACAAATCAGCAAGCAGTTGATGTTGCTGATAGACTGGCATCTAGTAAGGCTGAGACAAGTCCTTCGAAGAGCCAAATTCCTTTCAGCCTTGAGTAGGAAATTTCAAATATCAGAATCTCTATTCCCCTAACTGAGTTAGCTGCCCAGAGTGTATATAGGACCCAAATTTTGAAGGCTTTAAATATTGAGGACAATAATGATACAGTCAATCTTAATGATGACCAGCCAGAGCTAATTTTTAGTCCTAAGATTGAAGGTATATATCAAGAGGGACCTGTTCCCCCCTTTTATGTGAGTTTAAATGTTCATGACAAGATCCTACATAATGCTATGCATGACTCTAGAGCCTCTCACAACCTTATGCCAAACGTGATAATGGAAAGGCTAGTACTAGAAATAACCAGACCTTACAAGGATTTATATTCTTTTGATTCCAACAGAGTGAAGTGTCTGGGTCTAATCAAAGACCTTTGTGTGATTTTGACCCAAATCCCAGACAAGTGCATGGTGATGGATGTTGTGGTGGCTGATGTGCCTCCTAAGTATGGCATGTTGCTGTCAAGATCATGGGGTGCCAAGCTGTAAGGTACCATACAGATGTATGGAACATATGCCACTATTCTTGTCTTTAGCCAGCTTAGAAGACTATACAGAGAGTCACACATGAAATTCATGGTCAGTAGCTCAAAAAAGCCTGAAAATTCTCCCATTTACTCTGTCCATACTGACCTGGATTCGTTTATCTTTTACAATAATGAATCCACAAAGTGGTCAGAGCTAGAACACAGTGACTCAGATGACCAGTCAAAGGCCCCTAATCTAGAAATGATGGTAGTTCTAGATATGGAAGAAAATGAGAGAGAAAATTTTGAACAATGTGTTGAAACAACAAACCAGAGTGAACAAAGCCAAGATGGCAAACAACAGACTACCCCTTACACTCAACTCCATGAAAATCCTGAAGAACAAGACCCATCACAACATTTTGCAGATCCCAGAATAGAACATAATGATGAACAATGAAATAGGGATGAAAACGATGTTAACCCTACAAAAAATCCCTTATGGGTCATGAACTTTGACGGGTCTTGTACTAAAAAGAGTGCAGGAGCTGGGGTATGGTTGGTCGACACTAAGAACAATTACTCTGAATGTCATGCTTTCAAGCTAGATTTCAAATGCACCAATAACATCGCAGAGTATGAGGCTCTCATCCTAGTATTGCGTCTATTGAAAGAACTAGGAGCCAAGAAGATAATTGTTTAGGGATACTCAGAATTAGTCCTCAAACAAGTAAACGGAGAGTATGCCATTAAGAATCCTAGACTAAGGGTATACCGAAATAATTCCATATATTTCCTAAACACGTTTACAAGATATGAGCTCATGTTTGTCCCAAGAAGTCAAAGCATAATTGCAAATGGGATGGCCTGCGCTGCTAGTTCATGTCAAAAATCACCTGGTGATAAACAAATCATCATTCAAACAAAATATAGACCTGCAGTGCCAGATAATGAAAAATATTGGCAGGTCTTCGAGGGCAACAAGTAGATAGAGGATTTCCTGCTTGGCAGGAATGATTTTGAGTTATCTAATTCACTTTCTAAATATGATGAAAATGGCCTCAAAAAAGAGTCCCCTGAAGGAGATAAACTCTCCGGTTCCATAAAAATTGACATGTTAACTAAAAAACTTGGAACTCATACTGAAGAGTACGAGGACACAGAAAATGAAGACATTGAGATATTGTCGTCAAAGGACAAGAACGTACCTTGGGGGTTAGCACCATTAGAAGACCTGTTTGATTTTAATGACATAGCAAAGAAACCCATTGTAGAATACACCGAGTCTGATGTCGAGGAATGCAACATAGGCACTGAAGATCAGCCTAAAATGCTTAAATTAGCTGGCTCCTTGCCAATATACATGAAAAAGAAATTCATTGACTTATTTAAAGAGTTTTTTGATGTGTTTTCCTGGAGCTATGAAGACTTAAAAGCCTATGATACATAAATCATCCAGCACAAGATCCCATTGAAAGAAAACCAAAAACCCTTTAGGAAAAAACTGCATCGAATAAATCCAATACAACTGCCTCTAGTAGAAAAGGAAATCAAGAAAATGTATGAGGCAGGAATCATAGTTCCTGTGAGGTTTTCAGATTGGGTTTCTAACCTTGTAGCTGTGAGGAAAAATACAGGAGAAATCAGATTGTGCATTGATTTCAAAAACCTTAACAGAGCCTCCCTAAAGGACAATGCCCTTTACCCAAAATGGAACACATTCTACAAAGGGTATTTGGTTCAAAGAGGATTTCTCTGTTAGATGGTTTTTCAGGGTATAACCAAGTTTTAGTACTCCCAGAAGACCAACTCAAGACAGCTTTCACCACTCCTTGGGGCACTTTCATGTATGTGAAAATGCCTTTTGGGTTAATGAACGCTGGGGCCACTTTCCAAAGGGCCATGGACATTGCATTTTCAGAGGACATAGGGAACTTCATTGTAATTTACTTTGATGACATAACATTTTATTCCAAATCTAAGGAAGAGCACCTGAAACATCTAAGAAAGGTCCTTGAAAAGTGCAGAAGGTTTGGATTATCTTTAAATCCCAAAAAGACAGTGTTTCGCCTACAAGAAGGTAAACTCCTTGGCCATATCATATTAGAATAAGGGATTAAAATAGATCCAAAGAGAGTTGAGGGAATACTAAATATTAGCCAACCAAGGAACATAAAAGAATTACAGCCCTTTATTGGAAAAATTAACTTCTTGAAGAGGTTTATTCCCAACTTAGCAGAGCTCCTTAGAAACATGACTAATATGCTCAAGAAAGAAGTAGGAGTGAAATGGACTGTAGAAGCCGAAATATCCTTCGAATTGGTAAAACATGCACTCACCCGGGCACCTATCCTGATCATCCCTGACTTTTCAAAGTATTTTCTTATTTTTTCTTTTGCCTCAGAGCATATTGCAGCTGCTGTCCTATTGCAAAAAAACCCAGAGGGACAGGAACAACCTATTTCGTTTTTTAGTAAGGCTTTAAGGGATGCACCCTTGAAATATAACATAATGGAAAAACATGCCTATGCTTTCGTAAAGGCCTTAAAGGACTTCAGGGTGTATATTCTACATTCTCAAATCATTGCTTATGTGCCTAACATAGTGGTAAAATACATCTTGTCACAAGACCCAGATGGAAAGAGGGGAAAATGGATTGCAACAATACTAGAGTATGATTTGGAAATTAAACCCACCAAACTCATTAAAGGTCAGTGATTAGCTCAATTAATGGATGAATCTAATCTACAAGCCCTTGACATCAACATGGTAGATGCCTTGGATGAACAGGAAGAATTACCTACTCCCACTGTGGAAGAGCAGTTTCGAAGCTCACCTTGGTACACTGATATCTTGTATGTACCTAAAAATCTTAATGCTCCTCCTGATTTATCAAAAACAAAGGCAAAGTTTTTAAAGTTGAAAGCTATGAATTATTTCATTTTGAATGAATTTTTACATTGGAAAAATACTAATGGTTTGTTGCCTAAATGTTTGCCCGAATTTGATGCAGAGAGGATCAAGCATGAATTCCATGAAGGAGAATGTGGAGGTCATCTCTACTGGAAAACCACAGCCAATAAAATCTTAGAGCTGGCTATTAATGGCCCACCCTCTTTCAAGATGTCCATAAAATGATAGTTTCCTGTAACAAATGCCAAATTTTTGAAGGAAAAAGAAAACTCCTCCCTTTACCATTACAACCTATCACTATTGAAGCTCCTTTTCAACAATGGGGCCTAGATTTCATAGGAGAAATCCATCCTGCTTCATATGCCCAACACAAATGGATTCTCACAGCCACTGACTACTTCACCAAATGGATAGAGGCCATATCTTCTAGGAATTCCAAAGATTCTGTCATTATAAAATTTCTTGAAGATCATATCCTGTCTAGATTTGGTTGTCCTAGGAAGATTATTACTGATAATGATGCTACTTTTGGTTCCAGAAAAATGATTGATTTTTGTCACAGGTATCAGATTACACTCGTTCATTCTACTTCTTACTACCCTCAAGGTAATGGGCTAGAAAAATCATCAAATAAAAGTTTGGTGACCATCATCAAGAAGCTGCTTGAGGAAAATAAAAAATCATGGCATAACAAGTTGGTGCATGCTTTGTGGGAAGACAGGTTGACCACAAAGAATTCCATTGGAATGTCCCCTTACCAGCTTGTTTATGGAGAAGATGCAGTGTTTCCTACCAGCCTAGGTGTACCAGTGATAAAATTAGTCCAATAAATACAGTCAGAAGAGGACAGCATGATAAGGAGGATTAATCAGACAATACATCTCTAGAAAATAAGGGAAGAGGTTTACAATAGGGCTCAGAAGGTGCAAGAGAATATAAAGAAGTTGTTTGAAAAAATAACAAAATATTGTGACTTCAACATTGGAGACAAGGTACTCAAGTGGGACTCCAAAAGAGAGGATAAGGTTAAACATGGAAAATTTGACTGTTTGTGGCAAGGTCCTTACATTATTCAGTCCACCATTGGTCCAAATGCCTTTTTTCTGCAAGAGTTAGATGGCACAGATCTGTTTGGGGGTCCTATCAATGGCAGGGTTCTTAAGCATTACTACTGCTGAGTTCAATTTTGAAGCTTTCATTTCCATTGTAAATACCATTTCTTTGTTTAGTATCACAAAAGGAAAAAATACAAAAATATTAAAAAATAAAAGAAAAGAGGGCAGATTGTAAAAAATAAAAATAAAAAAAATAAAAAAAAAGGTATAGCCCCATACCAAAAAGATAAACAAATATGAAAGTGTGAAAGCTCAAATGCCACTCCTGAAAAACACACTCCTAGTTAGTCAAATTGCCTAATCTTGAATAATTATTTTTAAATTTACTGCTGATAGGATAGCGAATTTGATCTTCCAAACTGTTTAAACTTGGCTTATCAGTAGATAGATTAGGTTAGAAATTAAAGGTTCAAACCTGCTAAAAACCTGAACCTAAGTTTCCAAGCAAGAATTGACTCCAAACTATGTTTTATTCTGAGTCAAAACAGAGGTAAATCTGGTTCTAATCAGCTCAAAATCTGAACCAGAGAAAAAGAAATAACAACTCAATCAAGAGGCAATCAGAGCTGTATAAAGGTGAAGGAAGTGCTTCGCAAAGTCAGATATTAAGCCTTCCATTTTTTTTTTTTAATTTTTCTGTAAAATAAATATCTATGTGCAACTTGTTTTTTATGCCATAGATCACAGCAAGTCAAATTGCTTAATCTTGACTTGACTGTTTTTAAATTTATGTTGTAGAATTTAGAGAATAAAATATGTTGGACAGTTTAATCCCAACAGATAGTAGATTAGGTAGAGAATCATATGGACTCAACTGTTTAATCTGAGTCCATGGAGAAATAAGGAGTAGAAATAGATTATATTTCCTGTTTACAAAAGAAATAAAATGTTGTAAAGAGTTTGCGAGTTCAAGTGCACTCTAAAATGAAGAAAAATGTTAGATCAGTAGGATTGGGTAGGTAGAAATCTTGTTGATGAAGATCCATTGTTTTCCATAGCTTCTAATATGTTTTCAGGAAAAAGAAGAGCATCCAAGCAAAGAAGGCGGCCCAGTGGATGAAGCACTGAATCAGCCTCCCAGAGAATGCAGGTCTGAAATTCTTGATGCCTTCAAGAAGGAACCATCCCCAAGTGGAGCCACTGTTGGCCACCTATAAAAATTTGTTCTATAAAAAGGTGGCCAAAACAATGTTTGGCCTTCAAGGAATAGTTTCATTGCAGAAATATTATCTCTTGAAGCCTCTGCTAAACATCATCTCCTCTTTCCAAGTCTTCACTGTTGTTTCCCTTCAGAACTCATAAATTATGCTAAAAATTCCATGAGAAAGACTGTTGCGAAATCCCCTTTTCTCCCCTTCCTTCACTCAGAGTCTAACCTTCATTTTTACTCTCTTTTTCCCCATCAAAATCCCTCATTTTCATATTTTCCTCATTTCCCCTTCATATAATCCACCTTGCATAGTTTAAAACTCCTTTTTAGACTATATCGAAACCCCCAAAACCCTTTGAAAACCATTGAAAATCTATGAAAAAACCCATTTTTTTATTAAGGGTTTAAGCCCCCTTGGGCTAAGTCTCTAACCATTCCCTTCGATACGCCCTGGTGCTGGAACTAGGTGCTAAGCCATACGAGCGCTTATTGCAAATGGGGAAAACACAAAACGCAAGACTTTCACTTTATTAAAAACCCCGTTGACGATTAGCCCTTCGTTCTATCTCCTTCAGTCATATCATCTCCCATATAACCCATGGCCCTGCAGCTGGGCACCTAAACTTATTTTATATATATCCTGCCCCCGAAAATATTGAAACCTTATGTTATTTTTCAACTTTTGGTTTTTAATTATTTTCTAAATTTTTCCGTCGGTTCAAACCCCAGTAAATCTCCACCGTCGATCTGATCTGCAGATCGACGGTGCGGAGTCTGTCTCCCCAGTGGTCCCCGCATTCCACTCACCATTCCAAAAGCCGCGTGGTATTCATCGCATCGCCTTTGGGGCAAGGGTGGTTTTTTCCCGATTGGCAGCAATTCCATACGCTAGCCGACGCATGTCCCGTGTACTATTTGAAAACTGCCCTCCCATCGCGCATTAAAGTTCGGCAACAAACCCCGCGCGATATTGACGTGCACCGTCCAATCTGAGGCCGCTCATTAGATGGTGGTCGCTCGCTGGAGATGCACACGCGATAACTTAGGGTATGGCGCAGTGGTAACAACATCTCTGCCATCGATCTGATCTATAGATCGAGGACCCAAATTTCATCGCCCGATCTCTCTGTTTTGACTTTCCACCTAGGCTCCCAACTGTCGATCTCTACGCGATTGACGACTCTGATTTGATTTTCTTTTCTACCTTTCCATTCACTCCTCATGATCAATCTTTACCGTTGGATGATTCCATCCAACGGCTATGCTCCCTCCACATGCCTTCTGAAGCATTCAGCCTATATATGCAGGATTTTTTAATAGTTTTTTGTATTTTTGCAGGGTTTAAGTGGTCTTTTCCGCCATGCTGAATAAAATTTTACAGGTCGAGGGTGATGATCCTCCCGCCTGTGATTCACCACAAAATCACTTGCAGGGTTTTAAATTTGCATTTTATCAATGAATTCATGAGGCATTTATGCCATTCGACCCCTGTACAGCCCTACACACCAGAAAACACAGCTAATCAAGCACCGATCAAAGAGTATCAGTGTCAAAGACAGAACACACCAGAAATAGGAGATTGAAGACCTAAAACATAGTTCTCAAGTAAATTAAAGGTGTTTAAGGAAAGAAAAATACATCTTTCAAGCCGAGAAAGCTTCCACCGCCATCAGCCGAGGCCAATTGAACCCTCTCCAACTCCTTAAGACACCTGCAGCCTCACAGAAATCAAAGGAAGCTTAGTCATTACCTGAACAAGAGGTGTTTACCTGAAGGCAGCTGAACAATTAATACAAATCAAAGAATCTTATCTCTAATTGTCGACAGAACCATTTTAGAAGCTTAAAAACAGTCCAGAAGCACATCTTTTGATCATTATGCCTCGAAAGGCAGGAATAGATGTTATGGAGCAGAGTTAGAAATGATTACATAATTAATGATATTTGATCCTCGGGAAATCCTCCCACTTCTTCATTTTCTCTATAAATACCTCTATAGAACATAAGAAAATGTTGGTCTCTAGACATATGAATGCATGTAATGGTTTTCTGAAGCTACTGATGCACTATGTGAAATTTGAAGATAAATAAGCTGATATGATAAGTTTTAAGTTGTAGATACCCTCCGGGCTTGCTGATTGTAACTAGTTTGAACATCAAATACAACCTGATGATTTATGGGATCCTGATTTGTGTCAATGGTGATGTGTTCCTCACTGTAAATTGTTATTTTCTTTAAGGTTTCACTCTGTTCATTTTCTCTGATAAGGAACAACAAACATAGAGCTAGGACTTACTCTCAGTAGTACCCTACTCTTACTGAAAGCTTTATTTTATATGTTTTTCTCTTGTTAATACTGAGTATATTAAAGCAGGTTGGTTTCAAAGCACTTGCCTAATCTAGATTGCTCATTATGATGATCATCAGTGTTTTCCTTTAGAATATGCTGAAAGCAAGTTGGTTTCAAAGTACTCACCTGATCTTAAGCTGTTTTAACTACTTTTGAATGTTTTTTGACTGAAAGTACTTCAAAGCAGGATAGTTTAAAAATAATTACCTGATCTTAGAATGCTTTTATATTTTGTTTCTCTAAACTCAAAGTACTTCAATGCAAGCTAGTTTAAAATTACTTACCTGATCTTAGAATGCTTTTATATTTTGTTTCTCTAAACTCAAAGTACTTCAATGCAGGCTAGTTTAAAAGTACTTACCTGATCACAGAATTCTTGTATGTTTTGTCTCTCTAAGCACATGTTGAAAGCAAGATAGTTTAAAAGCACTTACTTGATCTTAGACTGTGCACTATTTTTCATTTTGTTTTGTTCTCCACTTCCTATCTGTTTCAATCCATAAATCACCTTAAGAGATCCTTTGACATAAGTGACTTACCCCATGGATCCTTCTTGAACCTTGTTGTACAATTAAAATCCTCCTATGACTCCATAGCCCAATGGGTTAAAACTGCCTTTGCCTTTTCTATCAGCCAAATCATTCCTTCACTTGCAGACATCTTCACCCTTCATTTTGAACTGCCTTCACCTTCATCATGTCTTTTCCCAACCAAAACAAACAAAACAAAACTCATGCTCTTCATAACTAGCCTAATACCACATTTCAGGCTTTAAAGATCACATATTTAAACTCATTTATCGAGAGATTCCTCTCTGGATTCAGGAGGGCTAGATCCTTGAATCCCAAAGTGGTTTGATGTTACCCCTGTAGTTGGACTTTTTCCAACCTTGCTAATTACAGGGACCTAACACCATAAACAATATCGCAACTTGGGGGAGGGAACACAACTTTAATGATGTAACCTTTGCCCTAAGGTCTTGACCGTCGATTCAATTAAACTAAATATTTCTCAACATGTGAATGAAGGAGCTATCATCGAACATGTGAGAAATCGTCTGATTACCAGTCAATAATGAAAACTGTTAATAGAGGCAAAGGTGGTCACCGATAATGATGATGGTCCCTAAGATGCATAGTACAATCTAACGAGTGTGAATAAAATGAGTTGAAGTCGAACACTCATAGAATAATTCAACCAGGAGCCAATGATAAAGGCTCCTGATCAAACACAAGACTACCTGCCACTGATGTCTGCAAGTATCCGGGTACTGATGGGTTTCTGGATCAACTTCCTAGATAAGATGTTGAAGTCGATAAGAAGAGATCTGTTGAAAGGTAGGCACTGAGGCGTCCTACATCAGTCAACACGAAACGGAAACCAACTGATTTTGTTTATGATTGAGATAATGAAGAGTGAATGGGGATGTCGGACGAAAAATAATTTCTAGCATAATGAGTGGTTTGGTTGATAACAAGAGCAGTAGATAGCGAGATCTGCTTGACCAATAGAAGGCACTGTAACAGGGTACTAAGCAGCTGAGGCTTAATGAACACTAAAGAGTGTGTTAGGATTTTACCGGTGCAGGGACACTGGGAGATGAAGGCTAATACTCATAGATGGTAGGGTTCGGCTAATAGTGAAAGAGTTTTCTGGGAAGTGCCATGTTCAAGAATTTTTCTCCCAAATCGACCTTTTTGAAATGTAACAGAGGTAGTATCCATTTTTTCCATATTTTTCCCCGTCTGATTAATTTTAACGAGTCCAGACGAGTAAACTCAGTGAATTTTTCATGTTTAGAGAGTCTAAAAAATATCATAAAAGACAACTTCGTGCCCTGTTTGATTATGTTTAATGAGTCTAGATGGGTAAACTCCATGAATTTTTCATGTTTCAAGAGTCTGAAAAATATCGTAAAAGACGACTCCATTGGGGTACCTTTGTCATGTCTTGATAATCGGGCACGACAAAGGGAGAATAGTAAGCCCGAAACAATTCATTTTCCATGAGTTATTCCATCGAAGACGGAAAAGTGAGAAATCTATGTTCAATGGATGTCTACCTCATTTTGTTATGAGTACGAGGAGACGAAGTAAACTCAATACTCTTTGTGAAATTTTAACGAGTCCAACAAAGAAAAACTCGGTGCCCTCCGTGAAATTTTAACAAGTCACGCGGAAAAAACTCGGTTACTTTTTCAGTTTAAAGAGCTTTGAAAAAGAGGAAAAGAATGGCGCCTTACTCTTTGTCATGGTAGTTTAACGAGCCCGACAAAGTCAACTCAGGATTTTTCAGTTTTATGAGCGAGAAAAAGGTTATGAAAAAGAAATCTCAGTGCTTCTTCATATTTTTAATTAGCCCGAAGAAGAGAACTCTAGGTTTTTCAGATTAACAAGCAAGAAAAAGACCATAAAAAGAACGCTCAATATCAACTTCGTATAAGTTTAATGAGTCCGAAGAAGGGAACTCGAGGTTTTTCGGATTAACGAGTAAGAAAAATACCATAAAAATAACGGTCGATATCAACTTCATATAAGTTTAACGAGTCCAAAGAAGGGAACTCGAGGTTTTTCGGATTAACGAGCAAGAAAAATACCATAAAAAGAACGCTCGATAAAACATGAGTATGTCTGAAAAAAATCTTGATCACTCATCAGAACATCAGTACCAAATCTCAATAGTTGCGACACATGCGTAGCAAGAATTCACGACTTTTTCCGACTAGCGTAAGAGAGTCATGCCCCAGAATTGGCTATAAGAAGGTCGGAAGACCTTCATTTTCACTGTGTTGAGTGTTGTGAAGAAGCTCTCGGGTGAAAAGGGGTGAAATCTTCAGCTGACGATTACGGTCAATCCAGGCAATGGTTTTCCTTCCCGTGAGATCCAGGTAAGAGCTAAAACCTCTTGCTATCATTTAATTGTCTTTTTGTTACTTTTTGCTGGTTCAAAATGAGAAAATTGTGAGGCCCTAAAAAATGCTTGCGCCTAATGCGGGCCAGTAGTGTTACAGCCGCGTTAAAAGTATAACCCGTGAAGGGATGCTGCGTTAGCGTGCTCTATTTTATACTATGGCCAGTGTTAGGTGCATCGTGTTTTTTAGCAACTCGTTTTTCATGGTTTTGAAGTGGTCCGGGCAAGTTTTGATCGGTTGAAAACGTTGCATTTGCAGGTATTCAGCTGTTAATCATGAGTATCTGGCGAGAGAGAGAACATGAACGGGGATAACGAGAGATGGTGACGGATGATGCAAGCTTGATGGATCTCTACAGATGTGGATTGCTAAAATACGCCTACTTAGAACTGATGAGGGGTCAAGAGGACCTCCTGAGGTGGCTAATCTAGCAATGGGACGAACGACACCATGTCTTTCGGATTGGGGGCAATGAGCTCTCAATCAAAAAGTATGATGTGTACTTTTTAACCGGCCTATCATGTCATGGGGCGAGGCCCAACTTGAAGGGGTCTAGAGCTGACCCACGTTCCACTACTGATCTGATTCATGTGCATTGCATACGTGACACTTAGGCTGTGAGCAACCAGATACCGATCGCACAGGTGACTTTGAGACCACTGTGGTCTATATTATGGATGATTGTTCGCTTGGCAGGTGCCAAGAGTCAACATGTGGCCACCAAGGCCCAGGTGCTCCTAGCCTTGGACTGTATGCAGCCTCAAGTTTTTGACTGGTGTGACGGAGTTGTCCGTCGGGTCCGAGTAGAGCTTACCGCATGTAAGACTCGTACCCAGAGAGAGTTTGGGTACGGTACAATGATTATCTCTTTCATACTGGAGCGGGTACCACTGATGAGGCCCAGGATCGTCACAGTGCCATTGGGTCCACACGAGCCGAGGCAGGCTCAGTGGGCCGCTTTGCTTCTGTGGACTGGAGAGGGTCCCGTCCGCCACTGTTTTGATGATGGATTTTTTGATTGGCTCAACTTACAGATTATTATGATTAAGGATTATACCTATGTAGGGATGAACTTCATAGGCGATCCAGAGTTAGTTTTTCCCCCTGGCACCCAGTGGGGGCTCGATGGTAAGAAGGAAATGATCAGTGCATTTCAAAGAAGGACTTTATTTTTTGTCTTTTGAATGTTTATGCAAATTGTTTTTTTTTTGTTGAAAATAAGGTGAAAATTATGTTTTGACATGAAGCGCTTGTTTTCTTGACACAGATGTGGCACCTGCTCGGCCATTTGCGGCCCCTCGCTATGCACGGCGAGGATTGTAGCTACCCGGGGCTGGCGCACCAACAGAGGATGTGGAAGCCGTCAAGGATGATGATGCCCAAGTTTTACATGAACTCTCCAGAAACCTGGAGGGTTTGAGTATGGGCATACCACCCCTTCCTATGCGGGAGGTTCTAGTTCATTTGCAACGGCATACCATCGGTGTGCCGGAGAGATACTTGGTGCCTCTGAGGAGGATAGATAGAGCAGTTGTATGCTACCATGATCATCAAGCCTAGCTTGGCAGATCAGATGTATTAGTGTCAGAGCATGGCTTAGTATAGCCAAATTTTTGTAAAACACCCAAGTTTTGGAAGTTTTTTTTATGTAACTATTGTTCTAGACATGACATATATATATATATATATATATATATATATATATATATACTCTTTTGGTGATTTTGTGTTTTTTAGTTTTTTATGTATTTTCAATGGGATAAAAATATATATACTCATGAGTAAATCTTTTATAGTAAATGTGACAAATGCCAATCTAACACATAGTTTGCCAAAGAATCGGCTATTGCATTAAATTCTCTAGGAACGTGCTCAAATGTAATTGTTTGAAATTGACGTTCTAAAAGTTGCACCCTTAAAAAATAACGTAACAAGACTGGATGAGGGACACGATAATGATTGTTTAACTGCATAATGACGAGTTGGGAGTCTAACCTGACCACTAAATTGGAGATGTCATGAGATTCCACTTCCATGAGGAGTTAGATCATTGACATGTACTCGACAACATTATTGGTGGTGTTAACCAGGAATATTCCCCCGAAACCAAGGAGGTCCGACTCAGGAGTGTAGAGAACCCAAGCAGCTGAAGCAATGCGTCTAGTGTGACAACTAGCATTGTCCGCATATCCGACGTATGATAAAGAGGTTGATGGAATCTGTGTGAAAAAACACTACATGAGAGAAAAAAAAAACCTCGAAAACCAAAAAATATCTAGAGACATCAAAACAATAAGAAAAACTTATATACATAAAATTACAAAGCATATGCCTAGTGCGAAACTAGGAAAAATACTTCTTTAAATAGAGCTCGTTGCGGGGCTCCGCGAGTGGAATTCCATTACAGTCCTAAAGTTCGCAAGCTCCTTTTGAGAGGAATTTAGTGACGATGTAAGGACCGAGCCATAATGGTTGGAGTGTTCCTGCCCCCAAGAGGTCATGTTTCTGATCATAAAGTAGAACAAGATCGCCCTCTTGGAAAGAATGAGGCTTGACAGATTTTTTGTATTGAGCTTTGACTCAGTGCTGGTGAGCTTCGAGTGCTAGTGTAGCATCTCGATGAGTTTCGTCCAAATGATCGAGTGAGAGCAAGTGCTCTTTTGTAGCGGTGGTGCCAGGTAGGAGTTCAACAACAAGTTTGAGTGATGGAATTTCGTACTCGATTGGAAGTACTGCCTCCAGGCCGAAAGCAAGTTGGAATGGCATGAAGCCTGTGGCAGTTTTGACTGATGTCCGGTATGCCCATAACGCGGAATAAAACTTCTAATGCCATGCGGTTTTATGGTTTCCGACCAATCAACGAATCATGGTTTTGAGGACGCCATTTATGGCTTCGACTTGACCATTAGCTTGAGGATAGTAAGACGAAGAATGATCTTGATGGAAACCTAGCATGGATGTTAGTTCGGTCATCATATGATTTTAGAAGTGGGTTCCATGATCTGTGACAATAGATAGGGGCACACCGAACCGACAGATTACCTGATTAAATAGGAAGAGAGCCGTGGTTTCGCCATCGGCCTTGAAAGTGGGAAGGGCTTCTGCCCATTTCGTAAAATAGTCAACCATAACCACGATGTAGTTGTGTCCATTTTCCAAAGTGAGATTGCAAGTGACAAAGTCAATTCCCCATTTAGCGAAAGGACCAATGGAGATAACCGGATGAAGGGGGGTAGGATGAGCGCGCATTTTCTTTGTGAAAATTTGACATGGATGGCACTTCTGGACCGCTGCAATGCAGTATTTAAACAAAGTGGGCCAATAGTAACCTACGTGCAAGATTTTTTGGACAGTAGCTATGCCCGAAAGATGACCATCCCATGCCCCTATGTGGCAGTCGTTCAAAACGCGTTCTGCCTCATCGAAAGTGAGACAACTTCGGAGAATAGTATCAACACCACGACGATATAGTGTATCGTTTAGCACGAGGTAGTGCTTTGCTTGGTGGCGAATACAACGATGGTTGTTGGACGTGAGAGTTTGGTGGAAGTGTTGGGTTTGTAGGTAGACCAAAATTTCTCCATACCATGGGTCCTAAGAATTGACCAAGTATACAGATTCATAAAGAAATGGATCATGAGCTACTTCTCCTGGGTCGATTTGGGGAAGATCCGATAATAATTCGGTGAAGACAAGGGATTTCTTTTCTTTGGCAGCTGTGAAGACCAAATCGAATTGCTGGAGGATTACGATCCATTTGGAATATTTTCCTCCAATAATTTTTCTAGACAATATATGCCGTATGGGGTTCTCCAAAGAAATAACCATAGTCTGTCGCAGCAATATATAGTGTCGGAGTTGGGTGACGACAAAAACTATCGCCAGAGAAAGTTTCTCCACATGTGAATAATGTAATTCAGGACCGATTAGACCTTTGGATAAATAGTAAATCACATGTTCACTGTTGTCATTATGAACTTGAGCCAAAACCATTCCAAGGGAGGATGGTGAGGCGGCCAAGTAGAGGAGAAAGCCGCATGAGTAGTCGGGGGCACTAAGGAGTGGGGCTAAAACAAGTGTGTTTTTTAAAGCATCGAATGACCATTGAGCTTGGTCATCCCACAAATATAGTGTTCCTTTCTTCAATAATTGAATAAAACCTTTCGTCATCTTGACATAGTTAACGATGAAACGACGCAAAAAATTTTCCTTCTCTTAAAAACGTTGGAGTTGAAGGATGGATTGTGGTGCCAGCAATTCAAGAATCGCCTTAACCTTATCAGGATCAACCCTAATCCCATGCTTGGAGACAATGAAACCTAACAGACATCCAGACTCAACCATAAATATGCACTTATGAGGATTCAAAAGTATATTGTAGAATCTACACCTAGAAAAAATTTCTTTTAGATGAGCAAGGTGTTTAGGTCATTTCTTGGAATGGGTCAGAAGGTCATCCAAGTAAGCCTATACAATATGTTGAATGTCATGAAAAGCGTAGTCCATAGCCCATTGAAAATTTGCTCCAGCATTCTTCAGTCCGAATGGGAGTTTTCGATATGAAAATGTGCCCCAACGATAGATGAAGGCAGTTTTATGCTAGTCATCTTTTTTAATTGCAATCTGGTTATAGCCTGAGAATCCATCCATGAAGGAAAAATATTCACATCCAGCACAATATTAGAGAATCTGATCAATGAACAGTGTCGGATAATTGTCTTTGGAACAAGCGGCGTTCAGATCGCGATAGTCAACACAAACTCGAATGGTGCCTTGTTTTTTATCGACGGGAACCGGATTGGAAACCCATTCCGTCAAAGGAACATGATAGATAAACCAGCGTTTAAAATTTTTTCTACCTCAATCTTGATGGCGGCTGCTTTGCGCGGGTGGAAAGGTCTGAGTCATTGCTGAACTGGTTTGGCATTGTCATAAATCTTGATTTTGTGCTCAATGATAGATGGGTCTATGCCGAGCATTTCGTCATAAGACCAAGCAAACACATCGTGAAATTCCTTGAAAAGGGATGTGAAGCACGCAATTTCCTCAGGATTGCAGTTGGCTCCAATCTGAATGTTTTCCACGATACCCGTTTTGACATAGATATCAATGAGCATTGTCTTAGAAAGATTACCCATGTTCCCTTCTGAATCGATAGTTTGAACCGTCGTATAAGCGAAGGGAACCATCTCAGGTTGGTCAAAAGATGGGATTTCAGTTTTTATCGCCTCCGAATCAATCATCGAAGTGCGATGGTGAAACTCTCCCTAAGGTCATTATTCTAGAAACATGATCTCTCAAATAGCTTCGTCTGTAGGCAAGAATTCATTGATGAGATCCTTAGAGAGAACTTTGATGGGTGGGAGGTTTGTACCGTTGGTCGAAACCATAGCAGTGGAGGGTTCAGATGTGATTTGGATGGCTTGGTAAGCCAAATCGGCTGGTGAGAGCGGCATCTGATCTCCGTAGGAATCAATGTCTGAAGGTGTCAGAATGATCCATGGGTTGATAGAGCCATCCAAATCGGTGGATATAATTGCAACCGTGTTTGGGATCTGTGGCGACGGGAGAGGAAAACAACCCAGTAGGGAAGATGCCTTCAGAAGACCGGTACCGATACTGACGTAGGAGTCCAGAAAGCCTCCTATTAGGGGTACAGTTCTACTTGGTAACATGGCATAATCAGGGGTGCAGAAGGATATCTGATCCACTGTGACTATTTTCCCATCCAATGGAAATAGGATGAGCCGGAAGACCCAAGACACAATGGCAGTCATGGCATAAGACCAACTGTGACCATGCAATAGATTATAGTCTAGATGGCGCTCTACGACTTCAATGTCCACATTTACAGTTTTCCCACTCAGCGTGATGGGAAAGCTAGCAAGGTATCCTTTTGGGAGGAATGTGTGGCCATCAAAATCTTTTAGGGAATTCGATGGCGGTGTTAGGGTAGGAGAACCTAAAATGAGCCAGCAAGCTTGTGACATAACGCAGGTCAAAGCACCTTCGTCTATGACAGTGCGATGGATTGGTCTCCCTTTCGACACAACCTGCACCTGGAATGCGAGTTGGTGTGAGAGGTGAGGTTTAGACTTTTCCATATCAAAGATCGCTAGCATGGAATCCTTGGGGTCTATTCCACCAATGGCCGAAATCAAGGCTTTCCTTTGTGCTGGATAGGTTTGTAATACTTCGAGAGTAGACATAGCTGACGGTGCCTGCACCAAATCTTCTACAATGTTGTAGTTTTGGGCTGCACGTGCAGAGGTGTTATGAGTCATGCGTCGAAGTGTCCCTTTGGGGGGACGAATCACGGGGTCAGCAGTAGGCCGTTCGATATGCAAATTGTTGGGCAGTGGTGGATTTGAACTAGTACCAGGTTCCTGAGCATCTATGGTAGGATTTCCATAAAGCTTGGCTCGAGTTTGAAGTTCAACACTCTCAATGCCATAAATGGTTGATGGTCCTTCGTCGGAAGGATGTGAACCACCATTGCCCCGTTGATGGGGTTGTGGCAGATTTTCAACCATGTGTTGATGTTGTTGCTGCTAATTAGGGAAAGGATTATGAAGAACGGCAGGTGTTCGCCCAGAATCCTTGTCGGCAATAAAATCGGTGCATTCCTGCAGCCGAGGAAATTTGTATGTCAAGTGGTCCCCCGCACAGATCTTGCAAGGAAATTTCATGGGTTTATCCTTCCCTTTTTCATTTTTGGCATCATTTTTCTGACCAGGATTATTCTGATTATCTGACTGCTCTTCCGAAGAAGATGTCTTTATCTTGTTCTTCTTATTTTTCCCGCTAGGTTTTTGTGAGGTTTGCACAGAATTTACCTCAGTGGTAGGAAGAGTAGTCGTTTGGTGAGGGGCGGTGGCAGCCGAAGATGGCTGGGAGGCTTGCCCCCGAGACTGCTTTGTGGCCACACCAGAGATTGTGCCAACGAGACCGTCGGCATGTGCTCCGGTTTTCTGAGTGGCTGGAGTATTTGGGTTACCAGGGGCATTGGGGAGTAGATCGTATAGCGTGCCAGATTGTGAATAGATTAAATCCAAATGCTGGGCATGACGAATGCATTGATATTCTGTAACCACACCAGAAAGGCCAATGTCTTTAGAGATGTGGGGTGGAAGAGACTTACAAAACCAATTGGCTAAGAGATGATCCGGAATTGGTGCTTTGACGAGCCTCCTCCTACGTCTCCATTCATGAATGTGATCGGAGATGTGGGTGGCGGTGTCTTGGCGCAGCGAGGTTAAAAATTCCATTCTGGTTTCAAATCTGATTGGTAGTTGGAAGTTCTTTAGAAACTCCATCACTAAAGCACCAAACGTATTGATAGTGGCGCGTGGTAATTCGATGTACCACTTGGCATCATTTCTTGTAAGGGTGCGGGGAAACAGTCGAAGCCAGACACTATCATCCACCATGGAATTGGATATAGACCATAGATGAAAGGTAGTGATGTGTGTGGCTGGGTTGTCCCCTTGTTTCCCGTCGAACTTCGGGATGTCAGAAGGAATCCTATGCGGTACTGGAAGCCAAAGCAGGTTGTGATTGATGGGGTCATTAGTCAGTTTATGGATATCGGGGATGTCCAAAGCTGCCAAGAATGGAAATTGTGGATTTTCCCCTGAATCTAACCAAGGCAGTATGGGCTAACTACTTAGACCATAGGGTCCACCCATCAATGTGTTACCAGGAGGATAAGTAGGACTTTGATAAAATTTTCCTATAGGTGGAGGAGTAGGGACATACTGTTGCTGTCCATAGGGCATATTGTATTATGGGGCGAATGGTTGGTTGCCCCCAGTATAAAAGTGCCCTCCCATTCCAAATGGAGGTTGGGGTTGGCTAGTCCAAATGGATGCAATAAAGTTTCCCAGAGGCATGCTACTACTTGCATAGTTTGGCAACGACATAGACCCTACACCTATATTTTAACCACCTAAGGGAATAGTATTGACAATAGGTTGTCCTATTTGTCCTAAGGATTGCAATGGAAGTGAAATGTTTCCTGCTACTTGTGTGCTGGTGACACTGCCCCCTAGTATAGTGGCCAAGGGGTTTGAACTCAGCAGAGGGTTCCAATCGAAAGGGTTGCTAAAAGGCACCGAAGTAGTCATACTCATGGGAGGAGCTATCGTGGGTCCCAACGTGGTCACGATAGGAGTAGATGCTGAAGGATTCGGTGAGCTAATGACAATTGTGTTAACCGTAGGGTTGGGATTAGGTATATGTTGACTACTGGGGTTACCAAGTGATGGCATAGAACTGACCACTGGCGGGGAGGATGGTGGAGAACCTGGGATGGTTGCCATTGGCATCGACCCTGTGGATGCTAGTGGTGAAAAGGATGTTTGTGCGGCCGAAGACATATCTTGGCGTCGTGGAATCTGAATTATCACAGGCCCCAACGAATCAGTGAGCGGAGGATTGTAATGAGGTACAACCCCTTCCATGAAAGGGTCCTCCCGAAATTCTGGATGATATGAGGCTATGTGAAAATCAAGATTAGTCAGTGGAGATTTCTCTTCCGTAGAAGGCACGGGTTCGACAAGGTTTAGTTCTTCCTCAATAGTTAGAGGAGGTAGACCTTGCTGTCGTCGAGACAGACGGCATGGGTCAGAGGACGCCACGGTGACTTGTTTATTTTTTAACAATTTTTAATGAATTGTGATGTATTATAAAGTCTCAATGACAGTAACCACACACCTAAAAAAGAAAAAAAGGACTCTCTAAAATCAATCAACAAGTAGCCAGAATAGGGTGCCCTGTCTGAGTACTACTGTTTGCTGGTGATGAAATCTAGTATCACAATAGTATACAGAGAGGGCTGGTAACCTCAGACGATAGGTGTAAGCACTCTCCTGAAGATGAGTGCCCTCCTAAAGACCGAAGACAGAGTGGGTCCGTCTGTTTCAGGTACCAGGACAGCCAGTCCCAGTCACCTTGTGTAAGTCCCTAAAACGTATGGCCACTAGGGATGCCTCAAATCACAGACATCATCAGGGGGGTCCATGGTCAAGGACAGTATGCTATATGGGTAGAATACCTAGATCCCAGATCTAGTTTCGACATCCCCGAAGGGAACCCCAATATATAACACACCCACTGGATGCAGTCGAAGGCGGGCTACCTTCTTGGGCACCCAAGTGTTGTCTCCCGCTGAGCTCCGGTAAAGGAATGGTCCCGATAATATGAGTGCAGTAGGATTTCACTTGTTAATGACTCTAGTTTCAAGTTTTGAGATCTTGGGTGATTTTCTCACTTTTCCTAACCCAAGATCCTAGCCTGAAATACTGTTTGTGTGAGCTCAAAAAAGAGTAATGTGATTGATTTTAATATCGCTTGATTCTTAGTGTACTTGATTATTATTCTTGCGAAGGGGGAGTGGACGTATGAAATGTAATGAGACTCTGACTCAAGAAACCATGCAAAATATGATCTAAATATTCAATTCGATGAAGAGTATTTCTACAAGGATAGGTTTCTCTTCAACATCCATGCACTAAAATTCAAATAGCATAGTTCAAATTTAAATATTCAGACGTCTATCTACCTCTTCTTAATTGTCTATGAACTGAAATTTTTAGAACAAACTCAGCTAGATGCAGAAAAATAAAAATAAAAATTTCTTCTCTAAAAATTAAATGCTTTTGACACTAACTTTTCAAACAAGAGCAAACAAATTTAAATGCTACCAGTCACATACATCTAAACAAGGAGATATAGTTGATGGCCAAACAAACTCGCAACTGTGCTAATCATAGTAGTGAACAACAATTTCATTTAGTAATGCACTTCTCCAGTAACACAACGTTAATCGTGAGACCAACGCATCGGATACGTGCTACATCCTCGTTATAAACCCGCGGGCAGTTAGCCAGGCAAAGTTCTTCGATGGTCAAATGGTAAACAGATTGAACTCCACAGCTTTTGAAATGTCTACTGGGCATAAATAGTGGTCGAAAGGATCTGTGAACAGAGGAAAGAAATAGTCCAGAAACTATGGGGAAACTCCCCAGTGGAGTCGCCAATTCTGCTATAGGGTAAAATGCTTGGGTTGTTGGTTATCGTATATCCCTCTCAGGGCTTTCCGGTGCCCAAGGCAGACAGTAAGATTAGCTGTACAGTTCACAAAGATGGCATATACATGTTCATATTAACTTAAAACTACTTGATGGAAAAAGATAGAAGATTACCTCTTTATCGATCGTGGAGTCCTTTGGAGAGCACTAGGTAGCGAAGCAGCGGTTCTCTTTCACCAGCTCCAAATCTAGGTCCTGCAATCAATTAAAGCACCCGTGTAATTTCTAACATAACATATATTTCCTATCAATTAATTCAATACATAATAAAAATTTAAAGTGTGCACATCTAAGCCATTCATCTCATGCTATATAAGTGATTAAATATTAATGACAATATCAACGCATAGAATGGGCAAAACAGATACAGTTCTATTGATTTATAAAAAAGGAGGATTACAACCGTCGGTTACACCAAGCCCTCCTCAGCCTTCAGATCTCTCTATCTCTCAAAGTGGTGATGTCTTGATCAACAAGTCCTCAATGAACCTCTTCAATCTTTGACCTTCACACTACAACAATGATCTCTACTTCACAAGTATTCGAAAAATTGACAATCCTTCAACCCTGAACCAAGAACCTTCAACTCCATTTTATAGGAGATGGAGAGAGAAATCATTGCCCTTCTCTTTCCACCAGTTCTGAATAGAAAAAACCAAGATGTTTCCCCAACCTCCATGCTTTTTCCTTCTTTGAGAGTTTAGTTGTTTATGGAAATGCCCAATAAGATATTAGTGCTTTGCAGTTTCCTTTTTGTACTGACTCTCTTGTGAGAAAAAGTTGGAGATTCAAATCATTCTCCATGGGTTTTTCCCGTTTCAAACTTAAAACACGAGTAACACTGCCCTCTAGTGTAAACAGAGCATTGCCCTAGCCACTAACACAACCTATTCACTGATCAACTGTGTTATAATGCTATTTTTTTGTTATAGAGAGGCGTTACCTTGGCAGAAATAGGTTTAATTTAGGTCTTTGTATTCCTTCCATATTTGTCTTCTCCCTCCGAGCCGATGAGGAGGTATTTTGACCGTAACATGGTGTGGTTTCTCTACTACCAGGATGCTCACTTCTTTCTGGGGATGAAAGTGAAGACTCTGAGTCTAAATGATCTAAATCATCAAGCGAACTAGTTCTAAATGGATTTCTTAAGTCAACTTGTGATTGTTGTAGAGCTACAAGGTTTTCTGGAACAGAATTAGCTCTAAAGGGTGATATGAAAATAGTTGAAGATTTAATCTTAGGAGACTTCCTAAGGATTCTTTCAGGGTTATCAACTATCTCGAGAGGGTCTGGGTCAAGATAGGCTCTAGTATGAATCTTTCTAGGAGCCACTATGCTGAGTTTTTCAGACCCAAGTAAATAAGAAAAGTTTAACCAGATATGATAATCTTTAAGAGGTTAACTAATCTTTTAAACAAGAAAATTTTAATCCTAAAATACTCTTACTGAGTTTAAATGATATTATGATGATAATGGGTCTTCCTAGTGGAGTCTTAAGGTCTGTTTAGGATTGTGGAGTCACCAGGTGGAAAATTTTTAGCTCTTTTGGAGGTAAAAGGTTTTATGGTCCACCACCATGTTTATTGATTACCAATCTGAAATATTTTTTGGGTTTTTCTGAGTTTTTTCAGTCCTATGGGTTCTAAGAGTGTCCTAAATCTGTTTCAAAACTTAGCTATGGTTATGAGACAAATACAGTCTACTCTTATGGCTAAGCTAGCTGATCCTTCAAGGTTTGATAAGCTATTATGAGAATCCTAAGGTTTCCTTAGTTTGTCACTGATTCAAACAAGTTTTATCATGATTACCATTTTCTTGGTACTGCTTAAAGAGGGCTGCTTGTACTCACTGAATACTGAGTGTTTAGCCATAAATATTATGCCTGGTGGGTTAACTGGCTAACAGAGCAAATGTCATTAAATCAAGAGGTTTTCTGAGGTTCTGAAAGTATGTAGGATGAAGTTTTACTCAGAAAAGTCCCCAGCAGAGTCGCCATAAATGTTTTTCCTGGTGGCTCAACTGGCTAATATACCAAATTTTCTTGAATCAGGGGTTTTTCTGGAGTCCTAAGGTGTGCTCAGACTGTTAGTAACTCATGTATAAATTTGAATAACTATTAAATTATTTACCAAAATTATCCTGATCACACACTATTTGAGCTTCATGCATAATACATAACCTCTTCTACTATTGATCATTAATTGCGGAAATATAAACAATCACATGTGCACATTAAAACCATAAACAATCACACATATAAACACAGTATTTATGGGAAAGCTTAAAGCTGAAAACCACCAACTATCTATATATTATAATGATATAGATCATGTAAAAATCATTGTACAAACTCCTCACAAGCTCTCAGTACAATCTCCAATTTTTACACACTACACAAGCTCAGATCTAACAAAATACATGCTCCAATCTGCTCCACCTGTTAGCCTGCCTCTACTGCACAATCCAAGATGAATAATGGCCCAATATGAGTTCGAATCCACCTAGTATGCACTGCGCAATCCTCATTGGCATCTCCATCAATGTGTGGTGCAAACTCATGCACCAGTATGGTCACAACTGATAGTCACACTTGCTCTTTCACCTACCTCTCCACTGGTCTCCATTGAAACCGTCCATGCACTGTTAACCGTATTCTTTAGTTGATTTATGAGTTTATAATTAGTGAATTAATTAACAATTAATTCACACCACTCTCACTAATTGTATCAATCAGTTAGACTAGATACAACTAGCTCAACTAAGTTAAACTGAACACAACTCCACTAACTGTCTCATCAACTCCACCAAACTCTGTGACATGAGTTCTAACTAAATTCAACCATGCAATAGCTCCAATAAACCCTAGGAATAGCGTAATTCCTTCTGTCAGCTGCATGTGCCACATCCAGGCATCAAACTGAAGTGCTCCAAGATGATAAGATAATGCTTAGAGTCCAAATATTATTAAGAGCTAATAATATTCGACATATCTATTTTTAGACTAGAAATCTAAAAATAGATTCCGCCCAGTATGTCTAAAAATAGAAGTCCATATATTTTTTCCGACTTGACCAACCATCCACAAATAACATCCTGCAACTCATAGAACATGATCCATATGTCTAAAAAATAGACATAGTCTAAAAATAGACTTTGCGCCAAAAATAGCTTGCGGCCCTACTTAGTGAAGGCGACTCCTTTCCACTATGCTCATCATCTTGTTGCAATCTCAACACTCCCTCTCAACAAGATAAGGATTATCTACCACCCCTATCCTGCCTCTATGGTATTCGAATTTTCTCCTGGTGAGCGCCTTCGTCAAGACACGCATCCTCGATCCTCCGTAGGGAATGCGAGTAACATGACCTTCCGCCGCACACAATCTCACATATGATGATACCGGATGTCAATGTCTTTTAGATCTATCATGAAATATTGTTGATTAACCGAGATTTTGATGCAACCATGATTATCACAACAACCGCGTAGATCCAAGTGTGAACCGAACAACCCGACCAGGATCTTCCTCATCCATATATAGCCTCGCATGCACCAAAATCGTTGCCATATACTCGGCTCGCCGAATCCAAGTGCCACCGATCTCTACTTCCCCGCCGTACCAAGAAACTCGTTGTCGACCCGATACTGAAAATCCCTTTAGATGTGCTCTTTCCGTCTATTGGGCTCCCTGCCCAACTGCATTCGTGAAGCCACATAGCTTCACCCCCATCCGACTATCCGTACCATGATCCATATCTCGATGTGCCACTGAGATATCTCAATACATGCTTGCATGCCTTCCAGTAGAGCTTGGTAGGCTTAACCATAGCTTGTGAAAGCTGGTTCACAGCATAGCATATGTTGGGTCGTGTATTGACCAGATACATGAGCGACCCCACCAACTGTCGATAAATAGTGGCATCCACTACCTCCGCTGAAGTAGCATCCTCCTTCCTCCATCCACCGAGAAGAGGAGTATCAACATGCTTGCAGCCATGCATGTTGAACTTCTCCAGTATCTCCCGGGCATACTTGCCTTGAGAAACAAACAGTCCATCACTGCGCTGCCAAATTTCCAATCCTAGGAAATAATGAAGGAGGCCCAAGTCCTTCATCTCAAACTCTTTTGCAAGATCATCCTCGCATGAGAGTATCAACAGCTCATCACCTGTCAAAATCAAATCATCTACATAAAGTACAATGATCAGCAACTTACCCTCCACCACAATTTGGTATAGGTTCGGATCCGCCTCACTCTTGGAGAATCCAAGTCTGGTGAAATAACTGTCTATCCATGTGTACCAAGCATGAGGTGCTTGTTTCAACCCATACAATGCTCTCTTGAGCCTGCACACATGCGACTCACTGCTGAAGATCTCAAAACCTTCGAGCTACTCTATGCACACCTCCTCCTCAATGACTCCATTGAGGAACGTAGTCTTCACATACATCTGATGAATGTGCCACCCCATCTGCACTGAGAGAGCAAGAATCGTCCATATGGAAAAATACCTTGCGATAGGTGCAAAGGTCTCCTCATAATCGATCCCCTCAATCTGTGAAAAGCCTCAGGCAACTAATCTTGCCTTGTAATTCTCCACACTCCCGTCAGCTGCCTGCTTCAATTTGTAGATCCATCTCGAACCCACCATTGATTTCCCTTCCGGCCTTGGGACAATATCCCATGCACTGTTTCTGACAATCGAATCATACTCTTCCACCATGGCATCTACCCATGCAGGGTCCTCCACAGCTTCCTCGAAAGAGGATGGTTCTGTCACGATACACTTTCTCATCAGAGCCATGTATCAAGTATATCGGTCAGGTGACTGTCTCTATCTGCGCTGTGATGTAGGTGCTCCTACAATCTTCTCTGCATCAAGATTTAGTCGCTCAGCTTCTGTAGTGTGCTTCTGCCCTCTGATGGTTGGCGCTGCATGAGTGGTTTCTTCCACTCCATGAACCTCCTCTTGTGGCTGATCCACGTCCTGAGGCTCATCCTTGGGAACTAATAGCTCCTCATATGCATGCAAGTGTGGCTCCCTCTCAAGCGAACACTTCATGGCTTTCTCCTCATGAAATTTAATATCCCGTCGCACAATGCCACTATCCGGAAAATACACACGATAGTTATGGGGCGTATCAGTGCACCCCACAAATATCCCAACCTCTGTAGTCGGCTCCAACTTCTTTCTGGCATCCTTCATCACATGAATGTAAACAGGTGAACCAAAAATCCTCAAATGGGAAATATCAGGCCTCTTACCAGAAAACGCCTCCTCGGGTGTACTCATGCCAAGTATCCTGTGAGGACAACGGTTCTGCACATATACTACAATATTGCATGCCTCCACCCACAAGTGAATGGGTAGGCCCTGATCATGCAACATCGCTCGTGCAGCACCCATGATCATTATGTTCTTCCGCCAAGAACCCCGTTCGTCGTGGGTTATGAGGGTGCTATGAGTTTCAATTCCTTCGCACCGCAAAAGTCCTCGAATTCACCAGACTGAATTAACCAACATTGTCTCTCAAAACGAGCCTTCACCTACTTCCCCGATTCTTTCTCAACCAGTGCCTTGAACTCACATAAATTTGAGTATGTCTCGCTCTTCTTCTGCATGAAGAAGATCCAGCACTTACGAGAAAAATCATCAACAAATATCACATAATACCTGTGCTTTGTTGTCGAAGCTACTGAGAAAGGTCAACACACGTCTGTGTGAATTCTCTCAAGGATCGTCGTGGCGCGACTATCCTTCTCGTGAGGGGTGGCTTTCACAGATTTTCCCAAGGTACATCCCTAACCAATCACCCAGCAAGAGCAAGCCTTTTAGGAAGCTCAAAGAGAAATTCGGCGCATTCTAAAAGCTCCATGGTGAAGGTGGCCCAATCTCCTGTGCCATAGCTCGCCATCATCATCCTGGCTCACCATCGCTTTCCGCCTTGCCTAACATTGCCTGGCAAAGGGTACAGATCTACCTACAATTGATAAAGGTTATTAACTCAAACCCCTATCCTCCGGGTCTCACCATTTGCCTTACTGCGCAGGAAATCCTTTCCTTCGCTAAAGACAACATCATATCCCTTGTCTTCTAACATCGCCGCAGAGATAAGATTCTTCTTCAATCTTGGAACATGCATCACTTCCTTTAATACGAAGGGTTTACCAGAATACCTCTCAAAGGAAATGGTACCGATACTGGTCGCACTGTATCTACCATCATCGCCCATCTCGATGTGCACTCCAAGATCTTTCTCATCCAGATCAGTAAACAAATCTCGATCTCCTGTCATGTGAAAAGATGCACCACTGTCCAGAAACCACACTGAACCCATCACACTTGAGGCCAAGCATGTGATCAGTGAAAAATCCAGCTCAAACTGCGAGGCTAAGGCCTCTCCAGCTGCAGATCCGGCAACTTTCTTATTTTTCTTCTTCTGTGGACAATTAGTGGCGTAATGTCCGTTTTGGTGACAGTGAAAGCACTTCACCTTAGACATGTCATGCTTCTTGCATTTCGCACCAGAATGAGAAGCTTTCTTGCTCTTCCTTGATGAATATCTGTCCCTGGTACTCCGCCTTATCTCCTCTTGCACAAGATCCGACCAAAGTCGCTCCCATCCTGGCAATTTCTCCCAACCATTGACAGAATCTTGATAGGAATGCCAAATCTTCGGAAGCCCAAGGAGACCCAAGCTCACCAAGTCCTCATCATATATAGTCACCCCCACACTTCCCAGCTCATCCCTGCATTGGATGAACTTCGTGAGGTACTTGGGCATACTGTCGCCTTTCTCCATTTTTATGTTTCTAAGTTTATCCTTGAGCGCCAACTTCCTCTGGTCGCTCTTGCTTTGGAATAAATATGTCAAGGCTTTCCACATCAAGAATGGATAAGCCTTACCATGAAGGTTGGACACTATGTGATCCTTCACGCCCTCTAACAGAATCCTTCGACACTTTGTTGTCTTCTTTTGCCATGCTTCAAGTAAGACATCATCAGTAGAAGTAGGCTTTGGAATTTCTGCATCTATGAACTCCTTCAACCCATTGTCGTCTAGCACTACCTCCATCCTGTCCTTCCATGCAATATAATTCGAGTTTCCCTCAAGGGCATACTCCAATCACAATCTGTTGAAAGACATCTCAACTTCGACACCAAGAAAACACTACTGCAAATTCGAATTCCACCAGCACAAAACTCAACCGCTTCAATGTCTTGCAATTGCTCCAATGATCAATATCGCTCTGATACCATGTAGAAATTTGAATATTTGTTAAATTATTCACCGAGATTATCCTGATCACACACTATTTGAGCTTCATGCATAATACATAACCTCTTCTACTATTGATCATCAATTTGCGGAAATATAAACAATCGCATGTGCACATTAAAACCATAAACAATCACACATATAAACACAGTATTTATGGGAAAGATTAAAGCTGAAAACCCCCAAATATATGTATATTATAATGATAGAGATCATGTAACAATCATTGTACAAACTCCTCACAAGCTCTCAGTACAATCTCCAATTGTTACACACTACACAAGCTTAGATCTAACAAAACACATGCTCCAATCTGCTCCACCTGTTAGCCTGCCTCTACTGGGCAATCCAAGATGAATAATGGCCCTGACTGAGTTTGAATCCACCTGGTATGCAGTACACAATCCTCATTGGTATCTCCATCAATGTGTGGTGCAAACTCATGCACCAGTATGGTCACAACTGATAGTCACACTTGCTCTTTCACCTACCTCTTCACTGGTCTCCACTGAAACTTTCCATGCACTGAAGTTAACTGATGTATTCTTTAGTTGATTTATGAGTTAATAATTAGTGAACTAATTAATAATTAATTCACACCACTCTCACTAGTGTATCAATCAGTTAGACTAGATACAACTAGCTCAACTATGTTTAACTGAGTTAAACTGAATACAACTCCACTAACTTCCTCAATCAACTCCACCAAACTCTGTCACATGAGTTCTAACTGAAGTCAACATGAAATAGCTCCACTAAACCCTAGGAATAGCGTAATTCCTTCTGTCAGCTACATGTGCCACTTCTGTGCACTCAACTGAAGTGCTCCAAGAGGATAATATAATGTTTAGAGTCCAAATATTATTAAGAGCTAATAATATTCGACATATCTATTTTTAGACTGGCAATCTAAAAATAGATTCCGCCCAATATGTCTAAAAACAGAAGTCCATCTATTTTTTCCGACTTGACCAACCATCCACAAATAGCATCCTGCAACTCATAGAACATGATCCATATGTCTAAAAATAGACATAGTCTAAAAATAGACTTTACGCCAAAAATAGCCTGCGGGCCCACTTAGTGAAGGCGACTTCTTTCCACTAAGCGCATCATCTTGTTGCAATCTCAAAAACTCAGAAGATCCCCAGTGGAGTCACCAGAAATGTTAGCTCCCTTTAATTTTAGCAGATTGGTAAGACCAAAAATGCAAGGAGAACACTTGAACCACTTTGGGATTCTAGGATCTAGCCCTTCTAAATCCAGAGAGGGATCTCTCCTATAAGTGCAAATATTGATTTATCTTTAAGGCTTTTGGGTATGATATTAGGCTAGTTATTAAGAACAAGGGTTTTGTTTGTTTTTGGATGGTTGAGCATGATTTTAGTTAAGTGGAAAGTCCTAAAACGAAAGAGTTCCAAAGGTGTGAAGTTGCAAGAAATCAGAACAAGATTTGGCTGATAGGATAGATATGACGCTGGTTTTTAGTCCATTAGGCTATGGAGTCATAAAAGGGTTTAATTTCACAACAATTTCAAGAGTGGTCCAAGGGGCAAGTCATCTATATCACAAGATATTTGAGATAAAATGATGGAATGGAACAATGAAAGTTTTGAAGGGGTGGAAACAGAAAATAATTACAACTAGGATTTATCAGTCTATCCAAACAAGAAAATCCTTTTAACTGTTTAAAACTGACCAAAGGACAGGAATAACCATATAATTCTTTGGACAAGTTTGTATTAAAGCTAACTCAACAGAAAAATGATCCAGTAATCCTCATAATTTCTTTCAGAAGGGATGAAAACAGATAAGAAAAACAAAGGGCAACCTAAGATTAGATAAGATACTTTTAAATCTAAACTGCTTTCGGCATACTCTTAGGGAAACTTTCAGAATTACCTTTGGAGAAAGAAGCTAGAAAATAGGTCACACCATCACTTTTCTAGTCTATATTTACTGAGCATATAATGAAAATAACATTCAAGAACAATGTTTAAAGTAAAAAATAGGACGAGGGAACGCCAGCATTCCTAACCGCTTGAATTGTATTGAATCATTCTTAAATACACAATTTGGAGGAAAACATTGAGATAAATCTTATCAGTTAGAGAAGGGTACTGTAAACAGTAAATCCTGACTTTATTCTTGTTGTTCTTTATCAGATAATAATGGACAAAATGGCATACATGAAAGGAAAACAATAACACAGAAATAAGTACTTCAACAGTGATATAGACCAGGATCCCAAGAATCAACTTGTATATTGATGTCAAACCAGTTACATTCTTCAAGTCCGATGTTTCAGTTCAGCAATCATATTTTCTTCTCAGCCTAACTTATTTGATAACAAACATAGCTTCAAGAGCCTTTGAACACTATTCACATGTAGAAAATTTCGATCAAAAGTGTATATTGAAAGTTCTGCAACCAACATTGTCTCATCTTCTACAGAAGTATTTATAGAAGAAATGAGGAGGTGGGATGGGATAAAAGATCTTCTAGGTTCAATTAATACAGATTAATACTTCTTGGCCTTTGATGGGCTCAATGAAGAAGATTTCAGATATTTTATCTATATTAATTGGTTTACATTAAGTATTAAGCTCGCTGGGGATATTTTGTTGAATTTTAAGGCTCTGTGTTATCTTTGTAATAACTGTGTTGATATTTTACAATAATTTCTTTGATTGAATTAACTGTTTGGATGTAATGAGGCAAATATCCTCTGCTCTGGTCATAACTCAGCCTCTTTGAATGCTTTGAGGCTACATGTGGCATTTGGTAGCTGAGAGGATTCAATTAGCCTATGATGTGGCAATGGAGGCTTTCTCGGACTAGTAGATATTTTTGTTTTTCTTAAAACACTGTTAATTTTGCTTTAATTCTATGTGTTAGGCTTAATTAGGCCTAAATTCTATCTTATGTTCTTCAAACTATGTTTAACTGAGTGGATTAGGCCTTTAATTGTCGATTTTAGCCGTAATCCCTCAAAATTGTGAAAACAGTCTTCAATTCCCCATCTCTGCTGAGACAGGATCTTCAACACTAATAGTATTTATTTTATTTAATTTTTCTGTGTCTTGTTGATGTGCAGATGTTTGCAAGGGATTTAAATGGAATCAGTGCTCATGAGGCACCGAAAAATTCTGATGGAAAACCCCGTGGAACAATCCCTTTAATGAATAAAGGCCCGAAGGGTCATCACCCCCGGCCTTTATTTTTATTTTAACACAACAGAAAAATTAGAAAATCCTGCATATTTTTGGTTTAACTGCTTTGGAGGCTTAGGCTTAGAGCATCACTATTGGATTAAAGCATCCAATGGTAGAGATTGCACGCTGAGGTTCAAAGGGAAGCGGTCGAACAAATGGTTGGGAGATTTAAGTCAGGGCCGTTGATCTGCAGAGATCAACGGTTGGGATTAATCCTGAATATATAATGCAGAGGGGGCCACACTATAGCGAAATGAGAGAAATTGCAAAGGAAATAGGTTTAAAACCTTTGTCGAAGAAAATATGCATCGGAAGGAAATTCGGGGTTTCCGAACGATCCTGGGCCGTTGGATCAAATTAGCCCAAGGAGATCAACGGGGGAGGTTGATCTATGAAGTCCCTTGGAGGATGGGGGAGGGCGATAATGTAATGGATGGATTGAATACTGGCCGTTGATCTACAGAGATCAACAATAAAGGTTAATCGCGATGAGACGCAGTGTAAATGGAGAAAGTGGTTTCAGCTATAGAAACTAGCAGTTTCGCGCAGAAAAAGGGGAGGAAGGCGGTTTCACCTTTTTGAATGTGATATTCTTTATAGGCCGACACATGGCCTTTTGAACCCCACCTATATCGCATAGACTTCAGGAATTATCGTTCATTCTTAAATCCACGCGAAATTTCGCACTGGCTGTTAGATCTGGGGCCTCAGATCGGACGGCTGTGAGAGAGCGCGATATCGGTAAGATGCAAGGATAGAAAGAGGTGGGGTGGTTTTAATCTCAATCGTCCGATCAAGGGATGGATGGTGAAGATTTAATCTCAGGGTTAAAAGGAATAAAAAATGAGGCGGAGAAAGGATCAACATGGGTCGTTGATCTGCAGAGATCAACGAAGGAGATCTCATTTAAAACTTTATACAAAAGGGTTTCATAAATTTAACAATGGTTTTGGGCTTCAATCTGGACCATCAAATGGTATGAAATGGATGGCCCAGATGCAATCAGAGGGTTTGCGATCGGGGGAGGAGAGAGGAAAGGCACAACTGAAAATTTCCGATGCGATTTATTGTGGGCCATCGATCTGAGGATCAGATCGATAGTGGAGAAATAATCAGAGGAGGTCACGAAGGGGGGAAAAGGCTTGTGAAACAAAACAATGAGGGTCGTCGGATCTAGGTCTGGCGGGGGAAGATCAACGGCTAATAATCCATTGGGAGATCGCCAATCGAGGGTGGCAAATAAAATATTTAATCGCACCTGATGGAAATCTCTGATGCGATATTGCGAAGGCCATTTGATTGGCTCAAGATCAACGGTCGGGAAGGGCTTCAACCAATGAACTGGTGGGCTTAGTTAAAATATGAAAAATGGGGTTAAAAATAAAATACAAAGGAAATTTTCGCATTAGGGAGGGGTTTAATAGTGTTTAGCGCCCGATTGCAGGGCTTTCAGATATATGAAGAAAAGGGGAGGGATCGGGGGTTATATTCACAAGAGGGACCAATCAGAATCGGGAAAAAGGAGAGGGCTTTACAAATGCGTCCGATGAAAAAAAATCTAATGCGAGACTTTATTGACCGTTGATCGGTTCTTAGATCAACAATCCTTTCCTTTAAAACAATGAAACGATGGGTTTTTATATAAAACATAGGAAAGTATGTTTTAACAAAATACAAAGGGGAATTTGGTTTTTGGCCAAGTATTTTTGTGTTTTAGTACCTGATTGTAGGCTCTTGGTTTTACAATGGAAACAAAGGATCGGGGCTTATATACAAAGGAGCCAATCGGCATCAGAAGTTTTAATGTAACAAATAGACTTGCGCTCGTCAGAAGTTCCGATGCGATAAGCACTTTCGGCCTTTGCACTTGGTTCCAGCGCCAAGTCGCATGGAGGGGAAGTGGTTTAGGGCTTTGCCCAAAGGGGCTTAGGCCTGTAATGTAAAAGGTTGTTTTTTATGAATTTTCAATGGTTTTCAAAGGAATTTGTGGGTTTCGGATAAGGTAAAAAAGGATTTTTTAACCTTATAAAAGGGATTTAATGAAGGGAAGAAGGAAAATAAGGGAAAATAGAGGAAATTTATGGGGAAAAGGGGAATAAAACGGAGGTTAAAAATGAGTGAAAGGAGGGGTAAAATAAGGAAAAATGGATTTTTTCAGCAATCTTTTCATCATGAAAATAGCATATTTCAGATTTTAAGAGGGAATCAGTAGTGAATATTGATCAAAGGATACAATATCTTCACAAGTCTTCAAGAACTAACAATTTTGCAATAAAACGTGTTTCTTGAAGGCTTCAAAAATTATTTAGCCACCATTTGATATGACAAATTTTATAGGTGGCTAACAATCTCAACAACTTCTCTTTCTACTACTAGATGTAGCAAGAAGAATGCATCTAAATTTCTCCTCCAAGCCCTTGTTGTGCATGTAGATGACCCATCAAAAGTACATACTAGAAATCCATTATGCTTTCTTCTTCTATTGTTGCAAGGTCTCCTTTATTCTTTAATCTGAATGAACTCTGGGAGAGTTAGATTCTCCTTGAAATTTTTTGACTGAGACTTATATTTTGCAAGATACTCACTTGGAATATCATGATCTAAGTTTCCTCCATATCCATGTATTTCACCTTCCTCTTCAAAGGAAGTGGATATAGAATATTTCTTTGGAGCTCCATGCAATACCAGTTTTCTCTTCTGCTGATAGGAAGTGCATGGACCTTCCTCATATTGAAACCCTAATGAGGTCTCATTTATTTTATACATTTTAATTTACTTGACCTCCTTCGTGAGGTCCTTTAGAGATCTAAAAAGAGATGAGATAAAACTCATTCCTTCCATCATTATGATCTCCTCTTATTCTTACTCTCTTGATATCATAATGGTTGAGATCCACAAGATGAGCCAAGATTATGCTATGATACCACTGTAATATCCCAAACGGGAAAAGAAAGAATATAGTGCATAAACATGGAAATAGTAGTGTAAATAAACACATGAACAATGGAGACCAATATGGAGCCATAACATTATGTATAAGAACAAAAACTCAATACAAAATAGTGAGGAAAAAATCGTATGATATGAGGAAACAAACCTCCCATAAACAACCACTCCCAAATATGAGATGCTTCTACAATACAAATGCTGGAGAGCTGCTAAAACATAGTCATACTAGGCATAAATACAGTTGGAGATTATACAGTAATGTAAATATAATGATATATGCCTCAATATATGTTATACAAATAGATCTAGGCTCTATATCACCTTTCCATGACAACCCAAGATGGTTTCCGAAAAATGCAAAAAATATACAAATGCGAGCTACAACCCTAGGGCTGAAGGTTTGCTGCAACAATAGAAATGAGAAGATACAGCTGAAGCTGATGTATAATCCTATATTTCTTCTCCAACAGATCCTTCGGATGAAATGATGTCCCCTCCACTGAATAAATCACCTCCCAAAACACATACTGCAACCACCCCTGCAACTCCTCCCTAAAATAATGTAGATCCAGAATGAAACTACAATGCAGGGGATACAATAACCTTGGTCTAGTTCCAAATATGTCAAAAAATCCAAAGGAGCATCTTTAATAGTCTCCCAATGGAAGTAAACCTTCCTCCACTGAAAATATAGCTCAGGAAATGTCCACTGTTGCACACTGTGACACAACACAACTCTATGCAGAAACTGCACTGTTGAAGAAAGATGTAGCTTGGCCAAATGAAAAAATGTGGAAATATAGTGAAAATAATTCTCCCAAGTAGGAAATCTAAGTCCCCTGAGGATGAAGGTGGGATTCCCCCTCGGGAACACCCTTGTGCTAAACAACACTGCAATCTTAGCTAAACAACTGAAGAGAGCCTCAAGTCTTAACAGACTATAAAAAAAAAAAAAAAAACCAATACTCCCCTCAATGGATGCCATCCTCTTCCTTATATTCTTGGTGAGGTTCCTCACCTTGGGCCCCACTCATTAAATCCACTATCTCCATGCATTGAATCTCCCTCCAAAACTGTGTTGTCCTTCAATGAATGCCACTCCTTCCATACCAGCATTGTTGATGTAATATTCCAAAATGGAAATAGCAGCAACATAAGACATAATAATGTAAAACACAACAACTATAAACATTTCATAATAGGGATCAATATGAATCCATCATTTTATTCATATATCAGCAACAATATACAAAAATATCTTGACGGTCAAGCCACTCAAGTAATAAGAACAAGCCTCAAATGATCAAAACAATAAGCACATGAGTTGCTGCTACTATATAGAATGTCGGAAAGCAGTGAAAAAACTTTCTATATCAGTGTAACTACTGCTGTAAACATAAATTAATATAATATGGCTAATAAATACAAAATAAATGCCTAGAAAATAAGATAAGGGCTTTAATACATGATTTCTAGTCAACCGAGAAAAGATTGCTAGAAATACCAAGAAATATATAGAATGTGACAAATAACCCTGGGGTTAATATATCACTACAAACTAAAATGAAATAAATTGAGGCTATGAAGGATCTGAAATGATAATTTCCTCCTCCAATGGTATTTCTCAATAGAAGGATGATCCCTCTATTCAGAAATAGACCCTCCTAATGAGCTCAATGAACCCTCCCAACAACTGCCTCTAAAAATAACGCAGATCTGGTTTGTAACTACACTGTTAGGGATGGTAGATGGTTGGCCTGATGCAAAAAATACATAAATATGCCCTGGATCCCTCCTTTCTGATCCTCCAATGGATAGGCTACTTCTCCATTGAAAACCAAGCCCAAAATTGGCTCTATGTGATCCTCCTTTGCTGCACCCTGCAACACAACCCAACTCTAAATAGAAAATGCATTGTAGCTGAAGGAAGTATCCTAGCCAGAATTCCAGAATGAGGAAATGTAGCCCAATTAACCTCTCCTTCCTTGAGGATGAGGTAGGTATTCCCGATCAGGAACACCCTTGTGCTAAACAACACAATAAACCCCGCTAAACAACTAAAGGATGCAAAGTCTAAACAGACCAATATCAAATAATAATCTCCAACCTGAATAAAAATGGCTGACATCCCCTCCAGATATAGTGTGTGATCCTTCTCACATTGGGTCCCATCCACAAATTCCACCAAGCTCATGCAAGTTTTCCTCCACTAAAACTGCATTGTCTTATCATAATTGCCACTCCTCCATGACATCGTTGTTGATTTGGTCAAAGTTGACCTATCCAACATGTATCCCCTCCAATTCACACCTAAAGGTTCTTAATACAGCTACTTATTGTTCCTCATTTCACATTAGGAGTGTTATTATTCCTTCTAAGGAGATTTATGGGCCTCCCTGCCCACTTATTCACCTACCTAGCGAAAACACAAACTATAATATTCCATTTAGCTGAAGGCTAAATTTTTGTAATATTATAGTCCTCCCCTCCAAAATGTTGATTTTCCTCAAGCAGCTGTAACGGTGGAGAAAAATTACTCCCCTCCTCCTCTTGTGGCCTCCTCATCAATAATCCCCACCACTCCTCAAAATAATCTGCAATAAATCTTCCCTCCAATGGTTCCTCCCAAGTATGCAACCTCACATGGCTAACATCATGAGAAAGTGGAAGGTGTAAGTGGAAGCCTTATCGTTGTCCAATGGCCTCCTTAATTTAGGAGTGATGAAAAACATAGGGGATCTCATTCCCAATGAGAGAATCCCATACCCATGCTATCATGCAAATGAAATGAGCCATTCTAGGTATCTCATCAAAGAAATACTCAACCCCCTGTTCATGCAATGTATTGGGGCTGTATGGAGAGATTATATTTTTCAACTCATGTTGTTTCAATCTCCATTTATGATATGTATGGGGTTTTTTCAGACATTGGGCTGAAATATTATGGTCTCCAAGAATGACCCAAGTTACCCCACCAATCAAAACATCCATAAAGTGCCTCTCCCAAGAACTCAAGTTCTCCAAATGGCTCTTCCCACATGAAGACAAGAGATGTAGTGTGGCAATCATGGTCTACCCATTGTTTCTCCTAAAACATGAAACATATGAAGTATGGAGAATCATACTCCCAATGGGCCCCTCCAACTCTTGTGCCATCCTCCCAACAAAGCTTCTCGTAAGAACAAGAACATCATCAATATATGGAAGAAAAAGAAAATAAAAACAAGCTGGCATATGACAACCAATAGGTGGATCATAGTCCCACATGTGGAACAAGCGCAAGGCATCCCTTGCCTGCCTCAAAACAAAGTATAACAAGTGTCTTTTCAGCCACTTTTTTGCTTCCACAATCATCCTACAAGATGGGAACATAAAAGTAAAATTTGGTGCCAATGGTGCACACCAAGAATTATGTGGCATCCCCCACAAACCACCAATAGAATGGCCAAAATCAATGCTGTAAATGGCCTCAATTACATCACAATACAATATACAAGAAGGAAATATCCTCCTTGGTAAAATATGCTTCTCATAAGAAGTAAAGGAGTACAAACCATAAAGCATAAATGTACATCCTCTATCATGTACTTTGATCATTGAGCTGAAATGGATCAACTGAAAATTATCCCTCACTCTCAGTGAGTAGGGAATTGGTTGTGACAACCTTTCCATCATCATCTAGGCTATGCATATCTCCATATGCTGATATACATCCTGTTGGATCCCCTCCCAAGTGAACTCCCCCATCAAGAAATAATATGAATCAAAGTGTATGGAAATAAAGTCCACATGTGTTGCATGTAATAGCTTCTCCTTGAGCTAAAAATATCTAGTCAAGAGGACTCTGTCATAAAAATATATGACCCCATCATCCACCATGTATCTATAATCTCCCTTCAGGTCATCAAGAATCATGCAAGCACTAAGATCCTTGGAGTACTCTACCAAAAGTTGAGACCTCCAATATGGATCAATCCTCCTAAGAGACAACATTGAAGATCTGAAATGTGAAGCTCCCCACATGTTGTTGTCTTTTCATTTGACATACCTCATGCCAAAGTCATCCTAGAAAGTGCTTCCATGCCCATCATTTAGCTACTCATGCTCAAGTAGAAGTGGTGGCCTTTGGAAGTTGGCCTCCCATGAGAAGCTACCATCCAAAAATAACCTCCCGATCTTGGCTAATGTAAGCATGAGTGGCCTCCATCTACTCCAATATGTGGGGGATTTCTTCCTTAATGGAAGTACTCTTTGTTTCTCCAAATCCATGGAGTGGTCTCCTTGCACCATGGTGGTTCCATCCTCCATCACTGCAACAACTTCTGTCAGCGAAAAATATGTAGTGAGAGTGGGTAATGCTGAAAATGGGAGAATGTCTCCCTCCTCCTTGAGTCTATCTTAGACCCTCTGCACTGTACTAGGCCCCTCTGAAATCTTCACCCCTTCATAATATAAGAGTGATGAACCAAATGGTAAGATGTCTCTCACCAACTCCAGTTCTAGTGGCCTCCTAGGTGGAATTCCCCCATGTAGTGAGACATCAAGATCTAAATCAAACTGTATATATGGGTGGACTGATTTGTCCATCCTTTCACTGCGTAACATAGTTTCATTATTTTGTGAAAAAACCTCCTGAAATAGATAAGGGTGAATTCTCATCATCCATGATGTTGATCCTTCCTTCCTTCTCCTTCCATCTACCAAGATTCACAATCCACAATAAATAATACATGTTGCTACATAATTACACTTTGGTTCCCACATGTTAGATCATTTGGAACTCCTTGCAAAGACAGAAGGGCTCCTCTAATGGAAAAAATGGCTCCCTTTCCACCTCCATGTGGTGATGGATCTTCTCCTAATGGTACATCGTTGTTAGATCTTCTTTTCTCATCCTATTCATCAATTTTTGAGAATGCCTCATCATCAATGAGAGACCCTAGATCTTGGTATTCCTTTGAAGGAGGAATCTCCATGTCTTCATCTATAGAAGAGGGTTCTTCAAGAAGTGGGGATATTTCCTTTGGCAAGGTAGTATGCATTTTTTTATTCCCTTCAACAAAAATATGGAGTGGAGTTGGCAAAATAGATCCCTCCAACTCATGCAAAGGTTTTGAATTTTTGGTTTCAACAAAATATGTTTTACAAGGTTTAATATCAAATATTTTCATTATATTCTTAGTGAAACCTACATAAGTATTTACACTTGCATGATGAAATTAGGCAAAAATATAAAACCACCAATCATGGGCCATAACTTTAAGGTGTAGCATTGCTACTCTAATGGCCTCTCTTTTTTTAGACTTGGTGTAGCTGAAAATAGGAATCTAGATCTCTCACCCAAGCCTTGGATGTGCACTTTGTTGATCCATCAAAGTTAGATAGGAAGATTATACCTCTCTTGATTCTATCATGTTTTCTAGATCTTCTATCTTTCTTGAGTTGGAAAAACCCTTGGAAGTACAAGTGCTCTTTGAATCTCCAATATTGAGACTCATACTCTTGAAGATAGTCACTCAAGGTCTCCTCCCTTGGTGCATCTTCTTCCTCCATTTCCATTACAGTGAATGTGGGTAATAAGCTGCACTGTGGATTTTCATGTGTGGTTTAATGCTCACACCTAATATTTGAATATTTAGGTCTTGCTTCACTTTCAAACCCTCCTAGAAATTTTCTACACCTCTCCCTTTACATCCCCTTGATTTCTTTCTCGATTTTTTTCACAGTTTGAAAAAGAAGTTGGGAGAGCCTTTCTTCCTTCATTTCTCCAAATAATGGAGTCATGCTTTTGTTTATTTTGTAAAAATTCTCATTTCTATGAGAAGATTCTCCTCCTAATGGCATAATGTCTTGAATAGACAGGTTGAGCGAAGATTATGCTATGATACCACTGTAATATTCCAAAATGGAAATAGCAGCAATATAAGATATAATAATGTAAAACACAACAACTATGAACATGTAATAAGAGGGATCAATATTCAGCCATCATTTTATTCATATATCAGAAAAAATATACAAAATTATCTTGAGGGTAAATCCACTCAAGTAATAAGAACAAGCCTCCAATCATCAAAACAATAAGCACATGAGTTGCTGCTACTATATATAATGCCGAAAAGCAGTGAAAACGTTGTCTATATTAGTGTAGCTGCTGTTGTAAACATAAATTAATGGAATATGGCTTATAGATACAAAATAAATTCCCATAAAAGAAGATAAGGGCTCTAATACATGATTTCTAGCCAACCTGGAAAAGATTGCTAGAAATACCAAGAAATATACAAGGTGACAAATAACCTTGGGGTTAATATATCACTAAAAATTGGAATTGAATAGAATGAGGCTATGAAATATCTGAAATGATAATTTCCTCCTCCAATGGTATTTACCAATAGAATTTCTATCCCTCTATTAAAAAATAGACCCTCCTGATGAGCTCAATGAACCGTCCCAACAACTGCCTCTAAAAATAACGCAGATTTGGTTTGTAACAGTGTTGTGAGGGATGGTATATGGTTGTCCTGATGCCAAAAATACATAAATATTCCTGGGATCCCTCCTTTCTGATCCTCCAATGGAAATACTACCTCTCCACTAAAAAAAAATCCCAGACTTGGCTCTATGTGATCCTCCTTTACTGCACCCTACAATACAACCCAGCTCTAAATAGAAAATGCATTGTACCTGAAGGAGGTAACTTGGCCAGAATTATAGAATGAGGAAATGCAACCCAATGAACCTCTCCTTACTTGAGGATAAGGTAGGTATTCCCGATCAGGAACTCCCTTTTTCTAAACAGCACAACAAACCCTACTAAACAGCTAAAGGATGCAAAGTCTAAATAGACCAATATAAAATAATAATCTCCAACCTAAATAACAATGGCTGCCATCCCCTCCATATATAGTGTGTGAGCCTTCTCACATTGGGTCCCATCCACAAATGCCACCAAGCTCATGCAAGTTGTCCTCCGCTAAAACTACATTGTCTTATCATAATTGCCACCCCTCCATGACAGCATTGTTGACTTGGTCAAATTTGACCTATTCAACATGTATCCCCTCCAATTCACACCCAAAGGTGCTTAGTCCAACTTCTTATTCTTCCTCCTTTCACATTAGGAGTGTTATTATTTCTTCCAAGGAGATTTATGGGCCTCCCCACCCACTTATTCACCTACCTAGTGATAAAACATTCCATTTAGCTGAAGGCTAAATTTTTGGAATATTACAGTTGATTTGGTCAAAGTTGACCAAATCTACATGCTCCAACCTCTTTTCACACAAAAGGGTGTTCAATCCAGCTATTTATATGACCGCCATTCACATTAGGAGTGTTTTCATTCCTACTAATGAGATTTATGGGTCTCCATACCCTCTTATACTTCTAACTAAGAAGAAAAATTAAAAATCAATATTCCAATTAGTTGTATGCTAATCTGGGAATATTACATGGTAGTTAAATTTATAAATACGTTTCATTTAAGAGACATTGTGATATTTTTTATATAACTATAGTAGTTCTAAAAGGTTATAAGGTTTTATTTTTTATTGAAACACATACACACACATATTAATTTCATTACAAAAATATATCTGATCTAGTACACCACACAATTTTATGACATAATCAATGCATATTTTTTTTGTGGGGAAGAACGTAAAAAATCATTAGTAGGGAAAAATATCAATGAGAATGCACCTAGTAGTATAAATGATGTTGTACAAGTTGAGTATCATGGAGATAATATTGAATATCAAGTTAATGAACTTATGGAAGAAGATGGAAATATAATATTGTTCAAGATGATGGGATAAATGAATTGATCCAAGACTTGTTCGCTTCACTAGTCAATGATCGAGATGAGGACAATGATGATATTTTTGATGTACCTTTGCTAGAGAAGGCAATGCTACCTCTTAATGAAGGCTCAAGAGAAAATATCCTTTCTGCTACATTATTATTGGTGAAATCAAAGGCTTTTAATGGTTTTTTAAACATTGACATAGATCCTAAGGTATGTAGTATGTTTCATCACATATTATACATAAATGTTTCTTTTTTTTCTTTTTTTTAAGTGTTAATTAATGTGTAAAATAAGAATGTAATATTAATTATTAATATTTTTTACAATATCTAGTGATTTTTAATGTTGTAAATTGTTAGGATATTTTTTTTACCCTTATCAAATACTTTACCTCACAAATACTGAGATTTATATGCCATTATGAAAGAAATTGGAATGGAGTATCAAGCTATAGATGCATTTACTAATTATCATATTATATATTATGGACAACACGCATCGAAAAAAAAATTCTTACAATTTTAGAGTAGTAGATATCAAACCGATCAAATAATAAAAATGGTGCCTCAAAAGGTTCTTTTTCATATTCCCATAATTCCACGTTTGCAGCGATTTTTCATGTGCAAAATCATAACACAGTTTATGGATTACCATGCACATAAGACAAGTGGAGATGGTGTTCATCGAATGCTTTCATATGGTTATGAATTTAGGGAAACGGAAGAAAAATGGTTGTTTTTTAAATACGAACTTCGTAATGTTAAGCTTTCATTGGAAACTGACAATGTTAATCCATTTGGAGATCTCAAGTCTATTTACTTAGTGTGGCCAATTTTTGTTATCAACAATAACCTTCCTCCTTTGATGCCAATAAAGAGGGAGCACATAATGTTGAAAATTATTATTCCAAGCGTTTCTGTACATTAACTTTTCGAATGTAACATTTTCAATTTTCTTGTTTGTTGCATAATTTCTTATATTTATTTATTTTCTTATATATACATATCATGGAAATAATTATGTGCAATTTCAAACAATTAGGTAAGTATTAGTTTAAATATATGAATCTATATATCAATCCATTATGACGAGTTACTAAAGTTATGGGTTGGCATCACTATGTATGGCATTTGTAAACCAATAAGGCTGGGTCAATTTCAATTTCGTGGAATACTTGTATGGACAACTCATGACGCTCTAGGACTAACTCATTCTTGTGGTATGTAACCACATTCCAATATTGCACTTTAATAATACATAATTATTTGAATATATCATGCATTATTTTTAAATAATCCTTTTATATAATTGGCAATAATTCATCTCTTATAGGTCTTCAAAAAAAGGATAATTTTTCATGTCTAGTTTGTGGTCCTAAGATGAAATATCATCATTAAAAAAATTTAAGAAATGAGGTTTTTGATGAGTATATGCACTTATTATCTAAGAAACCATTGATGATGTTGGAACCACCAACATTTAGGGGATATCCATAATATGAATGCCCAATTATACCTCACACTATTTGGTGTAGGATTCCCATCTGGAATATGGCCATGTTGCCAAATTTTTAAATATTTTCCTTGGCTCTAACTGTGAGCAGGATAGAGGGATAAAATGGTTCCTTCGAAAATCAAGAAGGTGTGCATAGTGAGTATTCAGTTGTAGATGTTTCCAAGTTCTTCTACTACGGAGGGAGTGATAAAATTGAACCTCTAAAAGAGAGATAATAGTACCAACCAAGAAGAGACAGACACGAACTAAAAGGATCTATATAACATCCAAAAAATAATTCACAAGAGATGCGACAATCATTAAAACATACAAATGAGAAAGATTTGTTTAATATCCTGCAGAGTAGTTCATATGGATGGGAAAACAAAACAATCATTACAACACATTATCAACAATATAAGTACTAAAATAACCGAAATAGTTCAACTAATTTAGCACATGTGAACGAAAACATGAAATACAAACATCCGCATAATATTCTTACAAACATTCATAATCCATGCATGAAGAACATGCTTTCCTTAAAGGCTTCTATTATTAAGTAAAAGTTCCAACACACATGTATAGAATGAACATCACTATCTATAGTAGTGGACCATTGGAGCCGCTCTATTCTCCCCAAAAGAACTATCTTATCTCTCTAATGCATTGTGGAAGGAGCCAAGGTAAAAATTCCTTTGATCTTACAATGAGGGGGTATATATAATAATGAGAAAGTGATGTTTCACCTTCCTTGTGACTCTTCATCTACCCTCATGAATTTTTTACTTGTTATGACTTTTCAAATTTACATGAACCTTTATATTCTAGAAATGTCCTTTGGAATGTCACTTCAAAATACATTTCTGGGACATATTTTACATCATTAGCCATTGTAATGGTGTGGCATGTGACCATTTATGACAATACATGACATTACACTGTTGACATAAACTGATTGATGATATGGAAATGTCAAGCCACTACTGTTGTATTGTGCTAAGTGTCTTCTTGAGAATGCTTCTCTTTTTACCTTCACATGCCTTGATGATAAGGAATCTTCAGTGATCTCTAGTATTGAATGGTGATCGCAAACTGGTGCCCCTTTGATTTCTCTTGATTGAGAAACTTGGAAAATCAACTACAAGAGTGTCTTCCAGCATGATTCCCTCCTTCATCTCCTTCTTCATCATCTCGCCATGTCATGATAAAGTAATTTTTAATGCAATTCACTCATGACAAGCTGACATCAGTCCGAAAACCCCCTAGTCTAAGATTGTGTATATTTATTTGTTTCCTGAGCCGAAACCAGATGGAGAGTTGGGAATGTAGCTCAGTGAATGTGCATTTTCATATTTCAAATAGCCAAGGGGGATCCTTAATCCTTGATACTATGCAATGTGTGGTTCAAGCTAGGCCGAGGGAGAAAATCTTGCAGTTTTGGGAACCAATGAGACAAGATGAGGGGATGGACATTGAATGAACACGCCGTGAAGCTCCAGGAGACAAGGGAGGTTGTGCAACTTCACAGTTTCACAGTTCATGGGCTCAAGGAATGAGATTGATGCTACTGATTGTACAATCCATAGTTAGAGCCAAACTGGGAGAAGTAATTACACAATTCTAGGAGTCAATGTTGGGATTTAAGCACAGAAACTGCACAATGAATTAGTTATTGGAGGCAATAAATGTACATTTCACAGTGCCAAGAGGCAAGGTCACATCTATAGGACTAAGATTACGCAATGTGCAGTCCAGGGAGGCTAGGTGAAGCTAGGTTTCTTGGTCGATAAGCTTCTCTATAAATGGCTAATTGTGGGATCAGTGAGATTGATGTGAATAATGAGAAGACTTTGAATTTGATCTCAAAATTAGAATATTTGAAGATTCAACAACATAGATCAACCATGACACATTAATAATTCATCTCCCTCCATGTGAAAATTTTATGATAAGTTCGACACTTAGGATACTTTGATACAACCGTGAAAACACTTGTGCGACAATGTTTAAAAATTTGGAAATGAGTGCGACGAATGTTTACATGGTTAGAAAAACTCATTTACACAAGTACGACCTCTTGATACCACCATAACAGGATTATATGCAAGATGCGACAACTAACATGCATTGAAAAGATGACATTTTTCCTATCCTGAAAAAGCGACCAAAACACTTCAAGAAAAATTATGGAACGTGTTTCAATGTTTGCGACTACAATGTACAAGACAAAGGAAGGGTCCAAAATTGAGTGTAGCCAAAAATTTTGGAGGGTTTTGTAGTAGTGAAAACACTTGGAGACAAACTGACATAATTCTAGCTTCTCTACTTTGGTTAACTCTTTTGTTCAGGGCCTTGGTTCTTCAGGGAGTATTGATTCATCGTATGGATTACTTTGGTTTCCCCACTTACCCTGTCAAAAGACATGGAACCCATCTATTAGGTCCCCATATTACTAGTATAGTCCCTTATTGTTGTTATTTTAACCCCCTTATTGTTATTATTGTACCCTTGTAACCCCCATTTTGTTATTATTGTGCCCTTAAATTATTATTTTTAGGTCGGCTAGGATTACATTGTGGCCCACTAGGATTACATTATGGCCCCATGGACTCCTATATATAGAAAGGAGGTTTTGTAAATTGTATCATCCAAAAATTGTTCATTTATGTAATGTATTGGAGGTTTCCCCCTTGAAGTGGCTTATTTCTAAGGCATTGATATCTCTTTTCTTCTATTTTTGGAGCCGATTACACAACACCGTCATTCCTTCTGAGTTGGAAAAAACATAAAATTGAGCCATATTATGAAGGGTAGTGTATTTCATGAGCTTAATATTCCCAGTGTATAATTTTTCATCTCTAGTGTTGCTCTGCCACCAATAGGCCTAGATAGTACCCAGGCGGAGTCACTACAAGAACACAAAAATTTCTTTCCTACCAACGAGCCAAGTCAATACCTTGACGGAGTTACTTGCTTCATCTCTCTCCGCATGAATCCTTTCTCTTCTTTCACATTTTTAATAGGCCTATGAATTGGTACTTATTCATTTTTGGGCAGAAGAGGGATCCAAATTTATTGAGATCAGAGAGGTTGTTCCTTCAAGGAAGTATATAGATACCTATGATTCTGGTTTGCTCGTTTATATTTTTTTTCTTCTCCTCTTCTTCTAATTGGATAAGCATGCAAACAACAACAAAAAAAGAACCAACTATAGGCATATGGTTTCCCTAATAGACACAAGTTCATGGTTTAACCAAAAATCTCCTTACAGACAAATCAAATTTTCCGTCAGAGCTTCATTGACCAAAAGTTATAACAAACACAAGGAAGAAGGACTTAAGGTTTAGAAAAATGTTGAAGTTTCATAAGACTCTTTATACTTTAGCCAATCCAAAACATGTTCATAAACATCACTTATTCACATGATGAAAAAAAATATAAATCAAACAACAAAAAATACTATGTACATAGCATAGGGCATAGCCCTTGATCAACATTGAAAGTAGTTCTTTAAGTCTTGGCCGTTGATAGGGAGATATTCAAACTTCTTGTCTAGTGATTGAAGCTGATAAGTGTGTTGGCCAGGATTTTTTTGGAATGTGAATGGCCCAATCCACAGGGATTGAAACTTGGTGTGTTTTCCTTTTTCCTCATGGGCTTGATCCAAATTTAAGGCTAAGTCACCCACACCGAAGTTTTTCTTGCCTGCAGACTTCTTATCGAACCACCTCTTGATACATTTTTGATGAAGCGAAATTTTTTCTTTTGCTTTCAACCTTTCTTCTTGTAACATATGAAGGGTTTCCATCCCACACTGCACTAATAAGCATGGCTTTCCTTGGGATACTTGTGAACTTTGGAGAGTAGGAAAGTAGATGTCAGGAGGGATGATGGATTCTTTTCCATATACTAGGAAGTAAGGAGAGGTGTTCAGAGAGGGCTTTGACATGAATTGATTAGCCCATAAAAAATTTTCCAAAGAAGAGTGCTAGTTCATCTGTTTAAATAATATGGTATTTTTTATGATACATATGAGGTTATTATTTGTGAAATTAGTAAGACCTTTCCCCTATCGATAATAATTAGCTCAATGTTTCAATACAATTCGATTTTCTAATGAAAAATCATAGAGCCTTAACGATGAGAAATATTTTTCATTATCGAAAAAAAGTGAAGTAGGAATGATGAACCTGAAAATGATATTCTACTAAAGAACTTTAATGACTTCCCGGTCATCCACTTGTCTAAAAATAACTTCTTCAATCGGCCACTACGTAAAGTAGTCTCTGGCAATGAGAATATAGTGGTGTTTATTTTATGATTGAGGAAATATTTCTCCAACAACATCCAAGCACCACTATTGAAAGGGTTCTTCCACTGTGATAGGTTTCAATGGGGTGGTTGACTTCCTGTTTCGGTCGACACAAATTTGACAAAACAAACATTTGCAGGAGTAGGCATGAGAATATTTGAATAATGTAGGCCAATAGAACCTAACCCGCATGATTTTATGCGGAGTCATGTTGCTCACAAAATTTCCTCTGGCTGGTCCTTCATGGAGATCATGCAATACCTTGTCTAATTAATATGCTTCCAAGCACTTGAGCAATACTCCATTATGGTGATTTCTGAAAAGCACCCCATGCACCAACTAGAAAGATAATGCTTTGAGACTGAGTGCCCTCTTATGTCATGTGGATAAATTGGAGGGAAAGGTGTCGTGCTCAAGGTATAGGTGCACATTTGTGTACCAAGAGTATGCTATAATAGGGGGAGGTGTTCTCTCTACATTATACATTTCTATTTCCTACTCCCAAACATAGGGATACTCTTCTTCCTTTGCATCCAATGCTTCTGCTACTATTCAACATATGCCATGACCCTTGATTTTGTGAGATGGTTTTAACTCCAAGTCTTAGTCCTATAAAACAATCATCTAATTCTCTCTTCTCTCACTCAACTCTTGCTGAAAAAACAATGATCTGACTACTAGGTGTGGAACAAAGATAATACATTGATTTTTCAAGAGATAGGGCCAGAAGTGCTTCATCGATTTATATACTGCATAATATTGCTTATTAATGGTGGTATAATTAAGTTCAAGTCCTTAAATATTGGTGCTCATGAAATATATTTGTTGCTTGTTTTTCTAATGTGGCCCAAGATATTACCCTCATACACTATGAAAATACTCTTTTTGGGATTAAGGGATATCCCATACTTACGACATCGCTCAAAATTTTTCCTCAAATGGCATATGTGGTCAGACCTATTGTTAGAAAACACCATGACATAATTAAGGTAGACCACCACACTTTGTTCAATCTATCTATGAAATGTGATGTCCATGGCTCGTTGAAATGTCGCACCATTTTTAATCAACCGAAATGGAATTATTTTGAATGTGAACATACCCTACTTTGTTCAAAGTGTTATTTTTAGTCTGTCAGGCTCGGAGACTAGAACCTGGTTATATCCTAAATACCCATCCAATAAAGAAAACATCTCTAAACCTGATATTGTTTGTAGTATTTGTTCCATAGATGGAAAAAGGTAGTTATCCTTATGTGAGGTGCAGTTCAGATTATAGAAAGAAACACATAAGTGGATTTCCTTGGACTTCTTCCTTACCAGGACCGAGTTTGATACCCAAGTAGAATTTCATACTTTATATATGATCTGAGAATCTAACAACTTTCTTAAATCCTCTTGAATGAGAGGGTCAAGAGTTGGATGTACTTTTCATAGCTTTTGTTGAAATGGATTGGCTCCTTCTTTTATCAGGATCACATGCTAGATAATTCACGTGTCATAAGTTTTGAGATCTTCATACATCCACAAAAATACATCTCAGTATTGCATGAACAAGCAGATACAATATTTCCACTCTTTTGGTGTGCAACAAATACCAATATGAAAAAATTCATATATTTTTCTGTTCCCAAATTGATCTACTCACGTGACAACATTTAGCAATGGGTCTTAGCATTGAATGACCCTCAAAAGTGGTTCTACAAGTCATACAACTTTTCTAGCAATACCACGCCTATCGACATGAGGTTTCCTTTGCTTGTGCTAGATGTATCACAATTCCTTCTCTTGCTCATATTCATTGATAGATGCATCTTTTAATACATCAATGTTCACCATAAAGTGTAGTATCTACTAGTCATCATTGAAACATGTAAATTAGTAATATTATCTGGGACAGAGGGCTTACAAAGAATTTCTACAGAAAAAATGTCCCTAAGCGGTGATAACCTAACAACATCATTTTCCAGTGAATCACAAGTTTCTTTGTGCATTATAGGAACATAAATAATGTTAAAATACTGGAAATGAGAAATAAAATTCCATACCTCTTGTTGGTAACTTTTGAGATGAGGTGACACAAAAATTGAGTCACCTATTTCTTTAAGAGACACAACGTTGTGGTCGATGTCTCTTTGCAAACACAAGACGAGTGACTCATATTCTGCAGTGTTGTTCACACACTCGAATTCCAAGGGACTAGATATCATATGTTTTCTCTATCACGGGTCTATTAAAACACAACTAGCTTCAGAGCCCTCTTTCTTTTTGGAACCATCAAAGTACAATGTTGACAGATTGTATGTACAAGGACTACGTACTACATTAGTAATTTTATCATTATTTCTGCTAAATGTACATACATCATTTTCACCAGTTGGACTAGGAAGGAGCTCCAACTGTATATCTGATGGGACTAGGGATAGCTGAGCAAGATAAAACCCTAGTTTAGTTTCTAAATTTGTTTTGCAAAATATAAGATCCATAAAATCCATTAGCTCATTCTTTCCATCCAAGGGAGTAACCGTGTGTTTCATATATTGCTCTAATTTCACTTTGATATGATTTTTTCCACCCTTGCGTGGAAGGAATAAATGTGACTAGTCCCTAGAAAAATACCCTTGTAGCTTGCTATACCAATGTATGATTAATAATATCCCATATGCTTCGGGAATGTCCACAATTACTATATTCATAAATTGGTGAACTCGTTCATTGTATGATAAACGAATAAGCACATTCCTGAGTTGACCAATCACATGGACAAGAGTCCTACCCAACTAAATAATTTGTGCACCTGTTTTATCCCATTTTGCGTTGATTTTATTTGCAATAGATAATGGAATTATGTTTACTGATGAATGGGAATCAGCTAAGGAATTGTGTACATTCTAATTGAATATTTTGAAAGTTAACAAAAATTGAGGGAAAATTGTATTTGCATCAATTGCTAAAGCATTTAGTATAGATTCAAGAGAGCTAGAGGACGTATTTGATCCCTCGCATGAAGAGGCATCATTACCTGAGGTGGACTATCCAAGTGCGTGTAAGAGCATGTCTCGATGACTCGCTATTTTTGTTATTTCGAACATTGATATATTTGTGCAAGCCTCCTTCACCTCTTAAACTAGGTTGTAATCCAAAGTAGGAGAGATTTCCAAAGTTTCTAAGGGCATAACTTTATTTATGGCTTACAGAGTCATGGTATTTCTATAATTTCTTGCAGAAGTACTTTTCATTGTGGCTGCATTTCTAGACTTTCTCTGAGTGTTATTTTTTGTGTTTATAGGTGGACTGATATTTCTCAACAAATGTTCCTTGAATTTTTTCTTAGTCAACTCCGGTTCAATGGTTGGACCTTGGCTTCTAAAACTATACTGATTATTTTTCTTCTAATTCGGGCCATCAGTTAGAGCTTGTTTCTTAGCAACGCTCTTTTCAGCTGCAAGTACAAAACTGAATGTGTTAACTGCATGTCCCATGGTAGGAGTTTCCTCGGTAGAAACAATTTATTCCTTTTCTTCCATAAGCTCAGTCTTCTCATTGAAAAGTATTGTATTAATGAATTATGTAGCGAGCGATTTCATGCTATGGTTCCAATGCATGTTTTTCTTTTCTAAATGATATTCTTGATGATATGAACAATACTGACCCGTGCCCATACTCTCAATTCTAAACACAATGTTCGAGCTTTGCGTAGAATTGGACGGTTGGTTGCTAATACTACTAGAATTTGGAGTCCTTATAAAAAGGTTGAACTTGGGAGGCTTGCTACTCATGATGGTCTCTCTTGACCTTTATTTCAGCTCTGCCAACTTGTTTGACAAATTCTTGATGATGCAAGCCAAGCTTTCAAGATAGGGTGTTTATCTCTCTTTAGCCTTACTTACAGAGGCCTGGGACCTTTTTCTCATGTCTTTGGATTTTTTTTCTATTTCATCATATACAATGACCACGATCATGTGTAAGTCCTTTTAAACCATGATCACCTCTTCATGGTTTTATGTGTGTTTATTTCACAATTCTCTTTACAAACTACATAGTACTTGTTGGTAAGGTATAAGTGTAGAAATAAATGGTGATGGAGTCATGAGGTTTCGTATTTTATGGAAATTTATTAAAAATGTGGTTAAACCTTTGATTTAAATCTTTCACTTTTTCCTTTTTCTCCATCTTGAGGTTTCACAGAACTTTTAACAAAATTGTCGGGGTTTTGTCATAAGCAAAATTTTAAAGAAAAATATTCTTAAACCCCCTGCAATTCTGGATGGAATTCGGAGGAAGACTATGATACCATAAAACTTCTCTGCCATCTAAGGTGCACAGAAAAATTCTAGATGCAACATCATCATAGATTACCTCTAGCGTTTGTAGATGTAGGTAGAAGTTGTCTAAATAGTCCTCCACCTTTCCTGATTTCTTAGAGTCGTAATTAGATAGGATATTATCCATATTCCTTGGAATTTTGTGTAAAACACCTAAAAGCACAAGTGGGCCCTAAGACATCCAATATAGATCTTGTTATGTCATGTCTTCCTCTTCTTCCTCCTCCTTTTTTTCAAAATCTGATGGCTCCTGTTCCTATTCACCACATAATCGACATAAAATATTGATTGAGAGTACAACGTTAACTCTGTCACCACCGTTGTAAAGTGGAGGTTGTTTGAATTTTTCTGTGTTGTCCACAAAGTTTTCTAATTCCTCAAGGAAGGAGAAAACCAAATATTCAATAGTAGAAACATTATCCTGGTAGGGGTGGTTGGTTTACTTTTTGGAAAATATGGAATATTGTGTATTCCCATAATCAATCCAATAGATTTTGTGAACTGACGGGTTATGGGATGAATGGACCAAATATGATCATAAGATATTTAAAAAGTTTGTACAAGTTTGGGTTGAGAAGAGTCACCAACTTTAGGAACAAGAGTAGGGGAGGTGATGTGAATGTTTCAGCCTTGAACGTAAGATGTAATATTGGGGTTAGTGAGTTTTTCAACCATAAAAACTAGCCGCCCTCCTTCTAGTGCCAAAAATGTTAAGAGTGTTGGACCCACCAACATTCAGGGGATATCCATGAAATGAAGTCCCAATTAGACCTGACACCATTTGGTCTAGGATTCCCATTCATAATATGGCATTATTGTTAAATTCTTAAATATTTTCCTTGGCTCTAACTGTCATCAAGAGAGAGGGATGAAATGGTGCCTTAGAAAAGTAAGAAGGTGTGCCTAATGAGTATTGATTTTTAGATGTGTACAAGTTATTCTAATGTGGAGTGAGTGAGAAACGTAGCCTCTAAGAGAGAGGTAATAGTACCACCCAAGAATAGACACACATGAACCAGAAAGATCTGTCTAACATCTCGCGGAATAGTAAACAAGAGATGCGATGATCACTACAACCAATGGATGAGAAATATCTGTATAATATCCTATGGAGTAGTACACAAGGATGGGACATAAATAAAAACCATTACAACACATTCTCAATAAGATAAGTACTAAAATAACTAAAATAGTTCAACTAATTTAACACATGTGAAAGAAAACATGAAATACAAACATCCACAGAATAGGCTTACAAACATTCATAATCCATGCATGAAGAACGTGTTGGCCTTGAAGGCTTATGTTATTAAGTAAAATTTCCAAGGCACATGTATAAAATGAACATCAATAGCTCCCGGAATGGAGCATTGGAGCCACTCTTTGCTTCCCAAAAGAGCTAGCTTATCTCTCTAATGCTTTGCGGGAGGAGCCAAGGTGAAAAGTCCTTTGATCTTACAATGAGGAGGCCATGCTTCACCTTCCTTGTGACCCTTCATCTACCCTCATGACTGTTTGAATTCCTATGAATTTTCAAATTTACATGAATCTTCATATTCCACACTCGTCCTTTGGAATTTCACTTTACAATACATTTTTGAGACATATTTTAAATCATTAGCCACAATGGTGTGGCATGTGACAACTTATGACAAGACATGACATGATGCTACTGACATATACTTCTTGATGATATTGAAATATCAAGCCATTGTTGCTGCGATGTACTAAGTGTATTCTTGAAGATACTTCTCTTTTCACCTTCGCATGGCTTGGTGATAATGAATATTTAATGATCTTGAGTCTTGAATGGTGATCACAAAATGATGTCCCTTCGCTTTCTCTTGATTGATCAGCTTGAAAAATAACCTACAAGAGTATCTTCTAGCATGATTCCCTCCTTCATCTCCTTCTTCATCTTCTCGCCATGACATGATAAAGTACATGTTTTTGAAATTCACTCGTGATGAGGCGACATTAGTCCGAAAACCCCCTAGTCTAAGATTGTGCATATTGATTAATTGCATGAGCCGGAATCGTATGGAGGGATTGGAAAGGGGATCAATGAATTCACATTTTCATAGTCTAAGTAGCCAAGGGGGAGGCTTGAGCCTATATATTTTGCAATGCATAGTTTAGGCTGGGATGAGGGAGAAAACTGCGTAGTTCTGGGAGTTGGTGAGATAGGCTGAGGGGATGAGAATTGAATGAACACACTGTGCAGTTCTGGGTGACAAGAGAGGTTGGGCCACTACAAATTTTCATAGTTTAGTGGCTCAAGGAATTATCTTGAGGCTAGTGACTATGCAATGCATAGTTAGGTCCAAACTAGGAGGAGTAATTGCACAATTTCAGGAATCAAGCTCGAGATTTGAGCATAGAAACTATGGAATGGAATAGTCCTGGGAGGTAGAAACTACACATTGCACAATTCCAAGAGGAAATTTCATGGCTATAGGACCGATACTTTTCAATGCACAATCCAGGGAGGCCCGGTGAAGCTAGGTTTCTTCGTCAGGAAGCTTCTCTAGAAATGTCTAAGTGTGGGATCGATGAGACTGATGTGAACAATGATAATACTTCGAATTTGATCACACAATTAGAATAATTGATGAAACAACAACATAAATTATCTATGACTCATTAATAATTCATTTCCCTTTGTGCCATAACTTTATGACAAGTTACAACAAGTAAGACACTTAGGATACACTTTGTGACGGTTGTGACGACACTAGTGCGAAAAAGATTAAAATTTTTGAAATGAGTGTGACAAATGTTTACATGGTTATAAAAACTAATTTACACAAATATGACCTCTTTAAACCACCATAACAACATTATATACATGATGCGAAAGCTAACATGCGAAAATATGACAATTTTCCTATCTTGCAACAGGGACCGAAACGATTCAAGAAAACTTATAGAATGTGTTTCAATGTTTGCAAAGACAATGTAAAAGACCAAGGAAGGCTCTGAAATTGAGCCTAGGAAAAAATTTTGAAGGTTTTTGTAGCAACAAAAACATAACCATAGGTATTGTACTATTGAAAAACATCTTCTTAATGGGAAAGAAGAGACTGGATTAAAACCATAAAAAATGACACTTCACCTTAGAAATTGGAATATAAAAAAAATCAACAAGGTACACAATTTATTTATGTAAATTTTTTAATTTTAATTTTTATTGAAATTTTTTTACTGTATTTGATCATTATTGTTGTAATTTATTCTATGCTTCATCAATATCATGAAGGTATTAATAATGATCGTCCACGAGGAATGAAAAGTTATCCCACTCAATTCATGAGTTTTCCCTACTATGAGAAACTAAAAATAGCTCATTTGTTTGAAACAATGCATATCATGAAGAATGTGACATAAATGTTATCTTGAATCATAGGCAGTAGGATAGATAAATAAAAAATCATAAAAAAATGTAATGACATTCAAGAAGCCAATCATGCAATGCAAAGTGGGATCTAATCAAATATCAATGGAGACTGAAATAACCTTCCATGGTTATTAATAGATAAGCAAAGTGGTGATGTAAAAGAGGTGATTTGAAAAATTAAATTTCTGACAAGTTTTTATTCAAACATAAATAATATCTTAACAAATAACGGTGAATTTGGTCGAGTTAGAAAAACATGATTGACATACCTTCATTAAGGTAATTATTTTGGTATATATATTTCTATATTGGTATACATCTTTATAGTTTTGGTTCTTCTACTTTGAATTAAACAAAGATTAGTACCTTACTTGTACTTGGCAGATCTCTTTTTCTTCACTTGCTGATTCACTCCTGTTATTTTGAAGCTATTATCTCAAAATCTGAAAAGACATGATTGCTTCAATATCAGTTCTACCTACCCATCATACTTTTCCTAACATTTTTTCTTCACTTGGGTGCATTTGGATTGGCAAAACCTTGACATCATTTTTTCTTTCAAAAGCATAAAAACTATCTAATTCTAACCTTATCACTTCCGAGAGCTCAGATTAGGCTGATGAACTCTCTTATTCTCTACCTAGTCTACTCATCTGTCAAGGTTAACCTGTTTGACATAGTTTCATTCTCTAAGATACCAACATGAAATTTAAAACATGAACAAACCAAGGTTAAGCAATCTAATTTGTCATGGGCTGTGGCATTTTGGACAAGCTGCACACAGAATTTATTTTCTTATAACTGAAACTAGAAACTTGAGGGCTAATAATTTAGAATTTTTTACGTATCCCTCACTTTCTCCTTTGGTTCAGATTTGAGCATTGAAACCAAATATCTTGTCCTAATCTAATCTACTGATAAGCCAAGTTTACATGGTTTGGAAAATCTTCTTTCACTAACCTATCAACAGAAATTAATACATGTTAAATCATGATTAGGCTACATGACTGAACAAGACTATCTTTCTCAAGTAGTGGCATTTAGACTTGCACACTTTCAGAAATACTCTTTTTTTGATATGGGGTTGTACCTCTTCTTTTTACCTTCCTTCTTCTTCTTCTTTTCTTTGTTTTTGTATATTTTTCTCTCTTTTTGGTAAAAACAATCTAAAACTAAATGGATGCTCATAGTGTTGAGTTTATTTGCATACCTATCTATCCTAATATAACTTAGAGGCATATCGACATTAGGTGAACTCTCTTTTCCAATACATCCAATCAAGTAATTGACTACATGATTGATTTTCATTCAGCCCTTTAGGTATGCTGAAAATACAAAAAGGCCACTCCCATCTCACTTAATTTTGAACAGTAGTGCTTAAAATTTCCTTTAAACCTTGCATCAAACTACTCCTGACATATTTTACTACCTCTTCAAATGTCTCTAAGGAAACAAAAAAGGGATATTTCAATAATACCTAGCCCTGAGAATTTGAATAACTAGCCATATCCATGACCATTCCTTGCTCCAGCTTGTTAAGCTTGGGATTCTTTTCAGAATGAATCTCTTCCCCCTCTTCTTGATCATCTATACTGGCAGCTTCATCATATATTGCAATGTTGTCCTCTAGCAAACTTGATATGCTCTGATTGAGTGGGCTGAATTCTGTGTGAAGGCCATCCTGTTGATGAGCGGGAGCACCCTTTGGCAATAAATCTTCTTGAGAATGTAGTACAACCCCAGTATCAATTTTTTCTCTTGTTCCTTCATGAGGCAAGGCTGTAATACATAAATTAGCAGGAGAAAAAACAAAGATGTTTTCTTTGTATAGAATTTTAGAGGTTGGTTGCATGTTTAGGATCTGATTTATTTCTTCTTCAGTTAAAAGAGGAGGAATTTTTCTCTTTCTTTGGGAAGAAATCTAGTTTCCCTCTTTCTCTTGTGAAGGCTGGCCATAAGGCTGAATGTATTTTTTGTTTTTAACAACCATACCCATATACTACTAATTTCTGATTGTATTAAGGTTGTCTTTGATGAACTGAAATAAAGCACAACAAATAGGTAAAGATCCTTCCCTTTCTTCTGAACTTTCTATACTTTCTTCTTCACTCTCATAGCTAATCTATGTTTACTGATTACTATATTTGAGTTGCTAAAAATGACTGTATTTTTCCCAAAAAATAATCACTGATTGTTTTGTAGTGTTAGCTTGAGTCTAGAGGACATAATCCTCATCATATTGTTCATACCTGGGCAACTTATTTATAGAAGGAATGTTATCTAATATGCTCACTAGATCAGCAAATTTCTCTACTATATGTTGATTTAGAAGTCTATTTTCTAATCTATGGTAGTAGGGATTAGAAAGGGGGTGTTTATGGCCAACAACTTCTTCTTTTCCTGGGATTGAAACACAATGGTATTATTTATCTTGTGAAAGATCATAAGGTTGGATGTCTTCTTGAACCTTACACAAAAGAGATGATGAATCATAACTTGTCCCTTTAGATAGGTCTTGTGGATCTTCCCTTATTTCCTAAATGATTTCATCCATAATCAACTCCTTTTGGTTATCATGATGGTTAACTTGAGTATGAAATGCATGAATTTATTCTAATAGATCTTGAGGATGCCAATTTACTAAATATTCATCAATGTTTACAAGGTACTGTATGAGATCTTCAGATTGATCACAAAAAATTTCAGCTAATGATAAAGATGAACAATTTTCTTTATAATGCTCATAAAACACCTTATCGAAATACTTTAAAGAAAACAAACTACTAGGTTCTAGGCCTTCATACCATTCCCTTTCTTTACCTTCTAATGTCCCCATGAAAATTTTCATAAGTCTGCCCTCATGCCATTCAACTTTTAACCTCCATACATGTATATGAAATTTTATTAGATGTAACAAGGGGTCATCAAATTTTTCAACTTGAAACATAGGCAATTTTTGTCCCAATTTATCTAAGGCATTTTATGTGGGAATCCAGGGATGTGATATCTATTCATTGGAGCATAACTAGGCGGTATCCTTGGATTCATCTTTTTCAATCAGTCAGAGGAAAGGGCTACTACATCTTTATAACCAGTCTGGAGTCTTCTACCAGTGGAGTCTTTTAGGTCTATTAAGGGTTGTGGAGTTGCCAGGTGTAAGATTTCAACTTTGTTGTCCACCATCAGCAAGATTAATGCATTCCCAGGGGGGTCTTGAGAAAAAGTGGGGTCAAAAGGGCTACTGAAGACTAGTGGAGTCACCAGGTGGATGATGCTTACTGTTTTGAGGATTTTTTTGTAGTCCACCATCAACAATTGGATATTAATCTAGAGATATTTTTGGGTTTTCTAAGTTATTTATGTAACAATAATATTTTAAATAAGTGTCCCCTAGTGTGTTCACCATGGTGCTAGTATGGAACATCAACCAGACATCATTCTTGGCTAACACTTGATTTCTATAAGTTTTGACAAGGGATTTGGGAGTTCTTAAGGAATTTCTAAGCTTGTTACCTACTCAGATCCCCTGTATGGTTTCCATTATGTTAGGTTCCCGTAATTTATCAGATTGGAAAGACCAAATGTATTAGGGTAACATCAAACCAAATTTGGAGCACTAAGACCTAGATTCATGGAATCAGAGAGGGCTCTCTCTATGTTTGGGTGAAAGATGTAACTTTATTGGTCTTAGGGTTTTTATTTTATGCTAGTTATAGTGATTAGGGTTTGTTTGTTTGTTTGTTTAGTTGGGTAGGTTGTCAAGTAGAGTAGATAGAATTAGATAAATTCAGACCATTGGGCTATGGAGTCTACAAAAGGCCTTGAAAGGTACACCAATAGATAAAGGGTGTTTCATAGGGAAAGTTAACAAAGCTTAATGGATCTAAATAGGTTTAGTGAGTGCGAAATGAACATGAAGTTGTGAATGCAGTAGGCTTAAAGGGAAATTAAGGATACTTCAACATACTAGAAGAAGAAAGCGTGAAGCTGTGAATTCAATAGGTTTAAAGGGAAATTAAGGATCCTTCAACATACTATAACAAGAAAATCTTTCAGGATGATAACATAGTAAAAATGAAGAGCACTTAAGAATTCTTCAACTAGACTTCACTGGACAAACCTCAAAACAACAATCAAGTAATCCTAGAGAGTAGTTAATAATTCTATAAATATTACTTTCAGACAAAGATAAATTTTAAAATAACATTTGAGTGAAACTAAAGAGCATTTAAGGATTCTTTAATTTAACTTCAAAGAAGAAAACATAGAGATAAAAGATGCAGACAGATGTACGGTGCCAAAATAACATATCCAACTCTAAAATTTATGTCCTATTATCAGAGAAACCTTGAAAATAATTTAATCAAAGGAAAAAATTGACAAGAATGGAATAAAATCACCATATAACAAAGCTCATGAATCCTAGGAATGTGCTGGTTCCATTAATATTGAGTCCAAGATATACACAAGGCTCCAAAGCCCAAACTTCATGAAAAATCAGAGTCTATACTCAGCTCAACAATCAACCAACAACAATAATGACGCCCTCATGCAGTATTTAACTTGAAAGGAGGACCAAAACCCTATATAGGGCTTCAAAATGTCATTAACTACATCATAAATTCCAATTTGTCCTATGAGACCATGCAAGGCCCAAGGCACAAATAGCCTAACTTAATAAATGCAAAAATAAATGCTAACATAGCTCCTTAGCTAACTCTAGAGTGATTTGCCTTAAAAACCCTCAAAATATAATTTTCATTAACTCCAAGTGTCTTTTTTTGCCTTTCTGGCAAGGGCACAATGCCAAGACCAAGGGCACAGCACCAACACTTGGAAAATAGCTTGTTTTGCAGCTAAGATTTGGAGGCCTTCCTAGTGTCCAAATGAGCTCCATGATAGATCATTGGAAAGTCTGTCCTGTCTATTTTCTAAAAATACCTTTAGTTTTATGATTGGTTTCCATTTTCCTAGTGAAAACCCACTTTTTCTAGGACTGCTCAGGGCACAGTGCCAACTCTAAAAATAGGGCAGAAAGTTGATTTTTTGCATGTTTTTGGCACTTTTGGAGTACTTGTTTTGCTCCAAATGAGCTGAAAATTTGTGAGGGTGATGTAATTTTCCTAAGTATCCTCAAATGTCAAGATTTCCTCCAATGGGTGCCCCCAAAAAAATCGCGCTTGGCCCTTCAAAACAGTCAAAAACTTCGTAAACTCAAAAAGATGCCAAAATGTGTCAAAATTTGGATTTGCCTTGCTGATCATGTTTGGGATGCTTGTAGGGTATGGATCAGCCATGTTACCAAGATTTTCTTTCTCGTTTGCCTCATTATTACCATCATATCCTTCATAGGCCTCATTATCATGCTCATCATCTAAATCAACAAGGTCAAAATCAATCTCTATCTCAATGAGGTCATCTTCATCGTGAATGGATGCCTCATGTACATCTTCTTCTGCTATCCTTTGTTTGCCCTCATGTACGTTCTTTGTTGGTGAAGAAGGAAGGGAACCTTCTTTATGATCATGCCTCTCTTGCATATGTAGACAACTAAAAGGTGACCCTTCCCTTGTGATCATGTCTCCTTTGCATTTGGGCCTACACACTACAACCAATGTCCTCTCCCTCTTGTGACATTTTGAAAAACTCTGTTTTTCCAATTAGGATTAAGTGTGAAATTGAGATGAAAGAGGGTAATAGAATGGAAGACTTTGCAATGTAGGGGGTGAATGAATGATTTTTATGACCAACATAGATGATTAAAAACTTTCACACCACCCTAATTCACCCTTTTCTTCACTGATACTCTTTATAGGCAGATAAAGAAATGACAAACATTGATTTGCAAGTTTAAACACCTAGGGTTTCCTCTTAGTGTTTCCCTTATGTTAATTAAATCATGAAAAAATGCTTGGAGATGGGTTGATAACCTCAATAGGTTTGGAGGAGTTTCGGAAAGAGTTTGGAAGGCCTTTGGAGAAATTTGGGTGGTTGAATTGCTTGGAAAGCCTTCTTGGCCAAGCGCGCAGTGCCAAGGTGAAGGGCGCAGCACCGAGGCTAAGCGCACAGCACCTGGGCCTAGGGCGCAGTGCCTATGGAAACCTTCACTGGGCCTGTCAAGTAAGGGTGTAGCACCTTCCCCAGCATGCAACACTCAGTTCTCGCCACGCAATACCTTTTAATTTGTATGGGGAAATTTTTCAAAGGGTGCAGCGCCTAATTCTAGGTACGCATCGGCAGTCTGAGCATGCAACACCAAGAAACTTAGCAAAATTTCAACTTTGAAAACTAAAAACCCTTCTTTCCTTGATAATTCTAACACTTTGCAAGGGCACAATGATTGATATGAGATGAAAAATGAGCTCTTATAGGAAAATGTAATTTTGATTAAATGATGAAACAAACTCTCTAATGTCCAAAACTATTTTTTCCTCTTTTCACTGATATTCCTTTATAATTTTACCTGTAGGTTACTGAAATCACTGAATTAGTCTTTCTCTTGGTCTTTGAGTCTTGACATGTTTAATTGGATGATATTGTGATGATTACACATACCAGTCCCTTCAAAGCCTTCTGTGTTTTCCACCATGAAACCCAACTTAATCTTTTCACCTTTTTACTAATATTCTTTACATTGTTTGCATGCTGGTGACTGAAATGGTGAATTTGACCTTTATTTTGGTCATGGAGGCATGAAAAATTCACCTTGGAAACTTTGGGATTAAAACATAAATCAAAATCTCCAAAAACCTCTTTTATTTTCATTACAATACTCAACTTATCTTTTCACCTTGGCTGGCAGTTTGCTGGAGTTATAAAATTTGTTTTTCATCTTGATCCTAGAGTCTTTGACATGTTTATTTTGACACAATAGTAGCCTCAAAATCCTCTTTTTCTTCCACCTTGGGGATCAACATCATCTTTTGGTCATTTAGACATGGTAAGCTCATTTTTTTACAAGTTTGGGATTTGATCACACGGTGGCATCTTCAATACCCTTTTGCTTCCACCATGGAGTTCAGTTCATCATTTCACCTTCTATGGCCACTTTCCAAAAACCTTAGGTGTTTGGACTTCTTTACAACAATCACCAGTGTTGTATTCTAAGTTCTCTATAGCCCTTTCAAGTTCATTCATCTATTTCCAGTTCACCTCACCTTTTTCTAAATCTCATCAACAATCTCTCATAGAATTTTCTTCATGTTTGGCCTTGTGTACCTTTATGTCATTTCCTTTCTTCAATTGATCACTGTCTGGTGGACCATCAATCTAAAAAACTGTAATTATCTACAAGAACAAGTGTTGCCTCTCTTCCTTGCTTCAAGTTGTCTTCATTCAGGACTAAACCATCTACCGTGTCAATACCTTTTTCTGATGGAAACTTTAACACTCCTACAGAAGTGCCAAAGTTTGTTTGTTTCATCATGTGTAGACTCTAAAACTGAAGGATAGTATTCTTTGGAAACTCTTTAGGTATTTCTTGAATAACCATGTCTAAACATCCAATACATTTAAACAAAATTATAATAAAGAAAAATTGTGTCCGAAACAAAAATGATGACCTTGGAACATATGAAACCCTAATTGACCTAGTGGGAGGGTTCTTTGTCCTGACCTTGATTGAAATTGGCTTGGAGGCTTCAAGTGAAAAATAGGATATTTTTCAAAGTGCTGTATTGAAGATCCAAAATCAAATGTACTTGATTTATCCAAAGATCCTACATAGATATTTTTGAGACCACCAATGCTTGAGAACCTGGGGAACATGGGAATGAGTTGGCTTATAGGAAACCCTAGAGGGAAAATGGAGTTCATGGACAAAGGAAAAATAGGGAAATGAGGTTGTAGGCAGGGAGGAGGTTGAAAATGATAGGCATAAGCTCATAAGGGGTTTGTAGAAGTGACAGGGTAACCCTGGAATGGCAAGCTGATAAAATAGTGAAAAATGTTTCTATTAGGATAATGAAGGTAGTGAGATTTATGAAACTCACAATATTTCAAGGAATCTTGTTTTCAGAAATATAGAACCAATATATAGTCATCTACATATAGTGAATAATACTGATGTAATATTCAAAAATGGAAAAGACAAGAATATAGAACATATGCAGCATTCCAAATGAATCAAAACAACAACATAACACTAAAATCTGGAAAATGCTGGAAATATGCTATAACTAGAAATTACATTAAGACATCATAATCTATGAGCAGAAAAAAACGGAGCCATATCATTATATATAATAGCAATAGAAATTAAACAGTGCTCCAAAAGGAATGCACTCAAGCCACAAGATGGCTAAAATACACAAAAGAAGCCAAGCACTGGAAATGTTGTGCTGCTACTGCTACTACTGTTGGAAACTACTAGTACAGAGGTGAATAACCATGTATGGAAGGTTTTTAGAGTTCTTAGAATGATCCACTGTTTTAACCATGGCTACTACTAAAAAAACCCAGAAAAACCCATAAATGGTTTGGACAGATTTTAAAGGTTTGATTTTCGGCCTTTTTTCAGTTAACCACTACATTTTTGCTGCCTGACTTATGTATTCCCTGGGAATGACTTCTGATATGGGGCTAAAGAAATTATATATTAGCTACAAAAGTACCCAATCAAATCAATAGGTGAAGGGCTGGTTTCCTCACTGGAAAATAAGCTCAGAAAGTGGATATCTCTCTCCTCCATTGCTACACCCATGCAACACAACCCAATTCTAAACAAAACTGCGCTATATATGAGACTGAAGCTTGGATAGAATGAAAGAATGTGGAAATGATAGTGCAATGTTCTTGCAAGAGGCCTCTCCAGGAAAGAGGTGGGATCCCCGCTTGGGAACACCCTGTGCGAAACAACACTGCAAGCTCAACTAAACAGCTGAAGGATGTAAGAAGTCATACAAACCACAAAATTAATAATCCATAACATACCCATCTATGGCTTCCTTGCCCTCCTTATAAAAAATTTGAGCCTTCTCACCTTGGGTCCCACTCATTAGGGTTTCTACTATCATGGAGACTTCCTCCCATTGACACTGCACTGTCTCTCATTAATGATCCACTGCTTCCACACCAGCGTTGTTGATTTGGTCAAACTTAACCTTTTCCACATGAATTTGCCCCTATTCACACATGAAGGTGATTTATCCAACTATGAAGATGATCCCTTTTCTCATTAAGAGGGATTTTATTCCTACTAAAGAGATTTATGGGTCTCCCTACCCATTTATTCATCTAACTAAATGATAAGAGAAAAAATTAATATTCCAATTAGTTGTATGCTAATTTAGGAATATTACAGTCTTTCCCTCCCAAATGTTGCTTGTCCTCAAGCAAATGCAATGATAGAACTAAACAGCCTCCTCTCCTCCTTCTGTAGCATCCTCACATGATAAGCTTCTCCAAGGAACAAGATGATGCCTCATCACTGAATCTCCAAGTTGTTCCTCCCAAGTATGAAAGTTATATTTTGGTGAAAATCCCAAATAGCTATCATCATGAAAAAGTGGAATACCCATGGAGGCAACAATATCTTGTCTAGAGGCTTTCTTTAGGCATGGAATCTAAAATATAGTGGGAACCATCATTTCCATGTGAAGCTCCCATCCCCAAGCTATCATCCATACAAAATGAGCCACCCTCCAAAATGGTAACTCATAGAAATATTCCTCCACCTTAGGCTCCTACAAAGAAGGTGGGTTGCATTGCTAAACTTTATAGACGAAATTTTCTATCCCATGTTGTCTCTCTCTCCACTTATGATAAGTGTAGAGTAGCTGCTGATTTTGGGCTGCAGCAATGTTGCCTTCAAGAGGCAAGAAGAAAACTGGATCTTCAAAGATCGTCTCTCTAGAGTCATGAATCATGCTAGCCCAAACCACCCCATATATTATGAATAGGACATAATCACCATATGGCATCCAAATGAGAAATATACTGAAGGTTTCATATAGTTCTAGAAGGTACCAATAGTTTCCCAAGTGGTCACAACGCAGTTTTTCTAACTATTTTTGCAAAACATAATATGGCAAGCTATCTCCCAACAAGTTGCTAGTTGTGCATGTCATCTCATCTACTAGTAAATAATAAATGGCATTGTTTATCAACTGAGCATACAAAGAGTAGTACAACACTTTCCCAAATCCATACAAAATATGGCTATCCCCATCATTGATGTTGGTCCCAAAATGACCATGAAGCCAAAATAGAGGCTTGCCCTCTTATGGATCAATGCACTGTATAGAGATGGTAAGAGAATGCAAATACTGTGTTAGATAATAAATAAGTGAAAAAACACAATTCTTACCATGTAGTGAGAGTAGGTTGATAATAATATCCATGAATGAGCCCTCCATAGTGGTATGACATAGCCCCATGAAAAGGAATGAACCATGTGTTGCATGCAAATCATTATTCTTATGCTTAGAGATCCAAGTCAAGAAGATGATATCATGGTAATAGATGTCTCCATACACCACTTCATCACCCTCATCTCCTACTTTTCCATCAAGTGCATCATATGTGAAGTGATCTTGGGAACACTCCATCAACAACCCCAAGCTCCCAAGTGACAGCGCTGTTGGACTTTGTAATAAGTCTACTGTCATCTCATAGCTCCATCCCTTGACATGCCAAATGTCAAAGTAATCTACCATAATGTTGCTATATATGAAAGATTCCTTCCAAATCGGAAGTACCTCCTGATCCTCCAAGGCTAAGGAGTATCCCCTTTGCACGATGATGGTTCCATCACCTACTCCTACAACATTATGCAAAGTATGGGAGAAAATCAGCCCATACTCTCCCAAGTTCTTCCAAAGAAACAACAACTCTTGTTACCTCCTCACGCCATCACCATATAAAATATGGAGCAACAACATGATGGTTGACATGAAATATATCACATCACCCCAATACACCCAAACTCCTTGCTACCATATGATGCAAGTTCCATGCCAAGTCCTAACCAACAACATACTATTTGAAATAGAATGTGTCACATGATGACCAAACTCTTTCAAGAGTAGCCAATGCAGCCTTGCCTCCTGCTGCTCTGTGTCATAGATCTGCAAGTGGCTTCCCAGCCTCTTGCTCATAAACATCACCCATCCAACCAATGGTGAGTGTCTACTATCATGCTTAGAATTGGTAATCCTCCAATGGAGAATACCATCCTCCCAAATCAAATTTATATCTTTTCATTTCATGGGATTTTGAAATGCAATCTCCCGGAGATCTCCAAATGAAGACCACTCATCAATGACCTAATCGATCCCATAAGGATCCAAATGATATGTAGGAAAAAAATTCTCATTAATATGTGAAGTACTCATCAAGAAGTATCCAACATAATAATGGAAGATGTCATCCATCATAAGATGTCCTCCATCAATCATCTTTCTACGCACTGCTACACAAGTGTGTTGGTCATCAAAATGTCTCAATATTAATTGGGCCCTCAACTCATCACTACTGCTCAACGACAGAGTTGATAATCTCCATGATGGTGCATTTGTTGTCTCAAGATCATGCTCAACGTTGAACACATAGTTTTGCATTGCATTGTTTAGGACAATACTCATCCTATCCTCCAATAGTCTACACTCCAACCCCAAGAGTTGTGTGTAGCTCAACACTGAATAACCACGATGGTTGTTTATCTCCTCCTTGAAAAAATCACGGTTTCTCAATGCAATGATAGTCTACTACTCCAGATCAACAATGTGCTTTGAGCCTAGGTCATGAAATGGTATATTCCCACAATCCTCCATATGATGTGCTGAAATAACAAAAAGTGGAAAGATGCATACCTTGGTAAAGCTTGGGAAGATCTTGTACTACTACAAGTGTTCCATCCTCTGGTGTGATGATTTCCCCAACTACTGATGAAGATGGTTTCTCTTATATGGCTAAATCAGCGTTGGTATAAGTATCCTCCTCCTCGTGCATCTCTAGAATAGTGCATGGGACTCTAAATGTCAAGAGATCAAGACCACTTTGCAAAGGTGCAAGTGTTCTCTCTCCTAATTCAAGTGCTCCTGCAACAAGTGGTGGTGAAGGCCTCTTCTCCTCTAATTTCTTCTTGTAAAACCTCTTGATCAACCATTGAGTAAAGTTTGCATATGCAGTCACTCTTGCATGACTCAAATGGTTGAACCACCAAATTTTTGCTTCACCCTCAAGGTATAGTGTTGCAATCTCAATAGCTTCTTTCTCTACTACTGGATGTAGCAGGAAAAATGCATCCAAATTCATTCCCCAAGCTCTCGACGTGCATGTGGATGACCCATAAAATGTAGAAAATAGAAATCTATTCATGCAAAGTCTTCTTTCTTATTTGAGCTGAATGAACTATGGGAGAGTTATATTTTCCTTGAAAGCCCTTGTTTGAGATTTGTATTCTACAAGATACTCGCTTAAAATCTCATGATCTAAGTGTCCTCCATCTTCATGCCTTTTTTCTTCTTCTTCAAAAGAAAAGGGCATAGTATGTTTCTTTGGAGCTCTATACAATACCAGATATTTCTTTTTCTGATAGGAAGTACATGGACCTTCCTCATCTTGAAACCCTCTAGAGGTCTCATTGTATCTCTCCTCTTTCATATGATTAACCTCCTTGTAGAGGTTCTTCATAGATCTGAAAAGTGATCAGACAAATCTCATTCCTTCCATCATTTCGATATCTTTCTTCTTCTCTTCTTATTATTATAGCATATTGGCTGAGATCCATAGGCTGAACCAAGATTATGCTCTAATACCACTGTAATATTAAAAAATGGAAAATATAGGAATATAGAAAATATGCAGCATTCCAAATAAATCAAAATAGAAACATAGCACTAAAATCTGGAAAATGCCTGAAATATGCTGCAACTGGAAATTACATTAAGACATAATAATCTATGAGAAAAAAACAATGGATCCATATCATTATATATAACAGCAGCTAAAATTACACAGTGCTCCAAAAGGAATGCACTCAAGCCACAAGATGGATGAAATACAGTAAAGAAACCAAGCACTGGAAATGTTGTGCTGCTACTACTACTGTTGCTGGAAACTGCTGCTACTGAGGTGAATAACCATGTGAGAAATGATGTTAGAGTGCTCCGAATGATCCACATTTTTAACCACAGATTCTACTCGATAAAACCCAGAAAACCACAAAACTAGTTTGGCCAGATTTTAAGTTTGGATTTTCGGCCTTTTTTTAGTTTCCCACTGCATTTCTGCTGCCTAACTTACACATTCCCTAGAAATTAATGCTGATATGGGGCTGAAGGAATGATATATCAAATACAAAAACACCCAATCAACTCAATAGGTTAAGGGTTGGTCCTCTCACTAGAAAATAAACTCAAAAAGTGGAGATCTCTCTCCTCCACTGCTACACCCATGCAACACAACCCAATTCTAAATAGAATTGTGCTGTATATGGGACTTGAGCTTGGAAAAAATGCCAGAATGTGGAAATGATAGTGCAATGGTCTTCCAAGAGGCCTCTCAAGGAAAGAGGTGGGATCCCCGCTCAGGAACACCCTGTGCTAAATAGCACTGCAAGCTCAACTAAACAAATGAAGGATGCAAGAAGTCATATAGACCACAAAATCAATAATCCATAACATACCCATCTATGGCTTCCTTTTCCTCCTTATAAACAATGTGAGACTTCTCACCTTGGGTCCCACTCATTAGGGTTTCTACTATCATGGAGACTTCCTCCCATTCACATTGCGCTGTCTCTCATTAACGATCCACTCCCTCCACATCAGCGTTGTTGATTCGGTCAAACTTGACCTTGTCCACATGCATTATCCCATGTTCACACATGAGGGTGATTTATATAGCTATGAAGATGATCCCTTTTCTCATTAAGAGGGATTTTATTCCTACTAAAGAGATTTATGGGTCTCCCTACCCATTTATTCATCTAACAAAATGATAAGAGCAAAAATTAATATTCCAATTAGTTGTATGCTAATTTAGGAATATTACAACTAATGACTAACAATGGCTCCACTTGGGGAGGGCAGGTCCTTTTCAGGAGGTGTCCAGAACCTTAGAGTTCATATCTCTGATTTTTGAAGATTAGTACCTTACCACTCCTATTCTTTTGAAGCTATGATCTCAAAATCTGAAAAGACATGATTGCTTCAATATCAGTTCTACTTACCCATCATACTTTTCCTAACATTTTTTCTTCACTTGGGTGCATTTGGATTGGAAAACCCTTGAAATCATTTTTTCTTTTGAAATCATTAAAAATATCTACTTCTACCCTTATCACTTCCAAGAGCTGAGATTAGGCTGATGAGCTCTCTTCTTCTCTACCTAGTCTACTTATCTGTCAAGGTTAAGTTGTTTGAAAATTTTTTATTCTCTAAGCTAGCAACATGAAATTTAAAACATGACCAAACCAAGGTTAAGAAACCTGATTTGTCATGGGCTGTGGAATTTTGGACAAGCTGCACACAGAATTTATTTTTGTACAAGTGAAACTAGAAACTTGAGGGATAATAATTTAGAATTTGTTACCTATCCCTCTCTTTCTCCTTTGGTTCAAATTTGAGCATTGAAACCAAATATCTTGTCCTAATCTAATCTAATGATAAGCCAAGTTTGCATGGTTTGGAAAATATTCTTTCACTAACCTATTATATGAAATTTAAAACATGTTCAATCATGATTAGGCTAGATGACTGAACAAAACTATCTTTTTCAAGTAGTGGGATTTAGACTTGCACACTTTAAAATATCTTTTTGTTGTACCTCTTCTTTTTACCTGCCCTCTTCTTCTTCTTTTCTTTGTTTTTGTATCTTTTTCTCTCTTTTTGGTCAAAAAAATCTAAAACTAAATGGATGCTCATAGTGCTAAGCTTATTTTCATACCTATCTATCCTAATCTAACTTTGAGGAATATCTACATTAGGTGAACTCTCTTTTCCAATACAGGCAATCAAGTAAGTGATTACATGATTGATTTTCATTCAGCCCTTTAGGTATGCTGAAAAGACAAAAGGGCCACTCCCTTCTCAATTTCTTTTGAACAGTAGTGCTTAAAATTTCCTTTAAACCTTGCATCAAACTTCTCCTGAAATATTTTACTACCTCTTCAAATGTCTCTAAGGAAACAATAAAGGGATATTGAAATAATACCTGGCTCCGAGGATTTGAATAACCAATTGTATCTAGAACCATTCCTTGCTCCAGCTTGTTAAGCTTGAGATTCTTTTGATAAATAATATCTTCCCCCTCTTCTTGAGCATTTGTACTGGCAGCTTCATCATATATTGTAATGTTGTCCTCTAGCAAACTTGATATGCTCTGATTGAGCGGGTTAAATTCTATGTGAAGGCCATCATGTTGATGAGCAGGAATGCTCTTTGGCAATAAATCTTCTTGAGAAGGCAGTACAACCCCAGTATCAATCTGTTCTCTTGTTTCTTCATGAGGCAAGGCTGTAATACATTAATCAGCAGGAGAAAAAACATAAATTCTTTCTTTATAAAAAAATTTATAGGTTGGCTGCATGTTTAGGATCTGATTTATTTCTTCTTCAGTTAAAAGAGGAGGAATTTTTCGCTCTCTTTGGACAGAAACCCAGTTTCTCCTCTTTCTCTTGTAAAGGTTGGATAAAAGGCTAAATTTATTCTTTGTTGTTAACAACCATACCCAAAGACTACTGATTTCTTATTGTATTAAGGTTGTCTTTGATGAACTAAAATGAATCAGAACAAAGAGGTAAAGATCCTTCCCTTTCTTCCAAAATTTCTGCTCTTTCTTCTTCACTCTCATAGCTAATCTGTGTTTGTTGATTACTATATTTGAGCTGTTGAAAATGACTATCTTTGTCCCAAAAACTAATCACTGATTGTTCTGTAGTGTTAGCTTGAGTCTGGACGACATAATCATCATCATATTGATCATACCTGGGAAGCTTATTTATAGAAGGAATGTTATCTAATATACTCATTAGATCAGTAGATTTCTCTACTATATGTTGATCTATAAGTATATTTTCTAATCTATGGTAGTAGGGATTATAAAGGGGGTGTTTATGGCCAATAGCTTCTTCTTTTCCTGGGATTGAAACATAGTGGTCTTCTTTATCTTGTGAAAGATCATAAGGCTATGTTAGCCACCCATAAAATTTGTCATATCAAATGGTGGTTAAAATATTTTTTAGCCTTCAAGAAACAATTTAGGTCCAAGATTGTGAGTTCTTGAAGTATTGTGATGATAATTATCCTTTGAAATAATCTTCACTACTGTTTCACTTCAAAGCCCTCAAAACTTGCTTTTTACCAAGAGAAAAACTTCTCATGAAGTTCCATTTTCCCTCTCCATTTCATCCATAAACCCTTTCATTTACCTCTCCTTCCCTCAAAATCCCATTTAAAGCCTTGTAAAATCCTTCTATGAGGTTTAAAACCCCATTTTTACTCCTATCAGAACCCTAAAAAACCTCTGAAAAACCCTCATTTTGGCCTAAAAACCATAAAATTCCATAAGGCCTTAAGCCTCTTTCGGCCTTAAGCCCCAGCCCTTTCTCCATGTATAACCTGCGCCAAGACCAGGCGCTAAGTGCTTAATCGCATTGCAAATTTTCATCACAAAACATATTTTTACTTGTTTTTATGGTTTTTGGCCTCCAGCCGATGCGATCGCGCGATTGATTCTCCACCGTTGATCTTCTCTATTGCACCCAAATCCAATGGTCCATATCGCTCCCCATTCCAAACCTGCCTTTCTGCCTTTTCCCTTCATGGTTAAATCTCCACCGTCGATCTAGTTTTTAGATTGATGGCTCTCGCTCCATCGCAAAATCAGCAATCGCAAATCTCTTATCCAGTTTCTTTGACCTCCGCCGATTGCAATCTTGCGATTAAATCTCGGCCGTTGAATCCACAAGAACCAACATCTCAGACTAAATCATGCTCCGCTCAAAATCCCTTACCATCGCACCTGCCAATTAAATCTCCACCGTTGATCTCTAAAACCAATCTGACGGTCAGCGCTTAATCGCGCATTGCAAAATCAAAAGCCTGGGTATTTTGGTCCCTTCCCTTTTCTCTGATGCGATTAAATCATAACCGTTGATCTCTCTTAGATCCGATGGTCCCCTCATCATCGCATCACGTTCATCCATTCTATAAGCCCTCCGACATAAACCCGCTGATTAAATCTTCACCGTTGATCTCTCCTAGATCTAACGGTCTGCGCTCAATCGCATCGACACATTTCATTGTCACTTTACCCTTTGACCTACGCTAATGTGATCCTGTGACAAGATCTCCGCCGTTGATCTTCTTTTAATCCGATGGCCTGCATTCATCCTTTCTTCCGCCCATTATAAAAAGGTGGGTCCTCTCTCCTTTGTATTTCTTAGCCAAATTCCTTTGAAAACCTGACCTTTTATATAAAATCTTGTTTACCGACAAAAAGGTTTAAAAGGGATCTTGACCGTCGATCTTCGAAGATCTAAGGCCATCAGGCCATCATTCTTCTTCCTGTTTCACTTTCCCCGCATTTCTTCATATCCGCTCCTTTTTCCAATTATAACCATTTATGAAAGAAATATAACGATCAGATGACCTATTTTACCCCTCCACTGCGCGCCAATTTTGATGATGTCACCTGGACCCAGCATGCACTTTACCTCGCATCTCTTCATCCATCGAGCTCAAACCCGCACCATTGGATCTAGATCCTCCAATCCAACATCCCAGAATCAATTTCGCATAAATTTTGAGCCCTTCCCACAGTGCGCAACTTTTACACGATATAGGTGGTTTTAGAAATCCACGTGTCGAACGCAGACCTATATCGCGTTCCAAAAGCCAAAACCAAAAAACCACCCAAACACAATGCGAAAACCACTGCCTATTTTCCACCAAACCACCTAACCTCTGCATTACTTTTTCACATTTTAATCCTGGCCATCAATCCTTTCGATTGGATGGCTCACATTATATTTCATCCTCCATTCACTTGCCCTTCACCTCTCCTTCCAAAAAATCCATTGAGAGTTCTCCGCCGTTGATCTCCGAAGATTGAACGACCCTGATTTAACTTCCCCTCCATTACCTTTCCCCATCGTCTGACCTCTCATATGAACCTACCGTTTAATCTCGACCATTGGTTATTTTCATCCAACGGCTCCTATTCGCTCCCGCACCCAAAATCTCCAAAGTAGTTTAAACCTATCCTCGCAAGATTGTATTAACTTTATGTGTTTTTTGTAGGTTATAAAGGTTTCTCCATAGTTTTAAAAAGAAATAAAGGGCTGGGGATGACAATCCCCGGGCCATATATTCATGAAGAAAGTGAACTTGCAGGGTTCAAATCATGATTCTACCTTTGCCTCATGAGCATTGATGATCTCATAAAACCTTTTGCGCGCCTGCAAAACAATAGAAACATAGTGAATATCAAACAACCAAAGAGTATTAGTGTCAAAGCATAGGATCAAAGCAGAAATTAAGATTAATGGTTCTAAACAAAGTTTAAAGGGATTAAGGCACCAATTCAAGAATCAAAGGCCTAATCCATAGTTGTTAAAGCATAAAGACTGAAAATAAAGATCAAGGTCTGATTAGGTCTAAAACATAGAGTAAAGCAGATTAAAAGTGTTTTAAGAATAAACAAAGAGATATATCAGTCTGGAAAGCCTCCACTGCCACATCAGAGACTAATTGAATCCTCTCCAGCTACCAAGGTGCCACCTGCATCTCTCCATAAATCATAAGAAGGTAGATTTATTGCCTTCAGTCAGTGATATTTTGTTCAAACCAGCCAGAGTTATTGCTAACTCGCCTTAAGAGTTTTTAAGTCAAAAAAATCTACCCATCACGCTTAAGACTTAATGAAAATCAATTAATACATGGAAAATATCAAAAAACCTCTCCGCTGAGCCCCTCAAAGGCTGAGAAGCATTAACTTGTATTAATTGAGCCTAGAGATCATTTCTTTCATCCCACCTCCTCATTTATTCTATAAATACTTCTGTAGAAGATGAGATATAGGTTGGTTATTGGATTTCTGATGTAATAGTTGTTGTATCGAATCATTGTTGAATGTAAATAAACTCTCAAGCTCTAAATCTCTGTTAAGTTATCGAAGAATTTAGGTTGAGAAGAGAAGTTGTTGCTGTGATGCAACATTGGACTTGAAGTGTGTAACTGGATTGTCAATCAATATACAAGCTGGTTTTTGGGATCCTAGTCTATATCATTGATGAAGTACCTCTTACTGTTATTTGTTTTCCTTTCATGTATGCCATTTTTTTCATCTTTCTCTGATAAAGAACATCAATTATAGAGCTAGGATTTACTGTTAAAGGTACCCTACTCTTACTGATAAGCTTTATCTTTATGTTTTCTTCCAATTGTGTGTTTAAGAATGACTTAATTTAAGTGTAAACATATCAGGGAATGTTGGTTAGTCCATGTCTCGATGTGAAAAACTTGAAAGGAAGTTCTTGAATGATATTTTCAATACATGCTAAGTAAAGTTAAACTAGAAAATTTTATGGTTTGCCCTATCTTATAGTTCTTTCTCCAAAGGTTGTTTTGAAGGTTTCCCTAAGAGTATGTTGAAAGCAAGCCTAGATTTTAATGCATCTGACTTGATCTTTAGCTGCACTTTCTTTTCTTATCTGTTTTCATCCCTTCTGAAAGTAGTCATGTGGATTACTAGATTGTTTGTCTGATAATTTAGCTTTAATACGAGATTGTCCAAAGAAGTTTATGGTTAGCCCTGTCTTTGGTTGGTTTTAAACATTTACTTAAAAAGGCTTTTATTTTTTGGAAAGTTAACAAATCCTCGTTGAAATTGTTGGCTTTTCCCACCTTCACAACACTTTACTATTCCATTCCATCATTTAATCTAAAGAATATTTTGATATAGATAACTTGCCCCTTGGACCACTCTTGTAATTGTTGCACAATTAAACCCTTTTATGACTCCATTGCCCAATGGTTTTAAATTGTTTCATGCTAATCCTATTTGTTGAATACTTCTCAATATACTTGCATCTTCACCTTTTTAACTCTTTCATTTTGTGATATTCCATCCAATCAAACATTATGTCCTTGCCCAACCAAAAACAAACAAACACCCTTGTTCCTCAGAACTAGCCTAATATTACACAAAAGACCTTAAAAGATAAATCAATCTTTGCACTTATAGAGAGATCCCTCTCTGGATTCAGGAGGGATAGATCCTAGAATCCCAAAGTGGTTCATATGTAGGCTTTGCAGTTTGTATTTTCCAATCTTGATAATTACCAGTCCTAACATTCTGGTGACTCCACTGGGGAATCTGAGTCAATTTCATCTTAGACACCTCTAGGACCTCGGAAAACCCTTTAATTCAAGAACATTTGATGTATTAGCCAGTTGAGGCACCAGAACTAACATTCTGGTGACTCACTGGGGAGTTTTGAGTAAATCCTTGAAACACAACACTCAGAATTCAGTGCGGTATGAGTAGCTCTCTTCAAGTGCTACCAAGCATGTTGGTAATCATGATAGGACTTATTTGAATCAGTGAAAAACTAAGAAACTCTTAGGACTCTGATATAGCTTATTAAACCTTGAAGGAATCAACTAACTAAGCCATAAGAGTAAATTCTCTTTGCCTCAACACCGTAGCTAAGTGTTGAAACAGATTTAGGACACTCTTATAACCCATAGGACTGAAAAAACTCAGAAAACCCAAAAAAAATTTAGATTGGTATTCAAATAAACATGGTGGTGGACCATTGTAATGTTCCTAAATTAGCTTCAGCTAATTGGAACATTAATTTTTGTCTTGTTTATTTTTGCATTTCATGATTGAGGAATAAAATGTAAATGAGGACTTGAAAAACTCCTTGAATCAAAGAATAAATACATTCCCAATGTGAAAAGGGGTAAATCTGGGCCTTTTGTAACAAAATCCACTTGTGTGTGAACAGAAATTGGACCACCTTGAGAACCAACACATTTTTAGAATAAGGTTCCAATGTGAAAGGGGTTAAGTCCATTGAAGTGGTTTAGGGTTTGTGCACCCCTTCAAGTTATAAAAAGGAGGTGAGGGCTCAAGAGATGGTTGTTGAAGTATTTTTGAAATAGAGGTTGCTCTAGCAACTCTAGCTCTCTAGGTTGTTTAGCCTAAGGGAAGATGATTTCCTATTTAGGAATCCTCCCTCCTTCCTTGAGTAGCTCTTGGAGGAGAATGTACTGAAATGAACCACTATCAGGTTGAAGACCAAGCTCCATATTCATGAGCAGTGATGATCCTGTTGAGGGTTTTGTAGCTGCTATCTTTTGTAGCAGGTGGTATCCTAGATCTTCAGAGATCTAGTGTTTTGGAGGAGTTCTCTCTCAAGGAGGGTGTCTTGTGACCACCCGGAAGAGGATCTCTCTCTTATTTGTATTTCAGATCTGTATTGTATAGAATTTACTTCATTTTTATTCAGCTACTGCACAGTCCCTCTCAATAACTACGTCTCTGCACTTTAGGGTTTTATTGTCATTTCAGTTTTGTGCAATAGATGATCTTCAGTGATTGAGGCTTGCCTCTCACCTTGTAAATATTTGATGTAGCTATTTTTTAAGCTATTTTAGGATCTGATATTTGTTATAATAAAGTGATATTCAGAAATTCTGAGCATTCTGCAATTCTGTAGCTTATATGTCAGATATACACTTATTCTGGCATTATTTTGATGAAATTCCAATGGGATCTTGTAGAGAAGGCTGAGTAGTTTCCAGATCTGGTATAGATCTGATGTTTCAGCCATATATCTGTCATAGATATGATTTTTCACTGACAACATCTGAAACCCCTGAAAAATAACGCTGATATAATCTGCAGTCTTTTTCCTATGTGTTGCAGCATCTCATTGTAGGGTTTTTCTTCATATAAATGCTTGCTTTTACATGCCTAAGATAAATGAATATTATTGTAAGCATGAATACTAATATTTATGCATAAAATCAGTCATTCCCTTCAGAAATTACACTGGCCAAGCTTCAACACTTTTCTGCATAATTTAGGTCATGGGAAATCAGGGTTTTTCTTGACTAGTCGGGAAGGAGGAACTGTTTAGCATAGAAAAATGCCTTTTTTGAGCTTAAATTCGACATGGAAGTCCCTCTTAACCTAATATAACATATCCTAGAGCCATTTACCTTATTATCATGCATATTTATTTATACACCTATTTTAGTGCATAAATTGCTGCTTTTCCCCACCTTTCTGAAGTTAAAAGATGAGTAAAGAGTGATTTGTTCTTTATATTTGTTTTTGAGCGTTATCAAACACATTTCATGATAGATAAATCTATCATGTATGAAAATGTGTTTTTCAGTTATGATTTGTTGAGTAAACCCTTTGGGATCTTACCTCTCGACAAGGATCTATAGACAGAGTCATAAAAGGGCCAGATAGCCTCTGGATCTCATCCTTTCTTGTAAATGTGACATATCTAGTAAATTCCCCTTCAGTAAATCTTTGGTTTAGATCAGTTTGTTGATTGATAATGTCTTAAAGAGGAATATCTCATTGGTACCAGTTTGTGGGAGATCTATTTAGCAGATATAACTTGATTTTTTTTTGAAGATATTACATATTTGAGTCCCACACATCATATTCAAGAGGAACCAAGATTTTTCCTGCATTTTATTTGACCATATTACCTTATGCAGCGTTCCTATTGAGCAGATTGGAAATATTCCTGAAAAAGGGACATTATAGTGGTATCAGAGCATGATCTTTGGCACAGCCTGTGAGATCAAACTATCAGTGAATGAAGAGCAGAAGAAGAGATCAAATTGATGGAGAGGATGATATTACTCACATCAATTTTCAAATCAGAAAAGGGCCTCTCCAAGGAGGTTCAACCAATGGAAGAAGAAGGGTGCAATGAAACTCTAGGAGGGTTTCAAAGCAGAAGAAGCTACAGTGAAATTCCTAGAGAATTTCAGGAAGATGAAGGAGTATCTAGTACTTATTATGATGTGGGTGAGCATTCATCCACACAATCTGATTTACAATGTTGTCACATCCCCACTTTCTTGTTGAGAGAAAGAGAAGTAGAAGAAGGAATGACAGAAAAGGAGATCCCCCCAATCTTTTTCCAGACCTTGAAGGATATTCAAGAAAATCTCAAGGAGATTGAGGGGGTAGAAACTTGTACCAGCGCTGGCACAACCTTGGAGGAGAAAAATTCATGTTCAATGGAGGAAGAATACACAGTTGCAGAAAAAGTCCTTGCTTCTACATTTCACCAAGGTATGGTCAAAGATTCATCTGTTTTCATTTCAGCCCATTGCATGGAGAGATCTACATTTCTATGTGTTGTTGACCTAGAACAACAGAATTTCACTGCACTGTGCAAGAGAAGTAAGGGAGGAATAAGATCTTCCCTTGGATATATCAAAGAGGCTGCATTTCACAAGCCCTTGAGATGGAGAAGGTGCAAAGGCATGAAGATACCAAGAGAATATGGGGAAGAGGGCCAATCTCATTCCTATCTATTGCAGAAGGTTGATGCACCTAAAGAGGTGATTGGATTGTGTAGTGGAAGCATGGAGGGTTTTCTCCATTCATGTATTTAGTCACCACTAGATGATGTCTCATTTCCTAGAGACATTTCACCAAGGAGGCCACTTGATCAACAAGAGGAGGTGAGTGCTTCACATGGTGAGGCATTTCTCATTGATTTCAGAGAAGTGGAGACCTTGGGAGGTCTTGATGCAGTGCTGAGAGTCTTGGGTAGACTCAAGGAGGAGAGAAACAGGCTCTCAATATCATCCACGCCCACTCTCATTTCAGTTTTTGCACTGTGGCAGGAGAAACAGGGGAAGGGTAACAACCTTTCCACATCTACATTTGGCATGGGAGTTGTGCATGCACATGACTCTTGGGAAGAGTTAAAGCAGTCTCCTCTCTTCTCTTTGAGGATGGAAGGAGACTCATCTATGAGCTGCTCCCTTTGCATGAGAAAAAGCTATGGTAAGGACATTTTTTATTTCCTTGCTGATTTACATATTTCTTCCTTAACCATACATGTGCAGAATGTTGCTCCAAGGAGGAGCATTCTTTCTTTGAGGTTGCATGGTCTACTTGAGGCCATGAGTAGTATTGTTGACCTCTCCCTAGGAGGACTTGGGGAGGGATTTTTATTTGGATGACATACTTACATTGCCTCATCTATCATTCAGTTCCTCCAAGCTTATGAAGAGATTGGGGCAGCATGCAAGTGGTTGGGAGACCACATTTTTTAGCAGTCTCTTTTGCAGTTGAGATCCAAACTGTGTTGGTTGCATATGAGAGATCATGTCCATTCAGATTTGTTGCATATGGCAACGAACATGATTTCTATTCTTGCTCCCTATGTTGCTGATGTTTCTATTTTTATGAGGAGAATATGTGGGAGAGGAGGAATGATACATTGGATGAATGTATCCATTAGGAATGCACTCTCCCATATTCATTTGTATCCCAAGAAGAGGAGGGAACTTTTTGTGTTTGCTGCATGGTACATTGTATCATCTTCTACAAAGGGTCATGCATTGAGTTTGTATCATGAAGGGGAGCCTCTCACATGGGAGGAATTAGAGCAAGACATGTTTTGCTTGATCTCCATTCAGCCAACACTTATTTTCCTCTATCATTTCCAAGCTTTGAAGAAGCATATTTCAGCAAGCAAGTGGTGGGATGGCCACTTATGGTATCATGACTTGAGGTAGCAAGATTATGGACAACATTGGTCCTAAGGGAGGAACTATTGTCATGATCCAGCACATCATATGGCACTTAGTCCACATGTATTTTGGAGCACATATGGTGAAGATAAATTGTTCACTGTATGCATAAGGGGGTAGGCAAGGAGGCTCACGGAATTAATGGAGGAGATCATGAGGTTTTAGATTCCTTTTGGCTTCATGGTGACCACATTTTTTGCAGCCTAGGATCCACAGCTCCACATGCATCAACAGTGGGAAGAGGGACATCATGAGTTGGATATATTCATCCCTCATTTCCAGACTTGTAGCCCCTACTCAATGCACATCATGGGGATTAATGATTTTTTTTATGAGCTATCAAGGATGGTTCCTTCTATTTGGATGATAGCATGGGTGTGGGAGACACTCATTGGGAAAAAATTTCCCCATGCTCTTCATCACTCCTACCTGATGAGGCCATGGAGCAACAAGGGGATCACCACTTGTACCTTCCATTTCTCATGATGTACACTTGCTATTTTGCACTTGGAGAAGGTCATTAGAGGGAAGATTCATTGCTTACCATTTTCAGCCATGGTGGGATCCATTGATGAGGCCACAAAAGGGGAAGGAGAAGTCTAGTTCTTCCTTGCAGTTTCTTGAGGACAAGCAACATTTGGGAGGGGGAGACTGTAATGTTCCTAAATTAGCTTCAGCTAATTTGAACATTAATTTTCTCTTGTTTATTTTTGCATTTCATGATTGAGAAATAAAATGTAAAGGAGGACATGAAAAACTCCTTGAATAAAATAATAAATACATGCCCAATGTGAAAAGGGATAAATTTGGGCCTTTTGTAACAAATTCCACTTGTGTGTGAACAGAAATTGGACCACCTTGGAGAACCAGGGAAGTTTTAGAAGAAGTTTCCAATGTGAAAGGGGTTAAGTCCATTGAAGTGGTTTAGGGTTTGTGCACCCCTTCAAGTTATAAAAAAGAGTTGAGGGCTCAAGAGATGGTTGTTGAAGTATTTTTGAAATAGAGGTTGCTTGAGAAACTCTAGCTCTCTAGGTTCTTTAGCCTAAGGGAAGAGGATTTCCTGTTTAGGAATAATCCCTCCCTCATTGAGTAACTCTTGGAGGAGAATGTACTGAAATGAGCCACTATCAGGTTGAAGACCAAGCTCCATATTCATGAGCAATGTTGATCCCGTTGAGGCTTTTGCAGCTGCTATCTTTTGTAGAAAGTGGTATCCTAGATCTGCAAATATCTAGTGTTTTGGAGGAGTTCTCTCTCAAGGAGGGTGTCTTGTGACCACCCGGAAGAGGATCTCTCGCTTATTTGTATTTCAGATATGTATTTTATAGCATGTACTTCATTTTAATTCATCTACTGCGCAGTCCCTCTCAAGAACTCTGTTTCTGCACTTGAGGGTTTTATTGTCATTTCAGTTTTGTGCAATAGATGATCTTCAGTGGTTGAGGCTTGCCTCTCACCTTGTAAATATTTGATGTAGCTATTGTTTAAGCTATTTTCAGATCTGATCTCTGTTATAATGAAGTAATTTTCAGAAATTCTGAGCATTCTGCTTTTCTGTAGCTTTTATGTCAGATCTACACTTATTAGGGCATTATTTTGATGAAATTCCAATGGGATCTTGTAGAGAAGGCTGAGCAGTTTCTAGATCTGGTATAGATCTGATGTTTCAGCCATAGATCTGTCATAGATCTGAGTTTTCACTTACAGCAGCTGAAACCCCTGAAAAATAACGCTGATGTAATTTGCAGTCTTTTTCCTATGTGTTGCAACATCTCATTGCAGGGTTTTTCTTCATAGAAATGTTTTTTTTTTCCATGCCTAAGATAAATAAATATTATTATAAGCCTGAGTACTAATATTTTTTCATAAACTCAGTCATTCTCTTCAGAAATTACGCTGCCCAAGCTTTAGCACTTTCTGCATAATTTAGGTCATGGGAAATCAGGGTTGTTCTTGACTAGTCGGGAAGGAGGAACTATTTAGCATAGAAAAACGCCTTTGTTTCAGCTAAAATCCGACATGGAAGTCCCTCTTAGCCAAATATAATATATAATAGATCCATTTCCCTTTTTCTCACGTAGATTTCTTTATACACCTATTTTAGTGCATAAATTACTACTTTTCCCCACCTTTCTGAAGTTAAAAGTTGAGTAAAGAGTGTTGTTGTTCTTTATATTGGTTTTTGAGTTTTATAAAACACATTTCATGATCAATTAAGCCATAATATCTGAAAAATGTGTTTTTTCAGTCATGATTTGCTGAGTAAACCCTTTGGGAGCTTACCTCTCGACAAGGATCTATAGACAGAGTCTGAAAAGGGCCAGATAGCCTCTGGATCTCATCCTTTCTTTTAGAGGTGACATATCCAATAAATTCCCCTTCATTAAATCTCTGGTTTAGATCAGGTTGTTGATTGATAATGTCTTAAAGAGGAATATCTCATTGGTACCAGTTTGTGGGAGATCTGTTTAGTAGATCTAACTTGATTTTTTTTTGAAGATATTACATATTTGAGTCCCACACAGCATATTCAAGAGGAACCAAGCTTTTTCCTACGTTTTATTTTCCCATATTACCTTATGCAGCGTTCCTATTGAGCAGATTGGAAATATTCCTGAAAAAGGGACATTACAACCATAAAACATTTTACCTCCGACAGAGCTAAAAATTTCCACTTGGTGACTCCAAAATCCTAAACAGACCTAAAGACTCCACTGGGAAACCCATTACTCTCATAAAACCATATAAACTCAGTAAAGAAACTTTAAAGATGAATTTTTTTTTGCCAAAGATCAGTTAGCCTCCTAAAGATTTTCATATTTGGTTAAACTTTTCTTGTTGTTGAGTCTAAAAACTTAGCATAGTGGCTTCTAGAAGAATCCATACTAGGAGCCATCCTGACCCAAATCCACCAGATATAGTTGATAATCCTGAAATAATTCTTAGGAAATCTCCTAAGGCCAAATCTTCAACTATTTTCAGATCACTCCATAGATCTAATTATGTTCCTGAAGACCTTGCAGCTCTACAAGATTCACAAGTTGACTTAAGAAACCTATTCAGAACTAGGTCACTTGAGGATTTAGATCAGATAGATTTTGAGCCTTCACCTTCATCCCAAGATAGAAGTGAACATCCTGGTAGTAGAGAAACTACTCCACCTGATTTGCATTTCCTTCATAATTTTGGTTTCTCTCATCCTAGATCTGCTCAAAAATCTCTTGCTCGTCCATCCACATTTGTTACCCATACATCCATTGTACAAACTTCACCATTCCATCAACCCCCTCCCATTATACATCCTCCACCTGTAAACCCCCCACTTTTTCCACAACCTCCTATCATGGCAACATGGTATGCTCCCCTAGTCCTTCGTTTACCTCTAGTCAATCTTCCACAGGACTATCAGTCCAAGATACCATTGTATGATGCCAGTGGTGCTACTGCTACTTCACAACTTGTGGACAAGATGAATGACTACTTTGATAGAAATGAGATTGATGATGAAGCTGTCAAACTAAGATTATTTGCTCAAAGTTTAGGGGGAGAAGCGAGAAAATGGTTCAAATGCTTAACCCCTAATAGTATCAATGAACTTCAAGTCCTCCATCAATTATTCCTAAACAAGTGGGAGGTCAAGAAAAACCCTCTCCAAATACTTGCAGATTATAATAACCTCAAAAGAAACACTGGGGAAAGTGTTCAAAACTATTGCACTAGATTCAATAGTGTATATAATGCCTTACCCCCAGAATTGAAACCTCCACAAGGATCAGCTTTGAACAAGTTTCCTGAAGGATTTGATCTTGAAATGCCTTATTAGCTGAGAGAAAGAGACCGTCTAACTCTAGAGGAAATTTAAAAAGGAGCTCTGGCTATGGAAGTGAATTTAATGGAGAAAAAAGCAAGGATGAGGAGTGAGAAGAAAGTATCATTTAAGGAAGAATCTGCACCTTTCACATCTAACTCAAAGATCGAAAGAATGATGGAGTAAATTATGAAGAAGATGAGCATACTTGAGAGAACACAAGCTAGCTAAAACCAATTAGCTCCCCAAAATATAAATCAATCTCAAAATCAAAATCAGAATTTTAGGAGAAACCAACCTCAAAACAGACCAAGAGACCTTGATCAGGAGATTATTCCTCCTTTTCATCGAAACTATGTAAGTGAGGTTGATGAAACACTTGAACAAACAGAGGAAGATGACATAAACATGTTGGGGATAGATAGTGATTCTTTTCATGTTCCTTACAATAGGAAAAAAGGTTTGTATACACCCTATCATGATGGAAGAATGGAAGATGAAAGTTATTATCAAGATATGGAAAATGTCATCATAGAGACTCCAAAAGAATATGACCTTAGGAGTAAAAAGAATTAGGAACTTCCAAAAGTAAAACCTATGAAAACTCTACAAAAAACAGCCCTGTGAACAAACCCAAAAACATTAAACAAAAGGGAAAAATAGTGGCTGTAAATTTTGATAAAGACAAAGAGAAAGGCACTCAAATTAATGAAAAACAGAGTGCAGACCTTAGCAGCATTAGCACCTCAGCTAGTGCTCCTATTAAAATTTTTTTGACCAATGTAAATAGAGGAAATCAGCAAGCTGATCTTGCTAATAAGATGGTGATTAATAAGGCTGAAACAAACATTGTAAAAACTCAGATGCCTTTCAGTTTGGAATAGGAAATTTCCAAGATTAATATCTCTATTCCCGTCACTGAATTAGTCACCCAAGATGTAAATAGATCACAAATTTTGAAAGCCTTCAAAATAGAATAAAATAATGACACTTTCAACCTCAATGATGACCAACCAGAACTCTTATTTGGTCCTAAGATTGAAGGAAGATACCAAGAAGGGTCAGTTCCTCCTTTTTATGTTAGTTTGAAAATTCATGACAAAATTTTACACAATTGCATGCATGATTTAGGGGCCTCTCACAATTTAATGCCCAAAGCAGTAATGGAGAGTATAGGCCTTGAAATCACCAGACCTTACAAAGATATATACTCCTTTGACTCCAGCAGATTGAAATGTTTAGGTTTAATCAAAGACCTCTGTGTAAACTTAGCACAAATTCTAGCGAAGTGTTAAGTGATGGATATCGTAGTGGCTGATGTCCCCCCCAAGTATGGTATGCTGTTATCGAGATCTTGGGGAGCTAAGTTACAAGGAACAACGAAAATGGATATGACATATGCTACCATCCATGTCTTTAATCAAACCGGAAGACTTTATAGAGAATCTCATATGCAATACATGGTTAGTAGCCAAGAGAGACCAGAAAACTCTCCTCTTTATTCTGTGCATACAAGCATTGACTCATTTATTCTTTTCAATCATGAAATATTTGATGAGCAGGAAACCTTAACTGAATTAGTGGCCACTTATCACTATAATGTAGTGGCAGACACAGAAAACGAGGAAGACATGACAAAAGGGTCAAAACAGTTTGTCAAATCAGAAAATCATTGCAAACTGAACACATGTCCAGAGCTACCAAACAATCATCCTTTAGTTGTCAATATTGAGAGTCAAAATGGGAATCCTCAACATGATGAAAAACATGAGGAACTAAACCAATTTCAACATGATGCTGATTTACAACAACAATATGAAAGAACCCAGGATAAAGAGGATACTAGTCAAACTAGTAGTTCTGAAAACAGTCCTCTTTGGAGTATGAATTTTGATGGGTCCTGCACAAAGAATAATGCTGGAGCAGGCATATGGATACATAATATTGAGAACAATCATACTGAAGGGCATTCCTATAGATTAAATTTTCCATGTTCAAATAACATAGCTGAGTATGAAACCCTCCTTTTAGGCCTGCACTTATTGAAGAAATTAGGGGCCAAAAGGATAAGAGTTCATGGGGATTCGGATTTGATTGTTAGGAAAGTGAATGGGGAATATAGTGCCAAACATCCCAGTCTTAGAGCCTATAGAAATGATGTCATCGACTTATTAAAAGCTTTTGATGAATCCCAACTCATTTTTCTCCCAAGAAACCAGAATATCACCGCCAATGGTTTAGCCTTTGCTGCTAGAACTTGCCTAACACCTTATGGAACCAAACAATGCACCACCCAAATAAAATTTAGACTAGTTTTTCTCGATAATGAAAAAAATTGGCAAGTGTTTGATGGAGATAAACAAATAGAAGACTTCTTACAGTCTGTTGGGGTTCCCATGTTTTGGCCAGATTGGCAAGAACAAAAGATGAGACAACATCAGAACCACTTTTGGACCTCAGGATCTAGCCCTCCTGGGTCTAGAGAGGGATCTCTGTATGTAAGCAAAGGTTTTATGTCTTGAAGCTCCAAAGGTTAAGATATTAGGCTAGTTATAGGCAAAGGGTTTGTTTGTTTGATTTTTTGTTTGGTTGCTGGTCATCAGGAAAGAAGAGTTCAATGTAAGACAAAGATGAGCAAAGAGGATTTAGGCAAAGGTGAAGTATTTCAGGGAGCATTCAAGGCCATTGGGAAATGGAGTCAGGAAAGGGTTTACTTTCTATTCAATGTGTAGGCTTTCATTTGGGCTAGTCATCTAAAGAATTGGATCTTAAAGATGATAGGGTGGCATGAAATGGTAAGAGAGGAGGAAGCAATACAGATTTTAGAACACAAAGTTAAAGACCTGAGATCAGAGAGAGACTTTGAACTCTCAATGCTTCGGCCTCCAGTTTGAGGGATCTTATAAAGGTTCAATCAATTGAAAAGGATCCTAGTGAGATAGAGACAGGGTTCTAGACCTCCCAGTGTTCCCAATTCATTCAATTAAATCCTAACAAGAACATCTAAGAACAGATTCCTTTAACTCATACATCAGCTAGCAAGCAACAACATCCACTACACTGGTTAAATTAACTGAATTCAACTCTTAGATAACACATTTAGTAGAAAAAATTAAAGGCAAGGAGAGCAGAAACATAGGGTACCTAACAAGGGTAAATCCTATGCCAAATTTCTGATGCGAGCCAGTAGAAATGAAATGAAACAGAATGCAAGTTAAACACAAATACAAAGATAGAAAAACATCACCGTTGCTTTAGATCAGGATCCAAAGAAATTTGCTTGTCATATTAAAAAACAACACCATTCAAGTACAACATTGCCAATAGCTGGATACTCAGTCAGAAAACATCTTCCTCAGCCTATCTTACAACTTTACATAGAGACTATGTCTCAAAAGAAACAGCTTGCAAATCTCTGATAACAGATCAACAACCTTACAATGATTTTCTTCATGAAATTTATAGCTCAAGTGGAGTAGAGAGAGTAGGTGGAAAATTAAATGCAGCATTAAAACTCATAAGAGGAAGAGGGCCGAAGCCCATTCTATTTTAAATCCTGCGAATTTATCCCTGGTACTCTTTGGGTGAACGAATGATCTTCTTCAGGCTTCCATTTACTCCAAGAATATCTCTGATTTACTTGTTGTAACATTCTGGTGAACTAAACAAAAAGGTAGAATAATGATGCTAAGGTCTGCCATACTGTGAGACAAATGCTTCTGATAGCATAGGACTTTTGTCAAGGCTGAAATTTCCTCAAGAACACGGTATAGAATGGAGATAGTATGGGCACTTCGTCCTTTGTGGAAAGGACATAATGCTGATGTGAAACCCTGATAGTATTTTTTTCTACGCGCTGGGCCTTCCATGCGATCCATGATGTCTTTGAACTGGTACCTTTGCCTTCTAAATCCCTGAAAAAGGCTCAAAATATTCTATTACGTGCCTTGAACTCTCTGCTTCTCCCGTACTATCTCTGTCGGTGAAATCTATGCTTTTAATGGCTCTGGGGAGGTTTTGCAGAGTTTAAACCCTGTTATTTTAATGTAAGTCCTGTCATGGCTCCTTCCTAGGCTTTCTTCGTGGTTTCGGCCTCTGAAAAAAAATGATCCTTTCTGCGTTTTTTCCCACTGTAATAAATATTGTGTAATCATGGTGGCTTTCACCATTTGATAACCCTGCAAAACATGAAAACCTGTTAGGAAAACCATGCATGGAGGTGGTGGATGCAACGGGGATGTCAAGAATGGCCATGCAAACTAGTGAGATGGCGGAAAAGTGTAGGATCATGGTGGAAAATGAAACTTAATAGTGGAACATGGTCTGGAGGACATGGGCGAAGCGTAGAAATTTTTTAATGCAAAACCCTTGAATTTTGACCCTTCAAATATATAAAGAGAGATGGGCGAAATACGACAAAACTATGTGGAAGGGTGACATGGCGATACAGGGTTAATTGGCAGGCATGCATTTAATCTGAGCCATCCGATTTCCAACGGATATCGACGGTGGAAAACACGTTTGAGGGTGATGGACAGTGGACCAGGGGTATGATTTCCTCTGATTAATCCTCATGCGACTTCGCAGATCGATCGTCGTTGGATTATCTGCCTCAGATCGGACGGTGCACAACGATATCGCGCGGGGAAAATGCCGAACGATAACACGTGATGGAGGGTGGTTTATGAATAGTGTGCAGAGCCACGTGTCATGTGATGAGTGGAATTTCTCCAAAACAAAAATTACGGCCCAATCTCCAAACGCGGTGCGATGGAAATTGGTGGTTTATGAACAGTGCCCATTGCGAGGACTACCAGGCGGAGGGAATACAGACCATCGATCTGCGGGAAAACGGACGGTTGATATATGATCGGGCGGCGGATGGGAAAAGACAGGTGCAAAGAGATTTTGTGACAACTGTCAGATCTGAATAGATCGACGGCGGAAAAATCACTCGATAACCAATTGAGATAAGCGCCTTCCGCCCTGGCGCCTGGTCTTGGCGCTGGGTCCGTGGAGAGAAAGATTAAGGGTCCTGGTCTGAAGGGGCTAAGACCCAATAGACATGAAAGTATGGTTATTTGGCCCATTTTTAGAGCATTTTAATGCCTATGAAGGGTAACGATAGGGGAAAGAAAGGGAAATTAGGCCAAACGAGGGGTGTGGGTAGGATGTAAAACGAGTTTTGGGGGAATTTAGGGGGTAAAAGGGGAACTTTGACAGACGGAAAAAGAGGCTAAAATGGGGCATTCTGCAGGGATACAAGGGGTGAATGTAGGCCTTTAGGAACAAAATTGTCAAAATCAAAGAGGCTTTTTGGATGGATACAGTAGTAGAAGTAAATCACAGGGCAGAGGGCATGAAGAGGCTTTCAAGGATGATGTGTCTTCAGGGGAGATGCATTCCTTGAAGGCTCAAAAACAATTTAGCCCCCTGCTTGCTTGTCAAGAATTTATAGGGGGCTAACAGTGGCTCCACATGGGGATGGCTTCTTCTTGAAGGAGTCAAGAATTCAGAAAATGATCTTTGGTGTAGGCCAGATGCTTGCTGCTTGAACCACCTTTCTTCTTTGATTTTCAGCTGCCACAATTATGAATACATAAATTTAGCAGAAACATTACCCCAACAATCTACCTACCCATCCTACAATCCTAGCATTTTCTCTTCTAGGGTGCATTTGAGCTAGCAGACCCTTTACATCATTTTTATTTTTTACAAACAAGAAAATAAACCTATTATATTTCTACCCTTATTGCTCCATGAGACCAGATTAAACTGTTGGCCTCACATGTTTATCTACCTAATATAACATCTACAGGGATTAGACTATCCAGCAGATTTCTTCTCTACATTCTACAACAAAAATTTAAAAACAGTCAAACTAGGATTAGACAGTTTAGTTTGCTGTGGATCCAAGGCATAAAGAAAGTTTCACATGGATAGAATTTTGCAGAAAACTAAAAACAAAATCTTGAAGGCTTGAAATCTGAAATTTGAAGCGTCCTTCTTTCTAAATGACTCAAGTTTTGAGCTTGTTAGAGTCACTTTCTTTTCTTCATTTCAGCTCTGGTTTTGGACTTGTTAGAGCTGATTCTTTTTCCTTCTTCGCTGGTCCAGATTTTGGGCATGTTTGAACCAGCTATCTTTACTTCCCTTGGCTCAGGTTTTGATCATATTAGAGCCAATCCCTTGCAATTTTGAGGTTCATGTTTTGAGCATGTCTGAACCTCTCCTTTCTTTCTGTTTTTGGGAACATTTTCTCTTTTTTCTTGAAAACATAACACAACAATGGTATTTATAATGGAAATGGAAACTGGAAATTGAAAATCAGTAGTAATAGTGCTTGAGCATCATGCCATTGATAGGACCCCCGAACAGCTTTGTACCATCTATTTCTTGTATAAAAAAGGCATTTGGACCCACAGTGGCCTGGATGATGTATGGACCTTGCCACAAACTATCAAACTTGCCGTGCTTTCCTTTGTCCTCTCTCCTTGAGTCCCACTTCAGAACTTTGTCTCCAATTTTGAAATCAGAAGCCTTAGTTATTTTTTCAAACAGCTTCTTTATGTTCTCTTGAACCTTTAGAGTTCTGTTATAGACCTCTTCCCTTGTTTGCTGGAGATGAATTGTTTGGTTTATTCTCCTCACCATGCTATCTTCTTCCATCTGAATATCTTGGACAAGTTTGATCATTGGTATTCCAAGACTGGTAGGAAACACTACTTCTGCTCCATAAATGAGCTGATATGGTGACATGCCAATGGATTTATTTGTTGTAAGCCTGTTAGCCCACAAATCATGCACTAACTTGTTATGCCATGACTTTTTGTTTTCTTCCAGCAGCTTTTTGATGATAGTCACCAGGCTCTTGTTTGATGATTCAACTAATCCATTTCCCTGAGGGTAATAGGCAGTTGAATGACCGAGTGTTATTTGATACCTGTGAGAAAAATCAACCATTTTCTTGGATCCAAAAGAGGCAGCATTATCAGTGATTATTTTCCTTGGGAAGCCAAATCGAGAGAGGATATGACCCTCTAGGAACCTAATGATGATTGAATCTGTGGCATTCCTAGTAGGTATGGCCTATATCCACTTAGTGAAGTAGTCTGTGGCTGTTAAGATTCATTTGTGTTGTGCGGAAGAAGCGAGGTGAATTTCTCCTATGAAATCTAGGCCCCATTGCAGAAAGGGACCTTCAACAGTGATGGGTTGTAGAGGTAAGGGGAGGAGCTTTCTTTTTCCTTCAAAAATCTGGCATTGGTGGCAGGAAATTATCATCTTATGAACATCATTGAAGAGTGTAGCCCAATAGTAGCCAGCTCTGAGTATTTTGTTTGCAGTGGCCTTCCAGTTCAGGTGGCCTCCACACTCTCCTACATGGAGCTCTTGTTTAATCCTTTTTGCTTCAGATTAAGGCAAACATTTGAGCAATAGTCCATTTGCATTATTCCAGTACAAACATTCATTCATTATGAAATAGCTTCTGGCTTTCAGCTTTAAGAATTTGGCCTTGGTCTTTGATAGTTCAGGAGGGGCATTGAGGTGTGTAAGCACATACAGAATGTCAGAATACCAAGGAGAGCTCTGACTCACTTCTCCTCAACAGTGGGATCATGCAATCCTTGTTGCTCGTCCAGGGCATCTACCATGTTAATTTCAAGGGCTTGTAGATTTGATTTAGCCATTAGTTGAGCTAAGCCCTGAACTTTGATTAGTTTGGTGGGTTTTATCTCAAGGTCGTATTCTAAGATCACAACAATCCATTTTCCCCTCTTCCCATCTGGGTCTTGGGACAAGATGTCTTTAACCACTATGTTGGGTACATAGGCTATGGTGTGGGAATGCAGTATGTACACCCTAAAGTCTTTCAAGGCCTTAACCAGAGCATAGGCCTGTTTTTCCATTATATTGTATTTCAAGGGTGCATCTCTGAGTGCTTTGCTGAAGAAAGAAATGGGCTGTTCCATTCCCTCTATATTTTTCTGCAGCAAAATTGTAGCCACTGTATGCTCAGAGGCAAATGAAAAGATCAGGAAATCCTTTGAGAAATCTGGGCTGATTAGGACAGGAGCCCGAGTGAGTGCAAGTTTAACTGATTCAAAAGATTTCTTAGCTTCAACAGTCCATTTAACTCCTACACTTTTCTTCAACATGTTTGTCATATTCCTGAGGTGCTCTGCTAAGTTGGGAATAAACCTCCTGAGGAAGTTGATCTTCCCAATGAAGGACTGTAATTATTTGATGTTTCTTGGGTGTGTGATTTGTAGTATTCCCTCAACTCTTTGTGGGTCTATCCTAATCCCCCTCTCAGATATGATGTGGCCAAGAAGCTTACCTTCTTGCAACCCAAATACAGTCTTTTTAGGATTCAATGATAGAATGAACCTTCTACATTTTTCAAAGACCTGTCTCAGATGTTTTAGGTGTTCTTCTTCAATCTTCGAATAGACTGTTATGTTGTCTAGATATATGACAATGAAGTGTCCTATTTCATCTAAAAAATATATCTCCATTTCTCTTTGGAAGGTTGCACCAATGTTCATCAGTCCAAAGGGCATCTTTACATACATAAAAGTGCCCAATGGAGTGGTAAAAGCGGTCTTGAGTTGGTCTTCTAGGAGTACTAAAACTTGGTTGTAACCTGAAAAACCATCTAGCAGGGAGATCCTTTTTGAGCCTACTACCCTCTGAAGGATGTGTTCCATTTTTGGCAAAGGGTAATTATCTTTGAGTGAGGCTCTATTAAGATTCCTGAAATCAATACACAGCCTGATCTCCCCTGTTTTCTTTCTCACAGCCACTAGGTTTTATACCCAATCAGAGAACCTCACAGGAACAATTATACCTACCTCGTACATCTTGTTAATCTCTTTTTCCACTGCAGGCAATTGTTTTGGGTTTATTATGTGAAGTTTTTGCCTGAAGGGTTTATGATTTTCTTTCAAGGGTATTTTATGTTGTATGATGTTTGTGTCATAGGCCCTTAATTCCTCATAACTCCAAGCAAACACATCAATGAATTCCTTGAATAGGTCAATATATTTCTTTTTCATGTTTGTAGGAAGGGACTTAGCCAATTTAGTCATTTTGGGTTTGTCTTCAGTGCCTATGTTTCATTCCTCAACATCAGAGTCTATGTGTTCTATAGTGGGCTTTTTTGCTACATCATCAAAGTCAAAAAGGTCCTCTAAAGGTGCCAGGCCTTGAGGTATGTTCTTATCCTTGGTATGCAGCACCTCTACTTCTTCACTATCTACGTTTTCACATTTTTCATTTGGATTTCCATTTTTTTCGTTTAAAGCGTTTATTTCTATATTACAGGGTGTTTCTTCCTCATCTGAGAACTCTTCGCTTAGGCAGCAATTGTCATATTTAGAGTCTGAATCAGAAAATTCAAACTCATTTCTGCCTACCAGGAAATCTTCAATCTATTTATCGCCCCCAAACCTGCCAATATTTTTCATTGTCTGACACTGCAGGTCTAAATTTGTTCTGAATGACGATCTGTTGGTCAATAGGAGGTTTATGATACGAACTAACCATGCAAGATAGTCCATTCACAATTGCATTCTGGCTCCTAGGGACAAACACCAGCTCGTATTCTACAAAGGTTTTCAATAAATCCATAGTTTCATTCCTGTATGCTCTCAGTCTAGGATGTGTTGTTGTGTATTCACCGTTCACCTGTTTAATGATCAGCTCAGAGTCCCCACGCACAGTTATCCTATGGGCTCCTAATTTTCTCAACAGGTTTAAGCCTAGGATAAGAGCCTCATACTCTGAAATATTGTTTGTACATTTGAAGTGCAGGTTGCAGGCATGGCTCCCTGCGTAGTCACTCTCTGTGTTGTGTATCCACACTCCTGCTCCAGCGGTTCTCTTGGTGCATGACCCGTCGAAATTCATTTCCCATAAGGTTTCATTCTCGGGTTTATCATCGTTTCGTTCCTGGTGTGGTTTATGAACTTGTGAAGGGTGACTAATCGGCTGACTGCATTATGTTTCTGGTTCACTTTGAGTTTCTGTTTCAATGCACTATTCAGAGTTTTATGTATCATTATCCTTCGAATCTAGAGTAGCCATTATGTTAAAGTCCATGGGATCTATTTCCTTGTTTGTATCTCTATTTTTGGACTCTGGCTCTTCTCAGGATTCATCATTACAAAGGATGAAGGAGTCAAGGTTTGTATGTACAGAGTATAAAGGTGAGTTTTCAGGCTTTTCGGGGCTACTGACCAAGAATTTCATCTGTGCCTCTCTATACAATCTTCTAAGTTGGCTAAAGACTGGGATTGTGGCATAAGCCCCATCCATCTGCATTGTACCTTGCAGCTTGGCTCCCCATGACCTTGACAGCAACATGTCATACTTAGGTGGTACGTCTGCCACTACAACATCCATGACCATGCATTTAGCTAGAATCTGGGTTAGGCTTACACATAAATCTTTGATCAGGCCAAGACACTTTACTCTACTAGAGTCAAATGAATATAGGTCTTTAGAGGGATGAGTTATCTCTAGGCCTAATATTTCCATAACTATCTTAGGCATAAGGTTTTGTGAGGCCCCAGAGTCATGCATTGCATTGTGAAGGATCTTGTCATGGACATTAAGACTGATATAAAAAGGTGTACTACCCCCTCCTGAAACTTTCCTTCTATCTTTGGACCAAATAGAAGGGTAGGTTGATCATCACTCAGATTTACAGTGTCACTGTTCTCCCCTAAATTTAATGCTTTCAAAATTTGGCCTTTATATACATCCTGAGTGGCCAACTCAGAGAGTGGTACAGAGATTTTAATTTTTGTAATCTCACTTTCCAGATTGAAAGTAGATTGACTCTTTGGAATGCTCAACTCTGTTTTGTTAGCCACCGCCTTGGTGGTTGAATCAGTGTGTTGATTCTCGTTATGTACAGTGTTGATGATAGTTTTATCAGGAGCACTAGATGTAGTGCTAGTGCTGCTAGTTGGTTTACCTTGTTTATCAGTGTTTTGGTTGTATTTTTCTTTGTTCTTTCCAGAACTCTTAGCTACTGATTTGTTACTTTCAGCAGTCACTTTAGAAGTTTTCTCAGGCCTTTTCTTGATGGTAACCTTAGAAGCTTTTGGCCTGACAGTGTCTTGGCTCTTTTTGCTTCTAAGTTCATATTGTTCTTTGACCTGCATCATAGCATTTTCAAATCCTAACCTGTAATCCTCAAATTCTAACCATTCCTCATCTCAATACGAGGGTGAGGGCTGATCTTCTTCTGTGGAATAGTTGTGGATTGAGTTTTCTACTTCAAACATGTTTATTTTGTTCCCCTCAAACTCTTCTATGATTCCCTCATCTTCATCGAGAAAGTTCTCTTGGAATGGGGGAATAACTTGTTGATTCGATTCTCTTTGTCTGTTGGGAGTGGTGTTGTTTCTTCTAAAGTTCTAGTTCTGGTTGTGATTTTGAATTTTGTTTTGGTTAATAATTGTGACAACCATTTTTTCCATCATTTTTTGTAGCCTTTCCATATTTTTGGATATGCGATCATAATTTGGGTCAGATGTGGAAGCTACAATGTCATCTCTGTATGTTACCCTTTTCTCAGCTCTCAGTCTTGGTTTTTTCTCAATCAAATTTTCCTCTACACTCACTGCTCCTTTTTGCATGTCTTCCAATGTGCTGTAATCCCTCTCCCTAAGCTGGTAGGCCATGTCAACATCCAAGCCTTTAGGTTATTTCACTAGAACCATACCTAGGGGAGGTTTCATGTGTGGTGGAAGAGGATTATAAACGCTGTTAAACCTTGTAGAGTAGTCCTGGACACTCTCTCCTACGTTTCTTTCCAGGTTCTTGTATTATGCTAGGATTTGGAGAGGGTTAGCCTTAACTTCCCATTTGTTTATGAAGGTCTAATATAAAGCAGGAAGGTCTTGGATACTATTAGGAGGTAGGCTTTTGAACCATTTATTCACATCACCTCCTAAGCTCTGGGAAAATATTATAATTTTGACTGTATCATCGTCTATTTCCATGTAGTCAAAAGAATCTTCCATCCTATCTACATGGTGCTGAGCTATTATGGACTATTTTGCAGTGAAGTGCGAGATCTTTGATTGATAATCATTGGGTAAGGGTACTAGAGGCTAAGGTAAAATCAGAGGTGCGTACCAGGCTGCTATGATCATGTTTTGTGGTGGTAAGGGGTTAACTTGAGCAGCTGGTATATGGATGACAGGGATATTAGGACCAGCAGAAGTTCGTTGAGTAGATTTAGGATGACCGAGCCCTAAGTTTTGAATGAAGTGAATATCGGGAAGTGTAGATGGAGGGGTCTGTCTATCCCCAAGTTGTTTACCACTTTGATGTGGTGAACCAGGGAGCTCGGGTCTGACCGGTCTAGGACGCTGAATGACCTAGCTCTTGGTACACTGTTTTGAGTGCCTAGGTCAAAAAATGGGTCTGATAGAGCTGTAAAGTCTTCTGGGGTAGAGTTTGCTCTATGGATGTGGCTAGAAATAGTTGATCGTTTAGGTGCAGGAGATATCTTGAGGATGCTCTCAGGGTTGTCAACTATTTCAGGTGGGTTTGGGTTAGGATAAGCTCTTGTGTGAATGGTTCTTGAAGCCAGAATGTTGTTTTCTAACCAAGCATATTAACCCTACTTGTTCCTTCTATTGTGGCTGATGTTGTAAAGGGCTCTGGCCTCCCAGTGGAGTCTTATGTGAACCAAGATAATCAGTAGGCCTACTAATCACTAGTGGAGTTTTAAATCGTTTAGGAATTATTGAGTCACCAGGTGGGAGGTTTAGGATGATTCTGGGGGGTACATTGTCCACCACAGTGCTTATGAGATCTCCCTTTCTAAGGATATCCTGAAAACATAGAAAACGCTAACCAGAGATTGACTGGGAGGGCTTTTACCAGATATGTCACCTCTGAAAGAGTGTGAGATCTAGAGGCTACCTGGCCGTTTCCATACTCTGTCTAAGAGTGTGGGGGAACACAACAAATGGTATAGATGTTGATCTGTGAATAGGAGTGTTTAACTGCCAATATAACCAGAGATTATAGGTTTCTGAGGTTCTTATGATGTAGTAAGGTGAGAAATACTCAGAATGTTCCCAGTGGAGTTGCCATTATGTTGGGGTTCCCATGTTTTGGACAGATTGGCAAGACCAAAAGATGAGACAACATCAGAACCACTTTCGGACCTCAAGATCTAGCCCTCCTGGGTCTAGAGAGGGATCTCTCTATGTAATCAAAGGTTTTATGTCTTGAAGCTCCAAAGGTTAAGATATTAGGCTAGTTATAGGCACAGGGTTTGTTTGTTTGATTGTTTGTTTGGTTGCTGGTCATCAGGAAAGAAAAGTTCAATGTAGGACAAAGATGAGCAAAGATGATTTAGGCAGAGGTGAAGTATTCCATGGAGCATTCAAGGCCATTGGGCAATGGAGTCAGGAAAGGGTTTACTTGCTATTCAATGTGCAGGCTTTCAGTTGGGCTAGTCATCTAAAGCATTGGATCTTAAAGATGATAGGGTGGCATTAAATGGTAAGAGAGGAGGAAGCAATAAAGATTTTAGAACACAAAGTTAAAGACCTGATATTAGAGAGAGACTTTGAACTCTCAATGCTTTGGCCTCCGACATGAGGGATCTTAGAAAGGTTCAATCAATTGAAAAGGATCCTAGTGAGATATAGATAGGGTTCTAAACCTCCCAGTGTTCCCAATTCATTCAATTAAATCCTAACAAGAACATCTAAGAACAGATTCCTTTAACTCATACATCAACTAGCAGGCAATAGCATCCACTACACTGGTTAAATTAACTGAATTCAACTCTTAGATAACACATTTAGTAGAAAAAATTAAAGGCATGGAGAGCAGAAACATAGGGTACCTAAAAAGGGTAAATCCTATGCCAGATTTCTGATGCGAGCCAGTAGAAATGAAATGAAACGGAATGCAAGTTAAACACAAATACAAAGATAGAAAAACATCACCATTGCTTTAGATCAGGATCCAAAGAAATGTTCTTGTCATATTAAAAAGCAACACCAGTCAAGTACAACATTGCCAATAGCTAGATAGTCAGTCAGAAAACATCTTCCTCAGCCTATCTTACAACTTTACACAGAGACTATGTCTCAAAAGAAACAGCTTGCAAATCTCTGATAACTGATCAACAACCTTACAATTAGTTTCTTCATGAAATTTATATCTCAAGTGGAGCAGAGAAAGTAGGTGGAAAACTAAATGCAGCATTAAAACTCATAAGAGGAAGAGGGCCGAAGGCCATTCTGTTTTAAATCCTGCGCATTTATCCCTGGTACTCTTTGGGTGAACGAATGATCTTCTTCAGGCTTCCATTTACTCCGGGAATATCTCTAATGTACTTGCTGTAACATTCCGGTGAACTAAACAAAAAGGTAGAATAATGATGCTAAGGTCTGCCATACTGTGAGACAAATTCTTCTGATAGCATAGGACTGTTGTTAGGGCTGGAATTTCCTCAGGAACACGGTATAGAATGGAGATAGTATGGGCACTTCGTCCTTTGTGGAAAGGACATACTGCTGATGTGAAACCCTGATAGTATTGTTTTCTGTGCATTGGGCCTTCCATGCGATTGATGATGTCTTTGAACTGGTACCTTTTCCTTCTAAATCCCTGAAAAAGGCTCAAAATATTCTATTACGTGCCTTGAACTCTTTGCTACTCCCGTATTGTCTCTGTCGGTGAAATCTACCCTTTTAATGGCTCTGGGGAGGTTTTACAGAGTTTAAACCCTATTCTTTTAATGCAAGTACTGTCATGGCTCCTTCCTAGGCTTTCTTCGTGATTTCGACCTCTGAAAAAAATGATCCTTTCTGCGTTTTTTCCCACTGTAATAAAGACTATGTGATCATGGCGTCTTTCACCATCTGATAACCCTACAAAACATGAAAACCTGTTAGGAAAACCATGCATGGAGGTGGTGGATGCAACGGGGACGACGAGAATGGCCGTGCAGATCAGTGAGATGGCAGAAAAGTGTAGGATCATGGTGGACAATGCAACTTAATAGTGGAACATGGTCTGGAGGATGTGGTCGGAGTGTAGCAAATTTTTAATGCAAAACCTTTGAATTTTGACCCTTTGAATATATAAAGAGAGACGGGCGAAATACGACAAAACTACGTGGAAGGGTGACATGGTGATATGGGGTTAATTGGTGGGCATGCATTTAATCTGATCCGTCCGATTTCTGGTGGAAAACACGTCTGAGGGCGATGGGCAGTGGGCCAGGGGTATGATTTCCTCTGATTAATCCTTGTGCGACTTCGCGTAGCGATCACCGTTGGATGGCCTGCCTTAGACCGGATGACGCACAACGATATCGCGCCGGGGAAAACGCCAAACGATAACACGCGATGGAGGGTGGTTTATAAATAGTGAACGGAGCCACATGTCATGCGATGAGTGGAATCGCTCCAAAAAAAAATTACCGCCCAACCTCCAAATGCGGTGCGATGGAAACCAGTGGTTTATGAACAGTGCACATTGCGGGGACCACCAGGCGGAGGGAATACGGACCATCGATCTGCAGGAAAACAGATGGTTGATATATGATCGGGCGGTGTACGGGAAAAGACGGGTCCGAAGACATTTTGTGACAACCATCAGATCTGAACAGATCGACGGCGGAAAAATCACCCGATAACCAATTGAGATAAGCACCTTCCGCCCTTGCACTTGGTCTTGGCGCTGGGTTCGTGGAGAGAAAGATTAAGGGGGCTGGTCTAAAGGGGATAATACCCAATAGACATGAAAATATGGTTAGTTGGACCATTTTTAGAGCATTTTAAGGCCTGTGAAGGGTAACAATAGCGGAAATAAAGGGAAATTAGGCCAAACCAGGGGTGTGGGTAGGATGTAAAAGGAATTTTGGGGGAATTTAGGGGGTAAAAGGGGAACTTTGATAGAGGGAAAATGAGGGTAAAATGGGGCATTCTGCAGGGATACAAGGGGAAAATGTAGGCCTTTAGGAACAAAATTGTCAAAATCAGAGAGCCTTTTTAGATGGACACAGCAATAGAATTAAATCACAGGGCAGAGGGCATGAAGAGGCTTTCAAGGATGGTGTGTCTTCAGGGGAGATGCATTCCTTAAAGGCTCAAAAACAATTTAGCCCCCTGCTTGCTTGTCAAGAATTTATAGGGGGCTAACATAGTCCAAAAATGAATTTGAGCTACCAAGTTCAGATTCAGAGTATGAACTAGATTTTCCTATGGAAGAAAACCCACTTGAGGAGGAAGAAAAGTCTCTAGAGATTGCCAAGATAAATCTATTAGCTAATAGATTTGAACATACCATAGAAGTTAGTGCAGATTTAGAAAAATAAGACTTAGAAACACTGCAATCCAATACTCAAAGCTTGCCAAAAGGACTGGTCCCATTAGAAGAGTTGTTTGATTTCAATGATGTTGCCAAGAAACCAAAACTGGAGCCTGTTGAAACTGAAGTAGAAGAGTGTAACATAGGCAGTGAAGAAAAGCCAAAAATGATTAAACTGTCTAAAACCTTACCAGCTCACATAAAACAGAAATACGTTGAGTTTTTTAAGGAATTTTCTGATGTATTTACATGGAGTTATGAGGATCTAAAATCCTATGACACAAAGATAATTCAACATAAGATACCCCTCAAGGAAAACCAGAAGCCCTACAGACAAAAATTGCTCTGAATAAACCCTGTTCAATTACCCCTGGTTGAGAAGGAAATTAAGAAAATGTTTGTTGTTGGAATTATAGTCCCTATTAGATATTCAGATTGGGTGTCTAATATTTTTTTAGTGAGGAAAAAGACAGGAGAAATAAGGCTTTGTATTGATTTTAGGAACTTAAACAGATCCTCATTGATATACAACTACCCTTTACCCAAGATGGATCATATTTTACAAAAGGTAGTTGGTTCTAAAAGATTTTTTTTGCTAGATGGCTTCTCCGGTTATAACTAGATTTTAGTGCATCTTGATGATCAAATCAAAACACCCTTTACCACACCATGGGGTACTTTCATATATGTGAAAATGCATTTTGGTTTAATGAATTCTGGTGCCACATTTCAGAGAGCCATGGATATTGCATTCTTGGAAGAATTAGGCTACTTCATCATTATTTACCTTGATGATATCACTGTTTTTTCCAAAACAGATGAAGAACACCTATAACACTTGAGAAAATTCTTTGAGAAATGTAGAAAGTATGGGTTATCTTTAAATCCAAAGAAAAAAATGTTTGGTCTCCAAGAAGAAAAACTACTTGGACACATCACATCAAAATAATGGATAAAGATAGACCCAAAAAGGATGGAAGGTATATTGCAAATCAATCATCCTATAAACATCAAGGAACTTCAATCTTTCATTGGGAAGATTAATTTCTTGAGAAGGTTCATACCGAATCTAGCTGAACTCCTTAGTAACATTACAAACATGTTGAAAAAGGAACAAAGAGTTAAATGGACCTTAGAAGCAAAGAAATCATTTGAGCTGGTAAAACAAGCATTAACCAAAACACTAGTTTTTATTAGTCCTAATTTTTCAAAACATTTTTTCATTTTTTCATTTGCATCAGAACACAAAGTGGTTGTTGTCCTATTACAAAAAAATTCGAAGGGACAAGAGCAGCCAATTGAATTCTTTATTAATGCATTGAGAGATGCACCTATGAACTACAATATCATGGAGAAACAAGCCTTTGCTTTGGTCAAATCCTTAAAAGACTTCAGAGTTTACATTTTACACTCCCACATAATTGCATTTGTGCCAAATTCAGTTGTGAAAGATATTTTAACCCAAGATACAAATGGAAAAAGAGGAAAGTGGATAGCTGTGATACTTGAATGTGATTTTGAAATCAAGCCCACTAAGCTCATAAAATGCCAAGGACTAGCAATATTAATGGCTAAGTCTAATTTTGAATCTCTTGATATAAACATGATAAATGCATTAGATGAACATGAGGAGTTGTCAACTCCCAGTATTGAAGATTATTTTCCGTTTTCATCTTGGTATGTTGATATTTCATATGTTTTACTCAATTTCAATACACCTTTTGGTTTTTCTAAAACAAAGGAAAGTTTTTTAAAGTTAAAAGTTGTTAATTACTGCATTGTGGATAAATGTCTATATTGGAAAAATGCTAGTGGATTATTGCTTAAATTTTTGCCTGAGAATGATGCAGATAAGATCAAGCGTGAATTTCATGAAGGGGAATGTGGAGGCCACCTCTATTGGAAGACAACTGCCAATAAAATCCTTAGAGCTAGTTACTATTAGCCCACCCTCTTTCAATATTTCCATAAAATGATTATTGCCTGTCATAAATGCCAAATCTTTGAAGGAAAAATAAAACGGCTTCCCTTACCCTTGCATCCAATCACTATTGAAGCTTCTTTTCAATAGTGGGGTCTAGACTTCATAGGAGAAATCCATGCAGCCTCATCTGCCCAACATAGATGGATCCTTACTGCAACAGACTGTTTTACCAAATGGATAGAAGCCATCCCTTCTAGGTAAGCCACTAATTCTGCTATCATCAAATTCCTTGAAAATCATACCCTATCTAGATTTGGTTTCCCTAGGAAGATTATCACTGATAATTTTGTTGCATTTGGATCCAAAAATATGGTTGAATTCTGTCACAAATATTATATTACATTGGTTCATTCTACTACTTATTACCCTCAAGGTAATGGGCTGGCAGAATCCTCAAATAAGAGTTGTTAAATATAATCAAGAAGTTGCTGGAAGACAATAAGAAGTAATGGCACACAAAGCTATTACATGCTCTTTGAGCTGACAGATTAACGCTCAAGAAATCAATTGGAATGTCACCCTACCAGCTTGTCTACAGAGCAGATGTAATTTTTCCAACCAGTCTAGGAGTGCCAGTCATGAAGCTGATCCAAGAAATACAGTCTGAGGATAATGATATGATAAGAAGAATCAATCAGACTATATATCTTCAACAAACCAAAGAGGAAGTCTACAAAAGAGCATTAGAAAAGAAAGAAAGCATCAAGAAACTATTTAATAGAAGGACAAAGGCCAATAATTTCAACATTGGTGACAAAGTTTTAAAGTGGGATTCTAGGAGAGAAGATAAGGGAAAACATGGGAAATTTGATAACTTATGGATAGGCCCTTATCTCATTCACTCTACTGCTGGTAACAATGCTTATTTCTTGCAGGAAGCCAATGGAACTGAACTCTTTGGAGGTCCTATCAATGGTAGGATGCTCAAACATTATTTTTCTTGACTGAACCAGTTTGAAGCTTTTTTATTTTTTCTCATTGTAAATATTACATCCATCATTGCATTCAAAGTTAGAAAAATCAAAATACAAAAACAATAGAAGATAGAAAAGAGAGCAGATTGTAAAAACAAGAAAGATACAACCCCATACCAAAAAGGAGAAACAAAGTCTGAAAGTGTGCAAGCTCAAATGCCACTCCTAAAAACACACTTCTAGTTAGTCATACAGCCTAATCATGACTAATTAGTTTTAAATTTACTATTGATAGGTTAGTGAATTAGATTTTCCAAACAACTTAATCTTGGCTTATCAGTAAGATAGATTAGGATAGAAAGATAAAGGTTCAAACAAACTCAAAATTTGAACCTGTGAGTTTCAAAAGAAGAATGGCTCTAATATGATCAAATATTGAGCCAAAGATACAAAACCAACTGGTTCAAATACACCCAAAACCTAAACCAGATGAGAAAGAAAGAAATCTCAAACAAAATTCAAAATCAGAGCTGAAAAGATAGTGAAGGTTGTTCTTTAGTTTTTAGATCTTAAGCCTTCACCATTTTGCTTTATTTTTCTGCAAATTTTAGTCTATGTGCAGCTTTTTTTCATGCCATAGATCAGCAACAAGTTAGACTATTCAATCCTGGCTTGTTTGCTTTTAAATTTCTTGTCTTAGAATTTAGAGAATAAAATCTATCAGACAGTCTAATCCTGACAAATAATAGTTAAGTAGAGAAGCTTATGAAATCAACTATTTAATCTGAGTTCATGGAGAAATAAGGGTAGACTTAGAGATAGTTTCATGTTTTCAATAAAAGAATAAAATGTTGATGTTTAAGGTATGCAAGACCAAATGCACCTTCTGAAGAAAAAATGTTAGGAAGTAGGTGTGTAGGTAGCTGTTTGGGAAAGAATTTTTCTACTAGTATGTCTAAAATTCTGCTCATAATAAGAAGAAAAGGTTGTCAAGGTACAAATCCACTGATCTACATCTAGAGAATGCTTTTATGAGGTTCTTGACACCTCCAAGGAGCTGCCATCCCAAGTTGGAGCCATTGTTAGCCACCCATAAAATTTGTCATATCAAATGGTGGCTAAAATATTTTTTAGCCTTCAAGAAACAATTTATGTCCAAGATTGTGAGTTCTTGAAGTCTTGTGATGATCTTTATCCTTTGAAATAATCTTCACTGTTGTTTCACTTCAAAGCCCTCAAAACCTTCTTTTTACCAAGAGAAAAACTGCTCATGAAGTTCCACTTTCCCTCATTTTTCCCTCTCCATTTTCCATCTTCATTTCATCCATAAACCCTTTCATTTACCTCTCGTTCCCTTGAAATCCCCTTTAAAGCCTTGTAAAATCCTTTTATGAGGTTTAAAACCCCATTTTTACTCCTATCGAAACCCTAAAAAACCTCTGAAAAAACCCTCATTTTGGCCTAAAAACCATAAAATTCCATAAGGCCTTAAGCCCTAGCCCCTTTTCCACATATAACCCGTGCCAAGACCAGGCGCTAAGTGCTTAATCGCATCGCAAATTTTCATCGCAAAACATATTTTTACTTGTTTTTATGGTTTTTGGCCTTTAGCTGATGTGATTGTGCGATCGATTCTCCACCATTGATCTTCTCTATTTCGCCCAGATCCAACAATCCATATCGTTTCCCCGTTCCAAACCTACTTTTCCGCCTTTTCACTTCATGGTTAAATCTCCACCGTAGATCTAGTTTTTAGATTGATGACTCTCGCTCCATCACAAAATCAACAATCAAAAATCTCTTATCCAGTTTCTTTGACCTCCGCTGATTGCGATCCTTCGATTAAATCTTGGCCGTTGAATCCACAAGAAAAAATGGCTCAGATTAAATCGTGCTCCGCTCAAAAGTCCTTACCATCGCACCTGCCAATTAAATCTCCACTGTTGATCTCTAAAACTAATCCGACGTTCAGCACTTAATCGCACATCATAAAATCAAAAGCCTTGGTATTTTGGCCCCTTCCCTTTTCTCCGATGCGATTAAATCCTAACTGTTGATCTCTCTTAGATCCGATGGTCTACACCTCATCACATCACGTTCATCCATTCTATAAGCCCTCTGACATAAACTCGCCGATTAAATATTCACCATTGATCTCTCATAGATCTAACAGTCCGCGCTCAATTGCATCAGCACATTTCATTGTCACTTTACCCTTTGACCTCCGCCGATGTGATCCTGCGACAAGATATCCGCTGTTGATTTGCTCTTAATCCGACAACCCGCATTCATCCTTTCTTATACCCATTATAAAAAGGTGGGTCCTCTCTCCTTTGTATTTCTCTGCCAATTTCCTTTGAAAACCTGACCTTTTATATAAAATCTTGTTTCTCAACAAAAAGTTTTAAAAGGGATTCTGACTGTCGATCTTCTAAGATCTAAGGCCATCAGGCCATCATTCTTCCACTTGTTTCCCCTTCCCCGCATTTCTTCATATCCACTCCTTTTTTCTATTATAACCATTTATCAAAGAAATATAATGATTAGATGACCTATTTTACCACTCCAATGTGCGCCAATTTTGTTGACGTCACCTGGACCCCACATCTTTTCATCCATCGCTCTCAAACCCGCACCGTTGGATCTGGATTCTCCAATCCAGCGTCCCAGAATCAATTTCGCATAAATTTTGAGCCCTTCCCACAGTGCGCATCTTTTACGTGATATAGGTGGTTTTACAAATCCACGTGTCGAACGCAGACCTATATCACATTCCAAAAGCCAAAACCACCCAAACACAACGCAAAAACCGTTGCCAGTTTTCCGCCAAACCACCTACCCTCCACATTAATTTTTCACCTTTTAATCCTGGCCGTCAATCCTTTAGATTGGATGGCTCACGTTATATTTCATCCTCCATTCGATTGCCCTTCACCTCTCGTTCCAAAAAATCCATTTAGAGTTCTCCGCCATTGATCTTCGAAGATCGAACAACCCTGATTTAACTTCCCCTCCATTACCTTTCCCTACCATTTGACCTCTCATATGAACCTACCGTTTAATCCCTACCATTGGTTATTTTGATCCAATGATTCCTATTCGCTCCCACACCCAAAACCTCCAAATCAGTTTAAACCTATCCTCGCAGGATTTTATTAACTTTGTGTGTTTTTGGCAGGTTATAAAGGTTTCTCCATAGTTTTAAAAAGAAATCAAGGGTCGGGGATGACAATCCCCTGGCCATCTATTCATGAAGAAAGTGAAACTTCAGGGTTCAAATCATGATTCTGCCTTTGCCTCATGAGCATTGATGATCTCATAAAACCTTTTGCGCGCCTGCAAAACAACAGAAACATAATGAATATGAAACAGCCAAAGAGTATCAATGTCAAAGCATAAGATCAAAGAAAAAATGAAGATTAATGATTCTAAATAGAGTTTAAAGGGATTAAGGCACCAATTCAAGAATCAAAGGCCTAATCCGCAGTTGTTAAAGGATAAAGACCATAAATAAAGATCAAGGCCTGATTAGGTCTAAAACATAGAGTAAAGCAGATTAAAAGTGTTTTAAGAATAAACAAAGAGATATATCAGTCCAAAAAGCCTCCACTGCCACATCAGAGGCTAATTAAATCCTCTCCATATACCAAAGTGCCACCTGCATCTCTCCATAAATCATAAGAAGGTAGAATTATTGCCTTCAATCATTGATATTTTGTTCAAAGCAGCCAGAGTTATTGCTAACTCACCTCAAGAGTTTTTAAGTCACCAAAATCTACCCATCACACTTAAGACTTAATGAAAATCAATTAATACATGGAAAATATCAGAAAACCTCTCCACTGAGCCCCTAAAAGGCCGAGAAGCATTAACTTGTATTAATTGAGCCTAGATTTCTTTTCTTTCATCCCACCTCCTCATTTCTTCTATAAATACTTTTGTAGAAGATGAGATATAGGTTGGTTATTGGATTTCTGATGTAATAGTTGCTGTATAGAATCATTGTTGAATGTAAATAAACTCTGAAGCTCTGAAGCTTTATTAAGTTATTGAAGAAGATAGGCTGAGAAGAGAAGTTTTTGCTATGATGAAACATTGGACTTGAAGTGTGTAACTGGATTGTCAATCAATATACAAGTTGGTTTTTGGGATCCTAGTCTATATCATTGGTGAAGTACCTCTTATTGTTATTTGTTTTCCTTTCAAGTATGCCATTTTGTTCATCTTTCTTTGATAAAGAACAACAATTATAGAGCTAGGATTTACTGTTAAAGGTACCCTACTCTTACTAATAAGCTTTATCTTTATGTTTTCTTCCAATTGTGTGTTTAAGAATGACTTAATTTAAGTGTAAACATATCAGGGAATGTTGGTTATTCCATGTCCTGATGTGCAAAACTTGAAAGGAAGTTCTTGAATGATATTTTCAATACATGCTAAGTAGAGTTAAACTAGAAAATTTTATGGTTTTCCCTATCTTCTAGCTCTTTCTCCAAAGGTTGTTTTGAAGGTTTTCCTAAGAGCATGCTGAAAGAAAGCCTAGATTTTAGTGCATCTGATTTGATCTTTAGCTGCACTTTGTTTTCTTATCTGTTTTCATCCCTTCTGAAAGTAGTCATGTGGATTACTAGATTTTTTTTCTGATAAGTTTGCTTTAATACAAGCTTGTCCAAAGAAGTTTATGGTTAACCCTGTCTTTGGTTGGTTTTAAACAGTTACTTAAAAATGCTTTTCTTTTTTGGAAAGTTAACAAATCCTTGTTGAAATTGTTGGCTTTTTCCACCTTCACAACACTTTAATATTCCATTCCATCATTTAATCTAAAGGATCTTTTGATATAGATGACTTGCCCCTTGGATCACTCTTGTAATTGTTGCACAATTAAACCCTTTTATGACTCCATTTCCCAATGGTTTTAAGCTATTTCATGCTAATCCTATTTGTTGAATACTTCTCAATATACTTGCATCTTCACCTTTTGAACTCTTTCATTTTGTGATATTACATCCAATCAAATATCATGTCCTTGCCCAACGAAAAACAAACAAACACCCTTGTTCCTCATAACTAGCCTAATATTACACAAAAATACCTTAAATGATAAATCAATCTTTGCACTTATAGAGAGATCCCTCTCTGGATTCAGGAGGGCTAGATCCTAGAATCCCAAAGTGGTTCATATGTAGGCTTTGCAATTTGTATTTTCCAATCTTGCAAATTACAGAGACCTAATAGGCTGGATGTCTTCTTGAGCCTTAAAAAAAAGAGATGATGAATGATAACTTGTCCCTTTAGAGAGGTCTTCTAGATCTTCCGTTATTTCCTAAATGATTTCATCCTCAATCAACTCCTTTTGGTTATCATGATGGTTAACTTGAGTAAGAAATGTATGAATTTCTTCTAATAGATCTTGAGGATGCCAATTTTCTAAATCTTCATCAATGTTTACAAGGTACTGTATGAGATCTTCAGATTGACCACAACAATTTTAAGCTAATGATAAAGATGAACAATTCTCTTTATAATGCTCATAAAATACCTTGTGTAAATCCTTTAAGAAAACAAACTACCAGGGTCTAGGCCTTGATACCATTCCCTTGCTTTACCTTCTAATGTCCCTACGAAAATTTCCATAAGGTAGTCCACATGCCATTCAAATTTTAACCTCCATACATGTATATGAAATTTGATGAGATGTAACAAGGGGTCATCAAAATTTTCATCTTGAATCATAAGCAAGTTTTTGTCTCAATTTATCTAAGGCATTTTGTGTGAGAATCCAAGGATGTGATCTCTGTTCATTGGAGAATACCTGCGTTGTATCCTTGGATTCATATTTGTCAATCAGTCAGAGAAAAGGGCTACTGCATCTTTATAACCAGTCTGGAGTCTTCTACCAGTGGAGTCTTTTAGGTCTATTGAGGGTTGTGTTGTCGCCAAGTGGAATATTTCAACTTTTTTGTCCACCATCAGCAAGATTAATGCATTCCCAGGGGGGTTTTTGAGAAACAGTGGGGTCAAAAGGGCTATTGAAGACTAGAGGAGTCACCAGGTGGATGATGCTTACTGTTTTGAGGATTTGTTTGTTGTCCACCATCAACAATTGGATACCAATCTGGAGATATTTTTGGGTTTTCTAAGTTCTTTATGTAACACTAAGATTTTCAATAAGTGTCCCCTAGTGTGTTCACCATGGTGCTAGTATGGAAAATCAACCAGATATCATCCTTGGCTAACACTTGATTTTTCTAATTTTTGACAGGGGATTTGTGAGTTCTTAATGAATGTATAAGCTTGTTACCTACTCAAATCCCCAATATGGTCGCCATTATGTTAGTTCCCCATAATTTGTCAGAGTGGAAAGACCAAATGTACAAGGGTAACATCAAACCAACTTTGGAGCCCTAGGACCTAGCCTTCCTGGACTCAGAGAGGTCTCTCTCTATGTTTGTGTGAAAGATGTAACTTGATTGATTTTTAGGTTTTGATTTTAGGCTAGTTATAGTGATTAGGGTTTGTTTGTTTGGTTGGTTGGTTGGATAGGTTGTCAAGTGGAACATATATAATGAGAGAAATTTAGACCATTGGGATATGGAGTCTGCAAATGGCCTTGAAAAGTACACCAATAGGTCAAGGATGTTTCGTAGGGAAAGTTAACAAAGCTAAATGGATCTAAATAGGTTTAGTGAGTGGGAAATGAATATTAAGTTGTGAATGCAATACGCTTATAGGGCAATTAAGGATCCTTCAACATACTAGAACAAGAAAGCATGAAGTTGTGAATGTAGTAGGTTTAAAGGGAAATTAAGGATCCTTCAATATACTAGAACAAGAAAAGCTTTCATGATGATAGCATAGTAGAACTGAAGAGTAGTTAAGAATTCTTCAACTAGGCTTCACTAGAAAAACCTAAAAAGAACAATCAAGTAATCCTAGAGAGCAGTTAAGAATTCAAATATTACTTTCAGACAAAGAGAACTTTTAAAATAACATTTTAGTGAAACTAAAGAGCATTTAAGGATTCTTTAATTTAACTATGAAGAAGAAAACATAGAGATAAAGGATGTAGACAGAATTAAGGTGCCGAAATAACATATCCAACTCTAAAATTTATGTCCTACTCTTAGAAAAGCCATGAACATAATGTAATCAAAGGAAAGCATTGACAATAGTGGAATAACATCATCATCTAACAAAGCTCATGAATCCTAGCAATGTGTTGGCTCCATTGATATTCATTCCAAGAGATTTACAAGGCTCCAAAGCCAAAAATTCATGAAAACTCAGAGTCTATGCTCTACTAAAAAATCAACCAACAAAATAATGAGGCCCTCATGCAGTATTTAACTTGTAAGGAGGACCAATACCCTAGCTAGGGCTTCAAAATGTCACTAAATACATCATAAATGCCAATTTTTCCTATGAGACCATGTAAGGCCCAAGGCACAAATATCACAACTTCATAAATGAAAAAATAAATGCTAACATAGCTCCTCAGCTAAATCTGGAGTGATTTGCCTAAAAAAACCTCAAAATATCTTCTTGATTAACTCCAAGTGTCTTTTGTTGACTTTCTGGCAAGGACGCAGCGCCAACACTGGGAAAATAACCCATTTTTCAGCTAATATTTGGAGGCCTTCCCTGTGTCCAAATGAACTCCATGATAGATCATTGGAAAGCCTGTCTTGTCGACTTTCCAAAAATACCTTTAGTTTTCTGATTGGTTTCCATTTTCCTATTGAAAAAACACTTTTTCCAAGACTGCTAGGGCATAGCGCTAGCTCTGAAAATAGGGCAAAAAGTTGATTTTTTGCATGTTTTTGGCACTTTTGGAGTACCAGTTTTTCTCCAAATAAGCCGAAACATTGTGAGGGTGATTTCCTTGGCATAAGGATCCTGAAAATGTTAATTTTTCCTCCAATTGGTGCCATAAAAAATATCGCAACGCCAGTGGCGCTGCGTTATTGGACCTACAAAACAGTTAAAAACCTCAAAAACTCAAAAAGATGCCAAAATGTGTCAAAATTTGGATTTGCCTTGCTGATCATGTTTGGGATGCTTGTAAGGGATGGATAAGCTAGGTTACCAAGATTTTATTTCTCTTTTGCCTCATTTTTACCATCATATCCTTCATAGACCTCATTATCATGCTCATCATCTAAATAAACAAGGTCGAAATCAATCTCTGTCTCATGGAGATCATCTTCATCGTGAATGTCTGCCTCATGTACATCTTCTTCTGCTATCCTTTGTTTTCCATCATGTACCTGCTTTGTTGGTGAGGAAGGGAGGGCCCCTTCCTTATGATCATGCCTCTCTATCATCTATAGACAACTCAAAGGTGACCCTTCCCTTGTGATCATGCCTCCTTGGAATTTTGGCCTATACACTACTGGCACTGTCCTCTCCCTCTTGTGACATTTTGAAAAACTCTGTTTTGACAATTAGGATTAAGTTTGAAATTGAGATGAAAGAGGGTAATAAAATGGTAGCCTTTGCAATGTATGGGGTGAATGAATGAGTGCTATGACCAACTTAGATGAATGAAAACTTTCACAACACCCTAATTCACCCTTTTCTTCATTGATACTCTTTATAGGCAGATGAAGAAATGAAAAACAATGATTTGCAAGTTTAAACACCTAAGGTTTCCTCTTAGGGTTTGAATTATTTTAATTAAATGATGACAAAATGCTTGGAGTTGGGTTGATAACCTTGTACTTACCCCTAAATAGGTTTGGAGGAGCTTTAGTAAGAGTTTGGAAGGCCTTTGGAGAAATTTGGGTGGTTGAATTTCTCAGAAAGCCTTCCTGGCCAAGCGCGCAGTGCCAAGGCCAAGGGCGTAGCACCTTCCCAAGCGTGAAACACTCAGTTCTAGGCATGAAGTACCTTTTTAATTTTTATGGGGAAATTTTTCGAAGTGCATAGCGCCTGACTCCAGGCGCGCAACGCCAATCTGAGCACACAACGCCAAGACACTTAGCCAAATTTCGACCTTGAAAACTCAAAAACCTTCTTTCCTTGATAATTATAACACTTTGCAACGGAAGAATGATTTATATGAGATAAAAAATGAGCTCTTATAGGCAAATGGAAGTTTGATTAAATGATGAAACCAACTCTCTAATGTCCAAAACCCTTTTTTCCTCTTTTCACTGATATTCCTTTAATATACTTTTGCCTGTAGGTTACTCAAATCACTGAATTAGCCTTTCCCTTAGTCTTTAAGACTTGACATGTTTATTTGGATGATATTTTGATGATTACACATACCAGTCCCTTCAAAGCCTTCTGTGTTTTCCACCATGAAACCCAACTTAATCTTTTCACCTTTTTACTGATATTTTTTACACTATTTTCATGCAGGTGACTAAAATGGTGAATTTTACCTTTCTTTTGGTAAGGGAGGCATGAAAAATTTACATTGGAAACTTCTGGATTCAAACATAAAGAAGAATCTCCAAAAACCTCTTTTGTTTTCATTACAATACTCAACTTATCTTTTCACCTTGGCTGGCAGTTTGTTGGAGTTATGAAATTTATTTTTCCTATTGATCCTGGAGTCTTTGACATGTTTATTTTGACACAGTAGCAGCCTCAAAATCCTCTTTTGCTTCCACCTTGGGGCTAAACATCATATTTTGGTCATTTATACATGTTAAGCTCATTTTTTTCAAGTTTGGGATCTAATCACGCAGTGGCATCTTCAAAACCCTTTTGCTTCCACCATGGAGTTCAGTTCATCATTTCACCTTCTATGGCCACTTTCCCAAAACCTTGTGTGTTTGGACTTCTTTACAACAATCATCAGTGTTGTCTTCTAAGTTCTCTATAGCCCTTTCAAGTTCATTCATTTCTGTCTAGTTAACCTCACATTTTTGTAAATCTCATCAACAATATCTGATAGAAATTTATTCATATTTGGCCTTGTGTACCTTCATGTCATTTCCTTTCTTCAATTGATCACTGTCTGGCACTCTACTTCGACCATCAAGCTCAAAAACCCTAATTATCTATAAGAACAAGTGTTTCCTCTCTTCCTTGCTTCAAGTTGTCTTCATTCAGGAGTAAACCTTCTACCTTATCAATACCTTATGCTGATGGAAACTTCAACACTCCTATAGAAGTACCAAAGTTTGTCCATTTCCTCATGTAGACTCTAAAACTGAAGGATAGTCTTATTTGGAAACTCTTTAGGTATTTCTTGAATAACCATGTCTCAACATCCAATACATCTGAACCAGATTATAACAAATAAAAATAGTGTTTAAAACGAAAATGATGACCTTAGAAAATATGAAACCCTAATTGACCTAGTGGGAGGGTTCTTTGACCTGACCTTGACTAAAATTGTCTTAGAGGCTTCAAGTGAAAAACAGGGTATTTTTCAAAGTGTTGTATTAAAGATCCAAAATCCAATGTACTTGATTTATCTAAAGATCCTACAGAGATAGTTTTGAGACCAACAATGCTTGAGAACCTGTGGAACATGGGAATGAGTTTGCTTATAGGAAACCCTAGAGGGAAAATGGATTTCATGGAAAAGGGAAAAATAGGCCAATGAGGTTATAGGAAAGGAGGAGGCTGAAAATGACATGCATAAGCTCATAATTATTTTGTAGGAGTGACAGGGTAACCATGGAATGGAAAGCTGATAGAATAGTGCAAAATGTTTCTAATAGGATAATGAAGGCAGTGAGATTTCTGAAACTCATAATATTTCAAGGAATTTTTTTTTCAAAAATATAGAACCAATCTATAGTCATCTACAGATAGTGAAAAATACTGATGACTAACAAAAAATACATGAGGTAGGTAGTGACTTATATGCAAAGTGTTTTTTAAATTTATTTTTCAACTTAATGACATTTTTTTTACTTGTAATGTAATATATTATATTTTTTTGAAACATGTTATTTTCTTGCATCATATGTAGATGGCTTTCAATGAAAGAAATCTGTAAAGAATATATAAAGTATTGGAATAGAGAAATTACTCCGCTAATGTGTGAAATGAAAAATTATCTACTTCCGACATTTTTCAATGCATAAGAACACTGCGTCATACACCAAGTTGAGGAGACTGAATTTTGTGGGCCTGTACACACAAGGTCAATGTGGATGGTGGAGAAGCACTTGAAATAATTGAAGGCTTTGGTTAGAAAAAGAGAGTATTCTGAGGGTTCTATGGTGGAGGGATATATGGTATATAATTCCATGGAATATAATAGTCAATACCTTCCTAAATTGGCAACAATTATGCATGTGAATCACATTTTGGATGTGAACTCCATCAGAATTTTTGAAGGGGATCACCAATTGGGGAAAGGTAGAATTAAAAAAGTGAAAGGTAATTAAATATTTCTGGAGAATTATTATACATATAAATTTTCATTTTTGTGTATATCATACTTATTTAATTTTTATTCTTTAATCATTTATTAATATTGAGCATGTTAACTAATATTTACTGGTGAATTATAATTTTCTCATACAGTTGGTTGAAATTAGGATGCACTACATATGTACATTGCAAACAATATTAACTAGATGAAGGTATGGATTGAAAGATGTATAAAATGTGATTGTAGGTTATCATGGGAAGGGGTTTCTACATTGGTTATAGAAGTTCATCGTAAGGAGGTACCAATATTATGCAGAGCGAAATTGATTTAGCAAATGGTTTGAAATATAAATAGGAAAACATGTATTTTCACCTTACAATATTTTATTAAGTTATTTTATAAATTATTAATGTGAATGCAAGTGTGTGTGTGTGTGTGTGTGTGTGTGTGTGTGTATTTTCCAGATACTTTCCAAGTTATATAAATATTTTTATTAATTGAGAATGCCTTTTTTGTATGTGATTTTCATATTGCAATTGAAACTCCATAAGGCTATATGGTATTGTAAGTGGTGTCCGCCCACAACATGACATTGTGGCAAGCGATCAGGATCAGGTGAACAAGCTTCCACATCTGTAATTCAAAATCATGACCACATAACTCCATTTTACACTGCCTCACCCACCCTTTTCCATGTCACCTTACACGCTATTTTCTACATCATTCATCCGTGCTCTTTTGTCCTCGTAGTCATAACTCTATTTTTCTCACTCTCCCACCTATAAAGCCCAGTTTTCTCCCAATTCAGTCATTTAAATTGTTGTTTCACGTTGAATTTTATTGTCTTAAGAAAATGGACCTCCATCACCAATTACCTACAAAGTTACCAAGTATTTAAGAAACCTTAACCACTCTTTGAATTTTAAAAGAAAATCAAAATGTTTAAAAAGGTTGTATTGTCCAATTCCTCAACCCATATACCTCTTATGGATATGGATAATGATATATTTGACCCTGTCTATCCACTTCATTTAATGGAATTTTGTTAGAGTGTTCTTTCCAGCCAGGTTGAGTCAGAAATATTGTCAAGAATGGTCAAGTCGGGTCTAGTTTTTGCAATTATCTCGCAAACATATTTTTTCCGAGAGTTTGTTAGTTGGATGACTTCATCCTTGTACCCATAGAGATGTTATGTAATGAATTCACTGGGAGAAAACATTTTGCAAGTATCCTCATTTTTAATTCACCAAGCCCTTTATTTTCCTCAGTTATACCACTTTACATCTTTCTTTGATGAAAGCCTCCCATCTATTTATCAAAATATATTTGTACAAGATAAAAATAGACTGTACAATATTTTTTAGCCTCCAAGAATAGTGATTCCTTTAGATTCAAATAAATTAAATGTACTTTCTATGTCATAATATGTAAACCAATAAAAATACTTTAAATTTAAAAAAATGTATATGTATATATTTTGGAGGGAAAAGAAGAAAAACTATTTTTTTAACTTGTATTTTTGACTTATACCCTTATATGTTTACCCAAATTTAAAGTGTATACACTTATAGGATGCCGAATTACATTCCACATCCAATGAGTATCCATTATGAATAATTTTGAGAAGACCCACATTGACAAAATATAAAGATACATTAAAAAAGCATGTTCAACAAGAATTTTTAATGAATCTTTAATTTTTATCAATGCGTGTCTTCTCAAAAGTATGCATAATGGGTACTTTTTGGACGTGGAATTTAATTCCGCATCCAATGAGTGTCCACACTTAAAACTTGGGTAAAATTATAAGGAGATAAGCCAAAAATACAAGTAAAAAAGGCACTTTTGTTCTTTTCCCTCCAAAATTCATACCTCTTTTATTATTATTTTAACTTATATTATTTGATCATTTTTCCTTAGGAGGCCACTTTTAGGCTGAAATTTCCTACAATGACAAGTAATTATGAAAATTTTGGGAATAAATGAAACCTAAATAATAGACTATCAAGCTATAGGGTTTCTTCATTTAATGATGCAACCTGATGTTGCACTAGATATTCCAACCTTTTGGGAACATGCAATTAATTCATAGCTCCTAAATTTCAGTATTGTTGCTTATTTTAGATTTCCTTATTTTTTGGTGTATCTCTTATTTTATGTGTTTGTTGAGCAATTTATAGACTTGGGTCTGAACGTTATGGATGTAAATAAGCAGAAGAAAACAATGGTTAAATGGACTAATCTAGTCAAGAGTAAACCAAAAAATGAGGGATTTTATTATTACAATGCCTCCTTCATGTCAATTTTGTATAGAATTATTAATAATTTTGTCACTCCAAAAATTTTACCAAAGGCTTAGTCTCTTTAACAAATGAGCACAGATATGAAAGTCAGAGACTGGTTTTTATTTGAAGATTATGTAGAAATCATATTGTATGGAGTATAAATTTCACCATATAGGATTCCTTCCTGTGTTCATATGAGGATATTCACATTGGAATTCATCATACAAAGGTTGAATCTGGATCAAATACATTTTTTCCCAACTAGAAATTAATTTGTATTTAAGTTACCTAGGATTTTTGGCCCATTTATTGTAAAAAATAGACAAGCAACAGAGGAGGCTAAGAGAATGATGCAAGCAATGAATTTCCAATACGGAGAAAAATAGAGCTATGATCCACATTAGATGATATCAAATAGGAAATTAGACATATATTATGCCCCTTACATGATTCAAATTTTTTGGGGAGGCCCCCAACATCTAAAAATTGAAATGGACCTTGGGGGGGAGGCCCCCAACATCTAAAAATTTGAAATTCCAAAAGAAAACAGAGGAGAACACACAGTAAACAATTTTTTTTTTTTTTATCAAACCAAGAATAACTATAAAAGCTACATTTTGCTGGTCAAGCTATCCTTTTACATAATATGACTTGTTACTTATAGTATTTTTTATTTACAATACCAAGGGTAAATTCCATGAATGGGTAAATACCATGAGTGTATGAATAGCATGGGTAGATGCCACATAAAATACCATGGGTGGATTCCACTTATAATACCATGGGTAGATTTCATGTGTGGATGAATACCATGAGTGAATGTATACCATGCGTAGATGCCATTTTCCATTTAGATCATTCCTCCCTCCTTAAGAAGTAATGCTACCCATTGCATGAAGTTCCCTCCTGAGAATCTCGTGTTGAATATGAAGATCCACTGAAGAGAATAGTGTTGTGTGGTTAAACCATAATGGTTATGAATGAAGATATGAGGATAGAGATACCATGTAATTTTTGGGACCAACTGTCATAATGCCAGTGTGAAACCTAGAAAATGGACTTCAATGAAGTGTGGGTTTGTGGATGAACCATAAGCATAACAAACAGATATCCGAGGATAGAGACACCCTATAATGATTGTGACCAACTATGATACTAACAATGTGCAACCTAGCAAATGTACTTCGATTACAAAGATTTTGTGCGGTTGAACCATAACTGTGATGTCGACTATTGATGAAGTAGCAGGTACCTACATAGCTTAGAGTGGGAGGGAACATCTCTAAAGAAAAAAAACCATATGCTGCTATGATGAAACCGATGAATGTGAAGCAGGTGCCTACTAAAGTGGGGTGGGAGGGCATGTCTCCAAAGGGAACCCACTCTGAATGCTACTCCAAATATAAAAACTAATTTAAAATGGGCATACATTGGTCAATATAACCTGAAATAGTTATTATAAACTATTTTTGGAAATATAATGACCATTTTGAATCTTCCCATGTGATTGAAATCCCTATTGGGATAATCCAGAAACTCGGATTCGCACTGCAAATATCCCATTGTCACAAAAATTCTGAAAAAATAGTTGACTTTAAATCAGAAATATCTCCCTGATCTCAACTTCGATTCAACCAATTTTTTTGTATGAAATTAGGTAATTTTTCACAGTGAATCCAAATCTATTGTTTTTTTTTGTAAATTTTGCACTGAAAGTTTCAGATCTGATCTGTAAACTCATTGCCCAAAACATTAAAAAAAAATGCATGAACTAGAGAAGTTATCAAATGGTGGCTTGGTTGAGACACAAGGAATTATGGAAGTAGAAACTACTCTCCACAGTAAAAAATGATTGAAAATAGGAGTTGCAAATGTGATTGATCTAGAGAGAGAAAGTTATCAAAGTAGTAAAAAGGGAAAAAAAAACATGGAGGTGAAACAAAATTTAAACAACTAATTGAAATTCCTTCCAATGAAATTGGTTTTCAAATACAACTTGTCCTGAAAAGCGTAACTATGTTCGGTATTCATAATGAAATGTGTAATTTTTATTTTATTGATGTAAAGAAGAAGAAAAAAATTTATTATTGTAAAGCTTGTCTCATGGGTTTCATGAGAAAGGAATTTCATTTTTTAGTAATGGCTCCCATTGTGAGCCCTCAGGATTGGTCATAAAGTGAAATTGATTCAATGTATTGTATGAAGTACCCTTCTTGGGAATGTTAAATTTGTATATGTGTCAATGAAAGAGTCAAATGAACCTCCAATACTAGGCTCAAGCATATCCTTCAGGTTGGTCATAAATGAAATTATGAAACTTCACCAAAAGACATGTCAGATCACCCGCAAATAAAGCCAACTAATTTTCATGGGAAAACCACTATAAATATGGAAGCTCGACTTCATTTTAGAGACAAATTTTCAATCAAGTTCTGAAGCTAGAAAGTAGTGCAAATATCATCAAGAAGAAGCCTTGTAAATAGGGAGGAGAAGGGAAGGAAGATAGAAGACTTTTGTAGTGTTTTGGGACTATTTTTGGGCCAAGTGAACTCCACACGTGCGATATTGCAGACCTGTCTATTGGAAGAAGGAGGCTGAAATATTATAGTCACAGTAAGAGAGTATTTTGGGTGAAGAAAAATGAAGATATCAAGTTGAATTTTCAAGTAAAAAGCCTCCACCTAAGGCGAAGGGAATCAAGGTTCCAAAATGGATACTTCACACATGCTAGGGTTTCTAAAGGAAGCCAAGAAGTTGCAGGTCTGAATCAAAGAGAAAGGAAGCCGAAATCAGAATTATAGCTAAGGCATGAAGGAAGGAAAGTAGTTGGACCAAGTGTTGACTTGGGAAAGAAAGAGAAGCAGTGAAAGGGAACTCGTCTCTTGGTATTGGAGAGGAATATAGGTCAAGGGTATTGGTCTTGGTATTCATCAATTGAAGTATCTATAAGAAGAGTAATTTCTTGGGTTTTCCTCTCAAGTGGGAGAGGTTTTGACCCTAGCTAATAGCCTACATTCTGTCTCTCTTGTCTCAATATGGTTTATGAATTGATAGTTGTTTGATTAAGAATAACACTAATAACCTAAATAAAAGAAGATCCTAATCTAATAAAGTAAAAACGATTCATAAGAAGTTATCTAACGAAGAGAAATAACTTAATCTTGATGCCCTACATTTCTCGACATTGTGTTAGAGCTAAGGTGACAAAGTCAAGAAAGGGAATATTATCAAGGGGCACTCAAGGATCAAATATCAAGAGAGAGATCAGAGAGAATTGAAGGATATTGAAGTAAAATCAATATCTACAACAAAGTATCAAAACCATAGATCGAAGAAGAAGTCTACACCAACAAAAATATTGGGATCCTCTAGTCATCATCAAAAGACCACAAATACCCTCATCAAGCTGAAAATATCAACAAATAAAGGTATCTTGAAATATATACATCCAATATAATCTCTCGAAGGACAAATATCACATCATCATCTCGGAGAAAGTAAAAACCATAGAAGAATTTTCAGGATTTGCACTCTATCCTCACTGAAGGAGACCTCAAATTTTTTGAGTTGATGTATCTTGAAGTATATTCATCCAAAGAAGGCTATATCAAAGGGAATTTTCATCATATTCAAAATGCTATAAGAGAAATTCCATCTCATTTAATAAAGGTCCTTTGCATTATAGGACAACATCAAGAAGCCATCATCAACTAAGTGATCTCCCTCTTTGAGGGGTCAAGGATGTTTCTTGAAGAAATCTATCTTCATCAAGGATAAGGTTTCTATCACATATATCATCATAAAATTAAAGGAATAAACAAGTGGAAAATCATCTTATCAAGTAAGTATATATCCACATCTGAATCTCTCAAAATGTATTTTGCAAGGAAATAAATAAATTGGTTGGGGCTTCAAACTATCTTGCATGTAAGAAGAGGACATATCTAAATATCATTGAAAATGAGGTCACAGATCATGTGAAAGGATCTATCACCAAACCAGCAAAATAATATTCTCAAGAAATTTCAAAGTTTATGAAGGGGAAAGTTAGGGCTCAAATAATTCTCATTGAATCCATCAAGGATCACTCATCACCTATGTATCAAAACTTGAAACTTCAAAAGAAATATATGACCAACTGGTAGATTTGTATTCTACAAGCACTGTAGGAGAAGTAATATCACTATGGAAATAACTCTACAAATTGAATATTTCAAAACAAAAAGGAATAGCATCATTCTTTATGAGGATATATGATCTAGGAGAAATCATTTCTGATAGAGAAACAACTATAGTAGTACTAAATGCACCACTAGAGGAGTGGGGTAACTTTACTTCAAATATTTATTTGAATAAAGAAGCTAGTCCATTCCATGGACTATGGTCACTATGAAAAATTGAAGAATATAGTATAAAGGAAAAATATGATGTGGGATCAAGTGAGAAAAATCAGGCATATGCTACAATGGCAAAAGAAAGGGAAAATTGTGAAAGTTTGGTCCTCAGAATAAGAATAAGAACATGGCTAATATTCAATGTTATGGGTTTCAAGAATATGGGAACTATAGGAAATATTTTTCTAAGCACAAGAAGGACAATACCAAAAGAGTAAGAGAAGAATGCCATATCACTAAGGAAGTGGAGCAAGCTGAAAATAAAAGGTCCAAGAAAGAGGAAGTAAAATATATCTATTATGATTGAGATAGTCTTCCTCACCTAGTTCTTTTCTAGTTTATGTTTTCAATTTTTTCTATATTAAAGCATAACTATCATGATATAAATCATTGGAAGAGCATGTAAGGATGCATCATGGCATGATAAAAGCATTAGAAGCAAGTGCTCATGACATCATGATAGAGAAGAATGAATGATAGCAGAAATAGGTCTATGGAAGAAGATAGCTCTTGGTAACCTTTTTAGAAGCACTTACGGAAATTCATATGAAACAAAGCTAATCATACATCAGTTAAGAGTAAACATATTTTGGATGAGGATAATTAAGATACTCTATTGGAATATTCATCGGAAGGTTCACCAATAAAATGGAAGCAAGTGTTTCATCAAGGATTCCTACTTGGAGTAATTCATGAACGGATGGCATGATGTCAAAAATCAGGTCAAGGGATCGAATTTATTTCAATCATGGAAGCTTCTAAAGGAAGATGACCTAGAAGAAATATGAGGTATGTTTGCTTGTATTGGATTAATTAAATTCATGCCATAAATGCTAGATCTCAAGAGCATAATCAAAAGAAAGGATCTCCTCCATTGGAGAATATAATGCAGGAAGGAATGGGTCAAACATTGACTAGATGAAATCAACATAATATGTCCTAATATGAAATATGAGGTCATTGAAAAAAATTGGAGGAACTACGAGCAAAAGTTCCTAGAAGAAAACGTGTGAAGAAAGAAAGGAAGGGATTGTGAAATATGAAACTACGAAGGAAATCAACATCCAAGGACTAAAATTTTTCACTATGGTATGTCCAGGAAATATATGAACACTCTAATTAAAGTTTGATAGAGAAAGAGACCCTTTAAAATGGATATATTTTGGATATGTTTCAATATGTATGGAGGATGCTGATGCAAACTAGAAGATTTCATGATGAGATGCCATCACAAAGGTCATTTTGATTTAATTTTCATTTCCTATTTTTCGATGATATCTGGATGGGATTATGTAGTGCTGATGAGGGAAGAGATGTATGTCTTCCACCATTGATAACCATGTAGTATGATTAAATATCCTTAAAGAAACATGGCATGAAGAAGACAACAAGGCATGAAGGAAGACCAGATATGGAATTATGGATCACTTTACGATGAATTGATGACATGGTTCAAGGATGAAAGTGATGGATGGTATGTTCCCTAGAAATAATTCCCAATAAATGTAGACTCCATGAAAAAGAAGAAATTCATGCAATCAAAGGAAGGAGTTCTACAAGAAGTTGGTTGTCCCATTATCTCCACTTGATGAGCTACTGGAATCAAGTCCCCGGTCACGAGGGAGCTTGGTAAAGTCCATATTTAAGAGAGAACATGGGTACGTTCCTTTTATAGGAATGGGTACATTACTTTAGTGGAATGGGTATGCCCTCCCTAAATTGAGAGGGAAATATAGACACATAATTCTTGTCTTCACTTGAGAAGACAAAATGGAGGATTGGGTAAACATCTGAAATCTGATACTCTTTGAGGATGAGTTAGGGAATCCAAGATAAGTGTGGTCATAGAGGACTGATATTATTTGATCACTGGGAATCCAGGATAAGAATAGTCCTGGTGGACCACACCCTGAGAACCTGAGTGGGGTGTGTTTCGAGAGAGACAACGATCAAATTCATTTCAGAAACAAATTTTCAGTCAAAGTTTGAAGCTAGAAAGTAATGTGAAGATCATCAAGAAGAAGCCTTATAACTAGCAAGGAGAAGGGAAGGAAGAGCGAAGTATTTTGCAATGTTTTGATACTATTTTTGGGCCAATTAAAATAGAAACGTGCGATATTGCATACCTTTATATTGTAGGAGGGAGGTAAAAATATTATAGTCACAGTAAGAGAGTATTTTGGGTGAAGGACAAGGAAAATATCAAGCCGGATTTTCAAGTAAGCATCCTCCAGCTATAGCGAAGGGAATAAAGGTTCCAAAGTGGATACTTCACATGTGATAAGGTTTCTGATGGAAGTTGAGAAGCTACAAGTCTGAAGCAGAAAGAAAGGAAGCTGAAATATGAAGTATAGCTGAGGTATGAAGGAAGGCAAGGAGTTGGACCAAGTAGTGACTTGGGAACAAAAGAGAAGCAGTGAAAGGTAACTTGTGTCTTGGTCTTGGAGAGAAAAATAGGTCAAGGGTCTTGGTATTTTTATTCACCAATAAAAGTATCTAAAGGAAGCATAATTTTTTCGGGTTTTCCTCTCAAGTGGGAGAGGTTTTGACCCTAGATGATAACCTACATTATGTGTCTCTTGTGTCATTATGGTTTATGCATTGGTAGTTTTTTTATTAATAAGAACACTAATAGCCTAAGTAAAAGAAGATCCTAATCTAAGAAAGTAAAAATCATTCACAAGCAATCATCTAACGAAGAGAAATCACTTAATCTTCATTCCATAGATTTATCAACAACTTGGAGTTGTGAAATGTACATCATCATCTCCAATTCAAGGTGAAGAAGAACATACTTCCTTGAATGTCTTAAAATATACCTATGAACAAATTGAAGAAAGAAACAGGAAGATAAATGCCAATGCTATAACTCAATTGGAGGCACAATCCATATTTGGTTATCAAATCAAACTTCTTTCAACTATCGATCTGGAAATAAATCAACTGAGATTATTCTTTTCTCATCCCATTTCTCATTCAAACTCCCCTAGAAATGATGTTAGGATAGTCAGTTTTTCTATGAACAAAAAATATATTCCATTTCCAGACAAGATATATTTTCACATGAAAACAAGAGAATTAATATATAATGATCTCAAAAAATCATCATTGGCAGCAAGTAAAGCAGAGGACTTATTGGGAAAGGTAACTGATCAGCTGAAAATGGGGAGGGATAATTATCAAGCTCTTCATACTCAAAATCAAGAATTTAAAAGTTTCATAGTTAAGCTCGAGGTGAATCTACAGGATAAATCATTGGTCCAAGCATTGATACAAAGTGAAAAGTATGAGATCCAGTCATTAAGGAGAAAATTGAAATTTCCTACAACAGAGCATGTTCAAGCTCTAGAGTTAGCTCAAATTTAGAAAGAAAATGAGATGTTAGCTCATGATATTGTGGAATGAAATAAGGAGGTTGCATCTCTCAAGAATCTCAATGCATATTTACAATAGAAAATAGACAAACATTTCTTCACAATTGTGGTGTGTCCAGACTCAGAATATCCTACTGAAAAACTCACTAGAGTTATGACATAATTGAATATTTCAAAGGATGAGTTGAAGAAATCACAAAAACTTCTATATGATCAAAAGATAAATCAAAACACAAAGATAGAACTAAATATGGATATATAGAATTCAACTCAACATCAAAAAAATTACCAATCAACAAGTGAGGAAGTTAAGGAGTTCAAGGAAAATATTAAAGGGATTATGTCTCTTATTCAAGTAAGAGAGATTATCTAGAGTAAAATTATTCAACAGGTCAAAGAAGTTTGGGATCATATTATATTCATGGGTGAAGAAAAATAAATGATTATATATTATGAATATGTTATTGACACCAACAAAAATGAATCTCAAGAAAGTGCAGAGTTGGATAAAAGAATAATTGATTATATAACTGCCAAATATTCATAGGAATTGAGGGAAATGGATATTGTAGACAAAACAATTGTGGTGGCAGGAATAACTAAGATGTTTCAAAATAATATGTATAGAACAGGATGAAAGTAGGTTATTAGAGGTCATAGATTTAGTGGAATCATTTAATTCTAATTATGACAAGAGATTTCAAGTAGGGTTACCCTCATGTTGCGTTCAATAACGAAATATCCTTCCTTGGTAAAAATATGAAGTATTACTGGTGTAAATAAAGAGTAAAATCAATTCCTCTCATGAGAACAACCATTTTAAAGGGAGAAAAAATTGTGAATTACTTGCAGAGGGATTCTAAGATGCTATGGATAATCTAAAATGTGTTCACTGAGAAGCCTACATACACCATGGTAACTAATTTGAGGATGGAGTGCTATGCAATGATGCAATTCCAAACTCGAGACTCAATTTTATGGAAAAAATGCAATAATTTAGTGTTACTAATGAAGGTTCGAATTGTGGGACAAGGAAATTCATCGAGCATGCCTGAAGTTTTATAAGAGTCCCAAGTCACCGATGTCTCAGGAAATAATACCCTAAAGGTGTTGGGTTGACAACCTTCATAGATCAGGGGCATGCCATTCAAGAAGGACTCACTTAACCAACTTTTATACTTAAAACTATATACTATTGGTTGTAGAACTTACCTGAAAGTCCCTCGGTTGATGTAGATCTCGTGGGGTGAAAATCCCCTGCAACACTTTGTGCTCTGAAACCTGTAAACCCACAAAGAACGAATAGAAAAACCTAGTTGTATAGCATATATAGTTCCTAGATGTCAGTGAAAACCATGTATAATATTATAAAAATAATATGAAATGTTCAATTAATGATTACTACACATGTATAAAGAATCATAAACACATAAACATTAGGAACAAGATGGCTCTTCTTATTATGAATGACATGTATAGTAATCAAAACATGGAGAGATCACCTGAATCCTACCATGGCCTTCGAGCATACCGTCCTCTAGATCTGTCCAGCCCTAGCCTCGCAAGAAATCTTCCAAGATGTGTGCACAACAAATGTCATATAGGGTGATGAACATCTCAAGGAAACATGGGTTTCCTGTGTATCCCTAGGAAGTGCAGGAGGCACAGGAATATCAGAGTTGAATAGGGCTCCAACGGAGTATAATATCTATATCTTTTCTCTCTTCCTTAGGCCATTCCTTTGAGGGGCTTTTATACTCCCTCAAATTAGTTTCTGCAGTTAAGAATAGTTAGGCCATGGGCTTGGGGGGTTAAATTACTAGAATAACCATCAAACCCACCTCAATAATAGGGATATATATATATATATATATATATTTTTTTAATAATTAAAAAGGTATATGTGGATCTCTATGAATAGACTCACGTGTATACGCGGAAAAGTCTGGGCAGAGTCGCGTATGGGTTTTAAGATACTGTTTTTTGAGAAAATTTTCAAATCTATGGGAAAGGGTGCCCAAGGCCAAAGTGTAAATCATGAAGAACATGAAGGTGATAAATGACACTATAACAACCGAATAATTATGTTTACTTATTTTCAATTTTGGAAAACATACCATTTTTTTAATTTCAAAATTAGAAATAGTTTATTTTTTAAGTTTTCATAAGGATCAATTAGTTATGAAGTAGTTTTTGACAATTAACAATTTTATAATTGTATCCAATGTAATAATTTATTTAAAAATATGTCAAGGGACCAATTTTGGGGTTTCTAATTTTGGCCTTAGAGAGACAATTTTACTGTGTAATGTATAGGATTTGCTTGGAGAAGTAATATGAAATTTCTAGATGATTCCAACTATTTTTTTATTATGATATGTTTAATTTCTCTCACTGTAAGTCATTTATGTGTTTTTCTTCCTTGGAAAATGTGTAAATAAGTTGTTGGTTATTTTTAATTAAACATATTTAATTCTACTTTAAATATCACACAGGACCTATAACTTTATTAAGGGAAACAACACATTTTCATCACTTCACTTCTTCAGTATTTCATGATTTTCAACTAAGATTTAGTGTAAAATATTTTGTGCCTCCAACCTTATACTGCAATGTAAAACATTTTGTGCCTCCAGTTCCTCCGGCCTTATCCTCAATTTAGAAGACCTCATCTACAAATCATTCAGAGGGAGAGGAAATATCAACAAGATTAGGCGCACGTCCATTATACCTTGAGGATGAACAAGAGGAGACAATGGAAGAGACTTTGAAATTTCAAGAAAATTGATAATCTACCTTATTATAAGAGTAAGAAGGTGGAGAGATGTGAGAGGAAAACACTTATCTGGATCCTCAGGTTACTCTAGATGAGGATGAAATCGACAATTATTATCTAAGGATTATATATATGATGCGGGTTGAATTGCATAAAAAGTATGATACAATATCGAGGAAGAGATCCTAAACTAAAGACCAGAATGAGGTGTAGTCCCAACAACATGTTAAAAAAGCTAATGATAAGGGAAAGAAACCAATTTGGACTATTCCAATTTAGTAAATGGAGTCCTCCAGAAGCCAAAAGTCAAAGTCAATCTGGAAAAGCAAACAAATGAAGCTACTCAAGTTCAACAAAAATTTCAAAAGGAAAAAAAGTGTAACAAGAACAAGTAAAAGAAGAGAAAAATGCACACTCTTTCGACTTTGAGAAGGAATTGGATAAAATAAATATTCCAATCCCATTGGTCAAGCTAGCAAAACAACTTTCTTGTAGAAATTATATTACATATTTCATTAATTTATCTCAAGTCACTGTTACTCCAAATACATTCAATCTGTAAGAAGAAAGGCCATTGGTGATGTTTGGTTATCATGTGGAGGAACAAGACTCAACCACACCTCCATTTTATATTACCCTTCTAATTCATGATCTCATATTACACAATTGTATGCTTGACTTAGGGGTCTCTCATAATTTGATGCCTCTCTCTATTATGAAGAAATTGAATTTAAAAATTACTAAACCCTATATAGATTTATATTCCTTTGACTCAAAGAGAGTCAAGTGTGTTGGCTTGATAAAGGATCTGGTGGTCTCACTTGCACAAATACTAGTCAAAATCATTGTGATAGATGTAGTGATTGCATACATCCCAACAAGATTTGGGATGTTTCTTTCCAGATCTTGGGGCATGAAGCTCGGAGGAGTTCTGAAGTAGGATTTCACTTATGCTATAATCCCAATATTTGTTGGAGAGGAACTGAGACTGTATCATGAATAAATATTCGTTAAGAAAACCACTAAAGAGGGACATTCAAGTAATTCTTTAGTATATGTTAGTATGAATCTTTTGTCGAAGTGTAAGAAAAAATACCACTTTAGCTACGCATAACTAATAGCCCTAACATCAAATATGGATGCCAATATCTTCAGTTCTGCAATTATTTGACCAAGACAAGTGCTGCAAAAACCAGATCTATGCATATAAAGACATTAAGTAGTAAAAATTAGGTTTTGCTCCATATATCCAATAGACAAGACAAGAACAATTCTTGAAAGAATTTTTTGTATTAAAGGAACCTGGGAGGAAAACAAGAAGGTGTTTCCAATTCTCCTCAATGGGATGGGTTCTTGGAAGTCCTCAACACTTCAGATCTAGCATTTCTCTCTCCTATTGGTGTAGAAAACCTAGAAAAAGATAGAACTCAAAGGGAGCTCACACAACAAATAGTGGAAAATATGAAAATGATAATGGCTCAAAGTCATACCAAGAGTTTAGATCCAGAGTGATCTAATAGGCAACAAAAGGTGGTGAATGGTAGGAGAAAACCTTCCTATTTATAACAAAATATTGGGTCATTCTAGATCTTGGTGCATGATTAAAATAACATTAACCAAATCTAGATCCACCTTTTATGGAATATTTTATTATATTTGTTGGAGGGAAAAAGTATTTGAATTGGGTCAAATCCCTTTATTTGTGAATAATAAATAAATAAATGATTTATTTATCATTTTAAGGAAGTGGTTGAAAGATAATCAAATAAATAATGATTTATTTAATTATTTATGGGTGATTTAGTCATATTTAACAAGGAATATTATTTAAATAAGATTTAAATAATTATTCCTAGAAAATAATAAGACAAATAAAGATTTATCTAATTAATTTCTTTGTTTTGGGTTACACATGACCAGGAATAATAATTAAATTATTGTTTAATTAATTATTCCATGAGGAAAATCAAACAAATATATATTTGTTTAATATTTCCCTTTGGGGTTTCCTGTTTAGACCATAAACAACCTAATAAATGCGTTTTATTAAATTATTTTACATAGTGAAAGCAATTTTACTTAGGGTAAAATTGGTCTTACATGGTGTACTTGGTTCCATCTAATGATAATAGGTTAGATGACCAAAAAATGGTGTAACATATTGCCCCCCAGTGTGCGAGTGTTAGGAGCAAATCGTATGACCGAAGTACGTTGTAAGAACTCAATCACCAAACATCAAGAGGGAAGTCAGAGAGAGAAATGTGAGGTAGACTAATGTGCTAAAGAACTAGACCCTGAGGAGACGAGACTTACAGGTGCAACAAGTCTCTTTTTATGAGAGGGTACTTGTGCTAAAGGCGGCGGGGGAGGCATATCTATGCCCGCCGAGACAAAGTACAAAAGAATAGTGTGTCCAGTAAACAAGGGACTAAACTATAAAGTACAGCCAGCATAAACATGAGCCAGATAAAAATACAATGATGAATGCAATGTACATGTTGTTCCTGGGATAACAGCCAGGACTTATACAATAATATCTGAGTACATGAGATACAAATACAACCCAAATGCCCCCTGTAAATGGGGAAGGGCTCGCAAAATCTGACTGATACATGTAAATCAAAGAGACGCTGCAAGTGGCTAAGGAAAAAATCATCAAATATATGGACCTGCATCAAAGGCTGCAAGGAAGAGGTCATCCGGGCATGTGGGGGGCTACCTGCAGGGCCACTCCCTCATGAGGGTTGAGACATCTCACACAAACCTGGGAATCACCAAGAGCTGCTGCTGCATCATTGAGCCATCAAGTATACGGATCTCGATCATGCTGAAAGGAGCTGGAGTGGAGAAACAATCAAGTCAAAGGGGAAGGATAGATCCCTTTTCCTGATCCGAGGCACCGAACAAGAGTGGAAGCTGGAACCAAGGTACATTGCCCTCTAGACCTGTCTGCTGGAATGAAGGAGCTGATGTAGACAGAAGGAGGTCCGCCATAGGTGAAGCAATGAGAGATCCTAAACTAAGGCATGAGAGAAAATAGTAGAGCGACTGACAGACTAATACCAATGATGATGATGAAATGGAGGGCGCTGAGTGGCGAATGGACGACTTCCCTTGTTAGAGCATAAAGGGCATGAATGACATGGCAGCGACTGTCACAATATCATGAGGGATAGGGGACAGTGGGACTGAAAGCCATAATGTGCGACACAAGAGAGGGACCAAGCAATGAAGGATGGAGGACTATAGCGGGGTACAAAGGGACACGGGATAGACTCCATGAATGTGATGATGAATCAACTTGGATGCTCTAAACAAGGGCGACTTGATGGTGCTGCCACACAGTAAAGGTCCAATGGGGGACCATGAAAACATGAGTACAAGATGGTAACTCACAACGAAAGTCTACACGAACAAGGACAAGTAAGGAGGAAAAGTGGGGCCCCAAGTACAAGTGTTGTAAGTGAAGAAATTTGATTTTGAGGAGGGTTATGGTTGAGGGTCATAGGTGCCCCCAAGCATGTTGTGGTCATGCCAAAATGTATTTAGAAAAAGGGGAATCTAAACATATTTTAATGATGTGGTGCGCCATTTGTTTTTTTAATGGTTATGCAGCTTGAGAAAGGGAATGGAGGATTACCAATCTCTTCTGGTACTGCATATAGGAATCAAATGGAATTTAAGTTTCCGGGTTGGCATATCTGGTGCCACTATCCCAAAGAGAGGATTTGGAGATAATGAACTGATGCTCTCGTAGAAAATATATAGGTTGGTCAACAACAATGTCTAAGAGATGGGGTTGCTGATGTAAGAGGAAGGAATGATAAGGGGTATCATCCCTAGAGTGATCTGAAGTGATATGGGACTCTAGAGGTTCTTCTAAATGTGGAAGAATAATGGTACTAAAGTCGGCACAACCAGATACACTAGGAGAGTTGTGGAGAATTTCTTCTCTTGGTCTCTCAAATGTGGGTGCCCCCTTACCCAAACAGTGGGTTTCAATGTAATGGCCACAAGGTGTATGTGTTGTGAATGCATGGGTTTGATGTAAGGGGGAATAGATAATGTGAGGGGTGGGGATTTCTTCCATAATTTCGTCATCATGATAGAAGGTGGGGTGACTGGTGGAAGAAACACCACCTGACATGGCGAAGCTGCCTGACTCATCATCATGAGAAGAGAGGTTCACATGCGCATCGTCACAAGGAGTGATGGAAAAGTAAGCAGATAAAGGATCTACCGATGTTGAGCCCAGGGTGATCGCTGAAGGAAGGTCAAGCGAAACAACAGGGGAGGATTCAGAGGGAATGTTCCCCGAGGGTCTCATGGATGATGATAGGTAGAAAATGGTGGATGAAGGCTCCGTCATCTCGACATCAGGAGGGGGAATGTCAATGGGAGTAGTCATGTCTGGTAGTTCTGCCGAAGAAAACGCACAAATAGGGGAGAGGTGGACTCATTGTGCTTGGCCTCGAATTGGTGGACTGCGGCTAGAGAGGTGCAAAAGTCATCGAGGCGGGGACAAAGATGGGTGTAATGGCCATGGAGATCACACAAAGCACAGGGATGGTTGGTGTGAATAGTCTTGGGGTTCTTGATTGCGGTCGCGGAAGGAATAGAGGCTTTCGGGACCGTGGACTCAGGGAACGAGACATTAACCATGGGCTTGAGATGAAGCAATTCAGGACAGGTATGGGAGGCGTGACCGACAACATCACACAAAGCACATTGGATGGTATGCTTTGGAGGCCAAGGAGGGGCAGGTTTTGTCGGGGCAGCCTTGTCCTTTGATGCCCCCTTGCGAGATTTTCCCTTCTTACACGAAGCGATCGCAACAGGAGGTGGTTCCTGTTGAGGTGACTGAGGCACTGTTGCAGTGGGAGAAGTCATGGGGACCGGTTGAACCGGGGTCAAAGAAATATAAGGTTTGGGTTGACCAGGCAGGGTGGCGACTGGAGGATCATGGTACCAGACGGGAATCCCAAGGGTCGGGTTAGGAAGAGAGAGGGTGGCCATGACAGGTACCGTGTGCACTCCTGGTGGGGGAGCTGGGAACGGTAGCTGACCAGAGGGGTAATGGATAGGTGGGATGGCTCCTAAATGGCTAAGGATTTGAGGAACCATGCTAGGAGGGTAAAGAGGTGCATGAATACCGGCTGCAGGTGAAGGGCTAGGAGCAGGTTGCGGAGAGCGCAGTTGCTGACTAGCCGAAGCAGGTTGCTTGAGAGCAACCTGAGATGATTGCATCATGCAAAAATTCGATGAGCTGGGGTCAGAGATAGGAGGAGGAGGGAGACCAGGTAAATTTCCAGGCAAAGAGGAGTCTTTGTAGACACCGGGAGAGACACTGGTCAAGGAATCGACGGTTTGCTTATTGTCTACAGAAGAGATGGTCGTCTCAGGGGAGGTCTGAGATTTTGGCTCATGATATGTCAACTGGTCAATGGTGACTATCTTTCCATTTTGAGGAAAAGACATCTTGTGAAAAACCATGGAAGGGACAGCAGACATGGCATAGGTGTAGCTTTGCCCCAAGAGAATGTTGTAATCTAGAGGAGCGTCGATGACTTCGACGTCAATGCAAACAATCTTGCCTGCAAGAGTGATAGGAAAATTACGGAAGAGGCCAATGGGCTGGGAGGCGTGGCCATCCGACGCTCGAAGGGTGATCGTGGAAGGGGCCAACTCAGGAGATCCAAGTTGCTTCCAAACCAAAGCGGACATCACACAGGTGGATGCCCCCTCATCAATTATACACCGAGAAACATTAGCGTTCCGGATTTTGACTAGGATTTGGAAGGCTAAGGAAGCGGGAAGGGGAGGATGTTCCGATTGATGGGTGTCGAAAACAATCATTTGGTCATCAGCAGGATCTACAGCACCCATGGCAGACAGTAGAGCCTTCTTTTGGGAAGGGCACAATTGGAGGAGTTCCAATGTGGAAATGGCAGCAGGAGACTGCGCCAAATCATCTACTACGCTATACGAATGAGAAGCTCGACCAGGAGTAGAATTTCGGCGTAATGGGCCTTTAGAAATCTTGGTATGAACCTCAACTTTGGGTTGAGGGATATGTAAGGGACCATTGGATGTCGAAAGAGGCTCGGTAGAACCTGAAGAAGGGGACTCAGGGGCAGACTGAGCGGGAGGCTTGGGGTACTGGCGAGACCGAGTTTGAAGGTTAAGGTCGATGGTGGGGGATGGATCACAGGTCATCATGAGGATCTAGTAATCAGAGGAACTAGAAGGGGCAGGTTGAGTGGTGACTTGTCCGTCAGGTGGTTGGGTAGCCACGAATCCTTGCTGGGGGAAAGGATCAGTAAACACAGCTGGTTGAGTAGTGGCCACATTAGGGGGAGCATGAGGGGAGGCATGTTGTCCTCGCAATGTGGCTTGAGACTCCCACATCTCCCGCATCTGTGGTAAGAGGGGACAATTGTGGGTGTAATGACCATAAACACCGCAACACGAACAAGGCTTATTTGTGCGAATAGGCCTGTCCGGCTTGGGCTGAGTGCCCTGTTGGTGGTTAGCGGTGTTAGGGTCAGTACCTTGAGGATTGGGTCCATAAGTACCAGGGGCAGATTTATTTTTATTTCCTCTCCACCTTCTTTGAGAGGAATGGGGATTAGTCGCGCCCTGCTGTGCAAATACTTTCCCTGGAGGGGGCTGTAGGTGCTGTTGCTGGGGTTGAGAAGGCAAGGGAGGTGGGAGCGCATATGCTGGAGGAGCTGGCGCACCAAGCTGCGGATAAGGATAGTGGTTAGGTTGGGAAACATTGAGGTAAGCAGGAGGTTGGGCAAAAGGATGAGGCATGCCATATCTTGGATACATGCTACCTGGAGGGGGAAAGGTGCTAGAGGTGTTGGCCCCTCCCGGAGGGAGACCATAGCCCATAGGAGGCTGAGCATACGGATGAGAAAGGGCTCCAACGATACAGTCAGCAGAATGAGAGGTCCCCGGGGTGTTAGCGCCACCGGGCCTGGGGAGGTTAGGAAGGACGGTATAAACATAACCAGACTGAGCGTAGATCAGGTCATATTTCAAGGCTACTTGGAGGGCGGCTTCTTCGGTTTGAGGGAAATGGGAGGCGACATCTTTGCCAATGGGAGGTAAGAGAGTGCGAAGGAACCAGTCCATATAAACCCGATCTTCGAAGGGGGGAGCTCGACATAAGCTCCATCTTCTCCGCCATTCCTAGACATGAGTGGAAAGGTGGGTTGAAGAGGTTTGCTTGAAAGAATTCAAAAGCTCTGTACCAGTATCGTATCGGAGAGGGAGCTAGAAATAAGATAAAAAGGCTTGGGCAAGGGTCACGAAGGTGGTATGGGAAGAGGTGGCTTGATCAACATACCATTTAGAAGCTTCGCCGGTAAGCGTGCGTTGGAACAACCGAAGACGGATGGAATCATCGGTAATGGAATTGGAGGAACACCAAATGTGGAAAGATCGGACATGGTTGGTTGGATATTCTCCAGCAAGGCCTTCAAACTTAGGGATGTCAGAGGGGAGCTTGGTTGGCATAGCAGGCCAACCAACATCATGGCAGATAGGGTCATTGATCAACTGATTGAAATCAGGGAGGCTGAGGCCTGCCATGTAAGGGAGAAAAGGTGCAGCCGAGGTAGTTCCTGTGGTGGTTCCGCTAGTAGTAGTCCCGGCATTAGGGCCTGGATTACCACTAGCGTTAGGCCCTGGACCAGACATAGTGAAGGTGATAGGGGGAGAACCAGGAGCAAAAGGAGAACCCAATGAATCAGAAGAGGAGTCGGAGTGTGGAATTGGAGGAGGACTAACTCGACGATGGCGGGAAGGAGTAGGTCGACCGATCGGAACCTGAGGGGGAAGGCCAAGAAGTCTTCGGGATGTGCTCTTTGGGGGTGCAATGGTGATAACACAAACACGGCACGAGGGGAATAAGAATGACCGACAAAGGCAGGGAGGTGTAGAATCAAGTGATTACAATATTGAAGCAAGGGCAGAAAGGTGCAGTGTCAATTGATTTTAAAGTCTTTGCCTGGCAGTGAAAACTAGGCTCTTCTTCACTTAGGGTGAGTGTGTGGCGTGCGTTAATTTTAATTTTTAAACCCTTTTCGTTTTGAGAGCAAGAGAAAAAGTGTGTTGCGTAACTGAAAATAATGCTGCAGAGAATAGTATATAATGTTGAAATAACAGAAAAGTCACAGCTACTAGTGCATCAATCTAACCCAAGAAGGCGGGTCTCTCAAAACTAATCTAAAAGAGGGAAAAAATCTAGTCAAACACACTAAAAAGAGGCCAATATATCTAGGGTCGAAAGGGACAGGGATCTAAAGGAGAGCTCTACTGAAAAGAGGTGCAGAACACAGCCAAGAGGCAGAGGAAAGGTGGCTGGAAAAAATGAGGAAATCAGCAAAAAGTAGGAGGGACAAGGAGGAGGCCCTAAAGGTAGATCCAAACAAAACTTCAGGAGGTGATTTGAAAGGGAGAAGAGCTGATTAAAAGGGGTCTAAAAAGGAGGTATCAGATCTGGAAAAGGGGGGGCTGAAACTCTGAAAAAACAGACCTGAAATAGATAAAAGCTCTTCCACCAAAAGTGGAGGGTACTGAATCCCTAGGGGGCTATGTTCCCACTTAGATGAGCAAAACAGATTAGAAACAGGTTGAAACGGGCTGAGACAGAGGCTGGAAAACCCTGACAGAAGCTTCAGAAAAACCCAGAAAAATTGCAGAAAAATAGTAGAAAAATTGGCAGGTCACAGGTTCTGACCTGTTTTCAGTGCAGGTCACAGAAAATGGGCTGAAAAGTGTGACCTGGAGGTCCAGGTCACAGTTTCTGGGCTGAAACGTGCAACCTGAAGCTCCGGGTGTCCCGACGGCAGATTTCTGGAAAAGTTGTCATCTCAGGTGCGGCTGATGTCTGTCACCTGCGCAATAGGGCCAGAAAGACGCGGAAGTTAGAAATTTTAATGTTTTAGGGTTTTATAGGTGAAAAACCACATGAAAACAGGAAAAAAAAAGCTGAAAAGAAACCCTAGGGTCTGAAGTAGCTGGATATGCTGGAATATGAAAAATGACAGCGGTCGTAATTGAAAACCCGTGTGGAGTCGCCAATTGTTAGTATGAATGTTTTGTCGAAGTGTACGAAAAAAGACCACTTTAGCTATGCATAACTAATAGCCCTAACATCAAATATGGCTGCCAATATCTTCAGATCTACAGTTATTTGACCAAGACAAGTGCTGCGAAAACCAGATCTATGCATAAAAAGACATTAAGCAGTAAAAAGAAGGTTTTTCTCCATATATCCAATAGACAAGACAAGAACAATTCTTGAAAGAATTTTTTGTATTAAGGGCACCTGGGAGGAAAACAAGAAGGTGTTTCCAATTCTCCTCAATGGGATGGGTTATTGGAAGTCCTCAGCACTTCAGATCTAGCATTTCTCTCTCCTGTTGGTGTAGAAAACCCAAACAAAGATAGAACTCAAAGGGAGCTCACACAACAAATAGTGGAGAATATGAAAATGATAACGGCTCAAAGTCAGACCAAGAGTTTAGATCCAGAGTGATCTAATAGGCAATAAAAGGTGAATAATGGTAGGAAAACCCCTCCTATTTATAACAAAATATTGGGTCATTCTAGATCTTGGTGCATGAATAACATTAACCAAATCTAGATCCACCTTTTATAGAATATTTTATTATATTTGTTGGAGGGAAAAAGTATTTGACTTGGGTCAAATCCCTTTATTTGTGAATAATAAATAAATAAATGATTTATTTATCATTTTAAGGAAGTGGTTGAAAGATAATCAAATAAATAATGATTTACTTAATTATTTATGGGTGATTTAGTCATATTTAATAAGGAATATTATTTAAATAAGATTTAAATAATTATTCCTAGAAAATAATAAGATAAATAAAGATTTGTCTAATTAATTTCTTTGTTTTGGGTTAAACATGACCAGGAATAATAATTAAATTATTGTTTAATTAATTATTCCATGAGGAAAATCAAACAAATATAGATTTGTTTAATATTTCCCTTTGGGGTTTCCTGTTTTGACCATAAAAAACCTAATAAATGTGTTTTATTAAGTTATTTTACATAGTGAAAGCAATTTTACTTAGGGTAAAATTGGTCTTACATGGTATACTTGGGTCCATCTAATGATAATAGGTTAGATGACCAAAAAATGGTGTAACAGAGTATATCCAGGATAAAGGATTTTCATGTTTTTTGTTGGAAGTAAATGATGAAATTTCTAAGGAAATTCAGGTGCAAGTTCCTCCAACAATTCAAAAACAAGAAGTAGTATAAAATTATGTTTGGAAGTTATATTTTGATGGAGCATTTTCCAAGTAGGGAAATGGTGCAGGGGTTTTACTACTTTTCCGAAAGGGTGAAATGATCCCTCTTTCATACAAGTTTTAATTTGATTTCACAAACAATATCACAGAATATGAAGCTTCAATTCTCAGCTTGTAGGCTTCCTGGAATATGAAAATTGAATGTTTTTCTGTGTTTGGAGATTTAGATTTGTAGGTGAAACAGATAAGAGGCCAATGCCAAACAAAACATCCAATACTTAGAGTTTATCAGAATGAAGTGTGGGACTTAGCAGAAAATTTATTCTCATAACTTAATATTCAAATTTTACAAAGGGAAAATAGTAGATTAGTTGACTCACTTTTAGTGGCAGCCAATACTTTTAAACCTCCATAAAATCCAAAATTGAGGTTTGAAGTGTGTTATCATTTCGTAAATTTCCCTAGACTGAATAGAGAAATTTCAAAGGTAACGACAAAACCACTTTTAGGCTAGAATATAGCCTTTCTAGCCTTGGAGAGGGATCTCCCACTTAGGTTTCTCAACTGATATGATATTAGGCTAGGTATAATTTTAAATAAATTTTGATTTTCAATTATTTTTTGATGAGAAGAGAGACATATCCATTGGACATGGAGTCATGTCAATATGATAATTTGTCAAGTGATAAAATTAAGAGAGAAAAGGAAAATTTCAACGAGGAAAGGTAGGAAGTATTGGTGATGGAATTAATTGGTTATAGGAGGGTGAGTGTGAGGAAATATTGAAACTACAAAAAGAGTATCAAATTGCAGATAAATTATGAATGTTTCTTTAAGAAGAAAACACAGATAACTTGGTAAAACTAAATCAGATCACAAATTAGACGAATTTTAAATTAAACATCTGGATTTTCCAAGAATGAAGACAAACATTCAAGATATGTAATCACATAATACAAACTTACAAGATAAAATAATCACAACACCATCAATATCTGACACAAGAATCCATGCAAATCACCTTATGTCTCTCATTCATTCTCTAGACAATTTTTTTTAGAAAATATAGTGCACAAAAAGTATTTTTCTCTCTACTCTTCCCACCATAACCCATTTAATATGTTTTTCATCTTTATATACATCATTAGGTTCTATCTCCCACTCTAGGTGGTCAAAATTATTTAACAAAACAAAATTCTAACTAGATACATCGAATTTTAGTCCATATACTTAGAAATAGGGGTGGTTTTACTTACAACCAATATATGCCTAAAACATCACCAAATTGGAATGTTTGGAAACAATCATTGAATTCACCTCCTAAGACAATATTACACCTATCCACATGATCCAAACTACTTCTAGAAACCAAAAATTCTAAATATCAAGTGAAATGGTGCTAACTGTCCAGTTTCGCAGCAAGTAGAAGTAACCCTTCATGTTTTGTATGGTTTCAACCCTCCTCTGAAAAAATTCAGTAAATTTGTATCCTAGAAATATAGTTGTGATGGTACGAAAATTTTGAGATAGGCTTCATAGTGCTTGCATACCTCCTCATTGACTATCCCCCACTTTCGCAGCAAAATTGTCACCTTTCACAACACCTTCAAAATTATGAGCATATGTTAGCATTGTTATGACATAAAGTGTTGGAGGTATCATTTAAGTGTTGTTACATTCATATAACTCCCGGCACGACAATAAAAACTTCAAAATTTCACTATATCATCAAAATAAAAGACTATATAAAAATTGCAACAGATACTTTCTGCATCTTTGAAAGTTCCACCAAAACTGACCTATTTCTGACTTATTGAGAAAAAAGACAAATTTTTAGAGCTTAGTGGCATTCTCCCGATGAAGATTTAATTTTGTGCTAGCCTCTACTAGTATATCCAATTTTCCCCTCTTCCTCTTTCTTCTAGATTCCTTGGCTTGAGTGAGCTATTGCTTTACCAATACGAGTCTACTTTTCACTACCAAATTCTTTGTATACAAATTTATCACTTGTGTATGCAGGGTAAAGGTTCACTTTAACTTATATTTATCCTTTTCAAAGACATCTTCAACAACTTGTATTTGATTAAATAAATTCAGTTTATCCCTTTGATCCTTTTTTGCAAGTTTATATAATCGCTGCTGAACTACTTCAAGTTGTTCCAACAATTTTTCAAACTCTTTATGTTCATCAAAAACCACCCTCTGTTTTGGATGAATAGTATCCTTCATTTTCATTCCCATATTGGAAGCATACCTAGTTCTAGGTGTCCTTGACTGCTCAACTGTCTCCTTTACCTCTTCAACATCTATTATCTATTTGTTTTTTCCTTTAGCAAAATGTACCAGTGTTTCCATTGAAGGTTCTCCTTCACTGGGATGAGAAAAATTTTGTGATACTTTTTGTCCGAGTTCTATATTTTATTGCTGCAAATATGCTATCATTATATGAGCCTTGTCCAACCCATATTGCAAATCCTTAATACTCTGGTCCCTTTCATCAACTTCTACATCTTTATGTGAAATTTATGATTCAACAACTTGAACATGTGTAGGTGTAGGATCTACATGAAATATATTGAATGAAGCTCTTTTTCTTAGTCCCATAACCACATTTTCTAACTCAGGTGAGAAATGAAGTGCCTTGGCACTTATTTTGTCAACTAATTTTCTCTTAATAAAAGGATTTTTGACCGAGCTAGCTACAGTAGGTGAGGAATATTTGATTGAAACAGATGGGGTATCTCTCTTAGTCCTCTGGCTATTAAAATATTGTTTCATCCATCCTAAATAGACCAAAAATTCCTGCCATGACTTATCCTTTTCTAGTTCCTTTATCACCAACAATTTAGTCAATGAAAAATGAAACGAACTAGCTTCAATCTAATTCCCATTTGTTTGAACTCCATCAACTATTTTTCAAAGACTCCTAAATATATAGTAATGAAGATTCAAAGGTTTTATACTTATAAAAGGAATTAGTAGCCTTATATGATAGTGATAAACTTTATTGAACCTCCCTTCACATGTGAAATACCTTTGAATCACCTCCATTAGTTTACTATGGTGTTATTGTAGATATACTTCTTGGAACAACAAACCCATACCCTTTCCGGTATTGTGGTTTGAGAACATATTTGAAATAGACCAAATTAAACTACCTACCCTTAAAAAATTCCTCATCATTCAAAGGTATCTAAGTGACATAAGCTATTGATTGACTTGTGACTGAAAAATTGAGTGTTCCCACCTTTTCTTGGAAAGCTTCAAAACCCTTGGAAAAATACTTAGTGAATTGTAGATGGTACTCACGAATCTTTTCACAAAACCTCATACACCCCACCTGCTCAAAATAAATTTTGATGGTTGGTTTTGCATTGATAATTGTGACATCTTGTGGCTCAAATTGAAGAATGACACCTCCCTCATGCTTCTTGCCTTCTAGACTTGACATGATTTTGCTATTACAACTATGAATAGTCTAGGATTTTAAGATTTTTATTTTTTGCAGCAATGGAGGAGTGAAGATAATTTCAACCTCTAATGATGACTAAGAAACAACAAGCATTACACAAAATACTAATAAATGCAATTTCTTTTAGAATAACCCTAAGAACTTATAAATTTTCAACAATTGACAGATAACCTTAATGGGATAGTCATAGTGCTTTGTGAAAAACACAACACTGAAAGCATTGGGTTTTCTAACAAATTTTAAGAATAAACACCTAAGGTTAGAAGCTTCAATTTAGTTTTAAAACTATGGCATACATTGCATGTGGAGGCTATAGAGAGAGAAAAGTGGAATTGGAAGCAACTAATGTGAAATATGGAGGACTGTGTGGAATCGTAACAACTAGGTCAAAGCACAACAAAATAGGAATAAACATAACGATTTCAAAAAGGAAACAAAGATAAATTTATTTCTCCTGCAGGATTTCTACAAATTTTTCTATCTCCTACATGCAATTTTGGGATTTATCTAGGATTGAGGAACAAGGATAAGCTTGGAATTTCATCTTTGAATGAGATTCGACCTCTAGTTTATGAGAAATGCAGTGTTGTGTGGATTCCCAGTGCCCCTACATCCCTTTCACAACAAACAAACTTGAGCATACCACATCTTCTAATGAAAATGAAGACAAATTAAGTGATTTCAAATGAAGAGAGAAGTTCAAATCACATTCCAAAATGGATTGGAGCAGAAATTGTACCTATAATCTTGATTTGGAAATCGAAATTATGAATTCGAAACATCTCTTGGAAAAGACAACACTTGGGGAAAACTAAAGGACTGTCATTTTGACCATTATATTCATGTTGAGATGATCAGCTGTCATGAAATGACATTTAAATTGAATCAACAAAGCCTCCAAATTTGTGCGTAATCCTTGTCATGATTGCTTTGATGTAGACTCGACCTTTAAACGTAGGTGCCCAACTTATCATAAGAAAGGATGGTGACTAACTTATAATAACCAAGTATTTTTATAATATGATCCTTTGAACTCTTCCATGGTGACCAAAAAATTCCTATTATTATCCTTTAATAAGGAAACCTTGTGACTTTATAAATTTTTAACTTTAAAAAAATAGACAACTCTACATGACACTTAATCTAAATCTAGACCTCTTTAAACCATAAAAATGAGGTCACCATGACTACTATTTAAAAATTGACCTTAGAAAAATTGAAATACTAACGTGACCAAGATTCATAAACGTAGGACCCTAACGAAGTGGAAATTAGATGTACGCCTTCTATACGGACAATGTAAATTATTGTTAGGTATTTGAAGATGAGGAATAAATTAAAATATTATTGGAGGTAGTTGCAGAGTTTTCTTCTTAAAAAATTAATTAAGAAGAAGAAGGTGATAACGCTGAAGAATAAGAAGAATAATTTGAATATTATTTACCATGGAAGGATTCTATTGCAAACCATAATATTGTACAACTCAAGGGACATGTGATTCCAAAAGGTTTGGTTCCTTTGGAGAGTCTGTTTGATGGAAATGATGTTCCTGTGAATGTTTCCAAGCAGAATTAGGAGGATGACATTGAGGACTGTAATATTGGCAATGAGAAACAACCTAATCTTATAAAAATAGCTAATATTATTTCAAAAGACTACAAACATATGTATGTTTATCTATTTAAGAAATATTCTCAGATGTTTTCTTTATCTTAAGAAGATGTAAAACAATATAATAGATATATTATACAACCTAAAATTCCCTTAAAATCATGAGTAAAACCATACAAGTAAAAACATAGATAGATTAACCCTCTCCTACTTCCTTCAATTGAAAAAGAAGTGAAGAAGTTGCTTCAGGATAAAATTATTATGCCATTAAGATATTCAGATTGGGTTGAAAATTTGGTGCCTATGAGGAGGAAGAATGGGGAGATTAGATTGTGTGTGGATTGCTAGAATTTGAATAGGGCATTGTTAAATAAAAACACCCTCTTCCCAAAATGGATCACACTTTTCAAAAAGTGTTACGCTCTTCAAGGTTATCAATGATTGATGGGGTTTCAGATATAACCAAATATCTATCCATCCAGATGATCAAAATAAGACGATTTTCGCAACACCACGAGGAACATTTATGTATGCCAATTTGCCTTTTGGTTTGATGAATGTTGGAGCTACCTTCAAGAGGGCTATGGATATAACCTTTGTAGTAGAAAAAGATAAGTTTTTAGCTATATATATGGATGATATTACAATATTTTCCTGAATATTATGATGAACATTTGGAACACTCACAAAATAATTTTGAGTAGTGAAGGAAATACAAACTATCTCTTAATCCTAAAAAGTTTCATTGTGCTCTTAGAGAAGGCAAGTTATTGGTTCATATTGTATAAAATGGAGGAGTTAAAATTTATCCAAAATGTGTGGAAGAAATAAATAATATACCTTTACCAAGAAATAAGAAGGAAATACAAATTTTCCTAGGTATAATAAATTTCCTTGGGAGATTTATTCCAAGTTGTGCAAATATTATAAAGGAAATTACTGATATGTTAAAGAAATATGTAGTAGTTAGATGGAATCCAGTAGCCATAGAATATTTTTCAAGGATTAAGAAGGCTTTTGGAGAATATCCTATCTTGGTAAGCCTTAATTATCAAAATCATTTTCAGATTATTTCTTTTTCTTCTCCAACTACAATTGCAGTAGTGCTTCTGCAAAGGACTGACGATAATAATGATCAATATGTGGCATTATTTAGTCCAGTATTGAGGGATGCATAAATAAAATACAACATTTTAGAGAAGAAATCATATGCCATTGTTAAAGCTTTGAAGGTGTTTAGGCCATATATTTTACAATCCAATATCACCGCATATGTGCCTAATGCAGCAATCAAGGATTTACTGACACAGGGGGAAAATGAAGGGTGTTATGGTTTTTGTATGTCGTTGAATTCCCTAAATTTTCAATTTTAAACTAGAGTTCGTCAGCTTTTAGTTACAAGGAATTATGATTCAGATCTAAATTTATACTATGATGACTTAGTATGAAATTAAGTGCAGATTAAGAAAACTTTATTTTTAAATCAAAATGGTCACACTAAAATTTGATGAAGTGAAGAAGCCTAATACACTCCCCAATTTCATGTAATCCAAATTAATAAATTATCCTCAATTATAGTGCAAGTAGCTAAAGATTCTTTCAGAGACAAACTTAGCAATCATCACAAATCATATTCTCAATCCCATTTAACAATTCATTCCACTCATAAATCACTATATAAAACTAACCTTACGGTGATAGAAATCGAAATATAAACTCAACAATGTTCTTGAAAAATCATTCATACTATTTCCTATTGAACAAATCCAATTGAAATTAACCAAGAAATTGAGAAAATAACACATGTATTTTCTAATTCAAAATTAACTAAGTAATAAAATGATACACAATCTCCTAACTACCTGAACAAGGAATAAAATAGCTTTCATATTCTAAACCAATAAATATAACTCAAAATTAACTATGAAATCAAATGGATGACACAATATTTCATTCAATAATTAACACTGTTTCTTGATGAAATAAATGACACAATGTTCCTAATCAAATCTCACAAACATTCTTAAACATCAATTATAATATTTTCTTGCCAAAAACATATAGATCCATGCATAATTGAGTCATTCAATTTAGAGCAGAGGATTCAGTTTAAAACTGTAGGAACTCATTGTTCATAAATATGTCCTAAACTGAAGTGTATTACATAATCTTGAAATCAACCAAAGAAATAGATAGCTGCAAAAAATGATTATAAATATGATTTAAAAACTCGGAAAAGACTCAATGAACATCTATCCTGCTATCATAAACTTCATATCTACATGATATTTCAATAAAAAATCAAGTACGATTATAAGTACAAAAATTATGAGAATTACCAACAAAAGGAAACAAAAGTTAAATACAGTTCTACTAAATGAATTCGAAACACACCTTCTACTTAAGTAAAAATTGTTACAGAACTTGGCCGAGGTCTGTGGTGGGCCATTGCCACGAAATGAAACAAGTTTAAATTAACTCAATAACTTAGAGATAAGAAAGACATAAATCCACATATATATAAAAGCCAAGATGATTATATTAAAACTTTTAATAAAACATAAGTCCAAAAGTTTCAATACTTAAAACAAAAAAAATTCAAATGGTATTTAATATCAATCCTCTTGTCACTGGTTGACTCTGTAAGTGTGTGTGTAACCTCTCATTCAAGCACTGGGCCTCTTTAAAGAGTTTAGTCTCGAAAACTGGTTATAAAAAAATGTCTGAGAAAAGTAAATACATATGTGATCTGGAATAATTTAAGCTAAGCCTAATCCACATGATCACTTCATCCTCATCGTATCTAAATTTTCATTTGTGATGCTATATTTGGACTCAGATAACCAACACCAAGCTCATGTACAAGAGAAGTTGTCTTCAGGATGTCGATAGTTGACTGGTTGACTGATACCAAACTTGGAATATAGTGCCGAATGGAGTGGAGTATCGAATGGAGTATTGAAATAAGTAAAAAATGGTTGCTTGATATATTCTTTGAACTTGGTGTTAGGTCCTTGATGACCTTTCCATGTACTCAAGTGTCATCCCTATATTTAAGAATCCCATCTATAAATGAGTCAATTAATAATTCAAGAAATATAAATTCATTTAACACCTACCTAAATTAACCAAAGATATGTGAAAAGAACCTTGATTAATTATTATTATCTCCACTATAAAATAACATATTTTATTCAACATAGAGAGGTTTTAGGGTACAAAAATAGGTAAAATAGGATAGGTTATGGTAAAAATAGTAGGATAAGGTATGGAAAAGGGTAACAATAGTAGGGACCAACAAAGGGAGAAGAGGAAAATGGATAGCAAAGATGAAAGATTATGAGATGGATATTAAGCCAACAAAACTAATAAAGGGATAGGGGCTAGCCAAGATCTTGGTTGAACCCAATTACCAAGCAACAAGGATAAATTTATTGGCTGAAATTTCTGAAAAAATTCTAGTTGTTGGAGAAGAAAAATCCTCCATTGAGTAAGAAAATAGGATTGATTATAAATATATTTGTTTTCATTGGTATGCAAAAATTGTCCATTATTTTTTATTTCTTAGTTGTCCGTAAAATTTTAATAGAGAAAAATACAAGGCCCTTAGGATGAAAGCCCAAATTTTTTTTATTGTAAATGGTCAGCTATACTGGAGTGATCCTGTTGGTGTTTTGATATTGTATTTAACAAAGGAAGAAATGAATGAAACCATAAATGAATATCATGGTTGTACATGTGGGGGGTTTTACATTTGGAGAGTTACAACACACAAAATCCCAAAGGTTAGTTTTTACCAGCCACCCTATTTTTTGATGTATATAAGCTAGTCAAATATTGCAAAAAAAATGTCATATTTTTTATAGAAGTTGGAACCATTACCATTAATTCTAGTATTTGTAGAGGAGCCTTTTAGGCGACAAGGTTTGGATTTTATAGGGAAAATCAACCCACCTTCTAGTGTACAACACAAGTGGATCTTAACAACCACTGATTATTTTACAAGTGGGTGGTAGCCATTCCAACCTGGAATGCAACAAATTTAGTGGATATTAAATTTATGGAGGAAAACATATTTTCTAAATTTGGTTGTCCAAAAAAGTTGGTGACAACAAATTATGAAGTATTTAAATCTGTAAAACTAATCAATTTTTTCTATAAATATAATGTTATCCTCAGTCACTCTACTAACTATTATCCACAAGGAAATGTGTTTGCAAAGTCCTCTAATAAAACTCTTGTAATAATTTTGAAGAAGAATATTGTAGAAAACAAAAATAATTTGGATTCCCAACTTAAGTTTGCTTTGTCGGTTAATAGGGTGAAAACCAAAAGGTCCACGGGTAAATCACCTTTTGAACTGGTGTATGGAATGGAAACCTTATTTCCTATTCAACTAACTAAGCCAGTAGTTGAACTAATTCAAGATGCTGAGGAAGAACCAAATACATTGACTCAAAGAAAAAATCAACTACTATTTGAATTGAACTAAAGTAGAGAACGCGTGACTCAAAATTTTATCAATTATCAAGAGAAGATGAAAGTTGTTTTTGATAAGAAGGCCAAAGATAAAAAATTTCAGCCTAGAGACCTTATTCTAAGGTGGTATGTTAGAAAAAAGGTCAAGGGTAAACACGACAAGTTTGACCCCTTATGGTTTGGACCTTTCAAAATAGCAGAATTCTGAGGTAATAACGCCTTCATTTTAGAGAATATTGATGATGAATTGCTACAAATTCTTATCAATTGATAATATTTGAAACATTACTTCCAACATTGAGAATTATTTATTTTCTCATTTTGAATGCTAGTGTTTCCATTGTAGGTATCTAGTGTGCTTATTCATTGCATTGTCACAATTAAAATATGACTCCATGCCTGAGGTGATGACACTAATATGTTATTCTTAGTGTTTTGTTTCAAAACAGTATCCCTAGGTGGAGCCAATGTTGTAGTTAGTCTTATTTTACTCTAAAAAAAATGAGAAATAGCATATATATATATATATATATATATATGAAAAGGAAACAAAAAGAAAAAAATGAAAAAGGAGAAAATGTAGTCGAAGGGTATCTTTATATATATATTGGAAATCGAATGTTTTGTTGAAGAAAATGGTGCAGGACCAAAGTATGGGTTGCAATGTATATAATATGTTTTATTTATAAGTGGGTCAACCTTTGTGTCAAACCATGGGTTAAAAGGTACACAAAATTGGTGGTGCGATGTCATCACACGGATCTAGGCTTCTCATACAGTGAGCTTGTAATAAAAAAAGGGTTGACGGTTATATGGAAGGGTGCCCCCAAGGGAATATTTTGAAAACCTGGCATCGTGGAAATTGACAATTGTGATTGACCTTGATGACACTCCTCCCTGAAACAACTTATTTCTTAGGGAACCCCGGGGAGCGGTATGTTGTTTCTGCCAACATCATGATGCTGCGACAAGCGAGTGGTATTAGGTGAGTGAGATTCCATGCCAGTAATTCCACATCATCAACACATCACTCCATTTTACAACACCTCACCCACCATTTTCCACGTCACCTGCCACAATGTATACCACATCATTCATCCGTTCTATTTTTTCGTCATTGTCATAACTCTGTTTTTCTGACTCCCCCTCCTATAAAATCCCGTTTTCACCCAATTCACTCGTTTTAGATGATTTTTTCACATTGAATTCTTCCATCTTCAAAAATCGTACCTCCATCATCTATTTCCTACAAAGTAATAGGTATTTAAAAAACTTAACCACTCTGTGAATTTTAAAAGAAAATTAAAATGTTTAAAAAGGTTGTCTTGTCTAATTCCTTGACCTATATACCTCTTATTGATATGGATAATGATATATTTTACCATATCTTTCCACTTAATTTAATGGAATTTCATCAGAGTGTCCTTTTCAACTAGGTTAAGTCAGAAATATTGTTGAGAATTGTAAAGTTGGGTCTAGTTTATGCAATTATCCCTAAATCATGTTTTTCCCATAAATTTTTTGTTGGTTGAGTTCCTCCTTGTATCCACAAAGATGTTATGTTATGAATTCTCTGGGAGAATTTGTTTTCAAGTATATTCCTTTTTAATTCACCAAGCGCTTGAGTTTACTTAGTCATACCAATATACCACTTTCTTTGATGAAACCCTCTTGTCTATTTATCAATATCTTTCAGTACAAGATAAAAATAGACTGTACAACTGTGTTTTTCGTCCAAGTGCAGTTCTTCCTTCAGAGTCAAATCATATTCCCATAGCTTTCTATTCTAATAATTTCATGCCCATTTTAAAAATAATTTTGAAAGATTTGGGATGAGATGAAACCTCAGTAATAGAATAACAAGCTATAGGGTTGTTTCATTTAATGATGCAACTTGATGTTGTACTAGATATTCCAACCTTTTGGGAACATGCAATTAATTCATAGCTCCTAAATTTCAATATTGTTGGGTATTTTATATTTCCTTATTTGTTGGTGTATCTCTTTTTGTATGTGCATTTTGAGAAATTTATATACCTAGGTCTGAACATTATGGATGTAAATCAACAGAAGCAAACAATGGTTGATTGGCTGATCTAGTCAAGAGTAAACTGAACAATGAGGAGAGACATGAAATTTGAAGACTGGTTTTTATTTTAAGATTATGTAGAAATTAGATTATATGGAGAAAATATTTCACCATATAGGCTTCCTTATTTTGTGCCTATGAGTATATTCACACTGTAATTTATCAGAAAAATCCTGAATGTGGATCAAATACATTTTATCCCAGATAGAAATGGATTTTTATTTAAATTACCCAGGAATGTTGTCCCATTTATTATAAAAAATAGACAAGCAACAAAGGAGGGTAAGAGAATGCTGCAAGAAATGAATTTCCAAAAGGGAGAAAAATGGTGCAATGATCCACATCATATCATCTCAAATAGGAAATTAGACATATCTTGTGCCCCTTACATCCATGAACCAATCCTGAACTGGAAAAGTTAGAAAATGGTGGCTTGGTTGAGACAGAAGGAAAAATGGAAATAGAAACACCTCTCCCCACTGGAAAAGGATTGAAAATAGGAGTTGGCAATTTCATTGATCTAGAGGGAGAAAGTTATCAAAGTTGTAAAAACGAAAAAATAGAGGGAGGTGAAATATAATTTGAACAACTCATTATTAGTCCTTCCAATGAAGTTGGTTTTCAAATAAAACTTGGAGGAGTGAAAGGTACACCATAATCCAATTCCAGGTGAAGAAGAACATACTTCCTTGAATGTTTTTAAAGATACCTACGAACATATTGAAGAAATAAACATGAAGATAAAGGGAAATTATATCACCCAATTGGAGGTTCAATCCATCTTTGGTTATCAAAACAAACTTCTTTCAACGATTGATATGAAAAAAATAAATTGAATTTTTCCATTACTCATCCTATTTCTCAATCAATCTCCTATGGAGCCGATATTAGGAAAATAAATTTCTATGTGAAAAAAAAATATATTCCATTTCCAGATAAGATAAATTTACGCAGGAATACAGGAGAATTAATATATAATGAGCTCAAAAAATCATCATTGGTAGCAAGTAAAAAAAAGGCATTATTGGGAAAGATAATTGATCAACTAAAGATATAGAGATATAATTATCAAGGTCTTCATAATCAAAATAAAGAATTTTAAAAGTTGATAGTTAAGCTTAGGGTGAATCAAAAGGATAAATGATTGGTCCAAGCCTTGATCCAAAGTGTAGATTCTAAGATCCAGCCATTAAGGAGAAAATTGAAATTTCATGTCGTAGAGCATGTTCAAGCTCCAGAGTTGGCTCAAATTGAGAAATAAAAGGAGGTCTTAACTCATGAGATTTTGGAAAGAAATAAGGAGGTGGAAGCTATCAAGGATCTCAATGCATATTTACAACATAAAATATGAAAACATGTCTGCACAATTGTGGTGCAACTATAATTAGAATATACCACTAAAAACCTCACCAAAGTTATGACAGAATTGAATATTTCAGAGGATGAGTTGAAGAAATTACAGAAAATTCAAGATGATACAAAGGAGAAATTTAAACACAAACAGAGACAACTAAATATGGCTAGAGAGAATGTAGCTCAACATCACAAAAATTACCAATAAGCATGCGATGAAGTTAATGAGTTGAAGTAAAATATTAAATGGAATATATATCTTATTCAAGCAAGAGAGATCATCTGGAGTGACATTATTCAGTAGGTTAAAGAATTATCAGATTATATGATAGTCATGGCTAAAGAAAAAGTAATTATTAGAGCTTATTAATTTGTTATTTACACCAACAAAAATGAATCTCAGGAAAGTGCACAATTGGATAAAATAATAATTGATTATATAAATTCCAAATCTTCCCAGGAATTGAGGGCAATGGATATTGTAGACATAACAATTGTGGTAGCAGAGATAACTAAGATGGTTCAGAATAATATGTAAGAATGGAATGAAATCATTTTATTGGAGGTCACAGAGTCAGTGGCATCATTTAATTCTAATTTTGACTAGATAGTTCGAGCAGGGTTAGCCTAATGTTGGCATCAACAAGGAAAACTCCTTCTATTAGGTCTCTATAATATTAATGTATCCCCAATATTTTTATTGTTGTGCCCATTTAGTCCCCATAATATTATTATTGTGCCCCATAGAAGCCCACTATTATTATTGTTGTTCCCTTACATTATTATTGTTATGTAGGCTCTGATTATATTGGGACCCCTTAGACTCATATATATAGAAAGTAGGTTTTTTCCATTTGAATCATCCAAGATTTGTTCATTTATGTGATGTAAAGGAGGTTACCCCCTTGAAGAGGTTGATTTCTAAGTCATATATCTATATTTTCTTCTATGTTGTGAGCTGGTTGCATAAAGTTTGGTATCAGAGCTTGGGATTCTAAGGTTTCGCTTCTTCAAAAAATTCATCTTGGAATTTGCACTATAAAGTTTTTTCTACGAGGCTTCATAAGCTAAAATTTTTACCACATAGAGACGAAATATTGATGAACTTCATGTAAACCTTTCAGACCTTGCTTCCCAATATTTTCGAAGATATGATCTATTGAAGTTAGGGTTTTTCAGGATCCACAATTTCATCTCAAACAGGTGACTGATGGAAAATCATCATAACTTTCGTTTCAGGCATCAGAATTGAATTATGTAAGAAGTGGCCAAAATTGAAAAGACTGTAGTTTCTTTTGTATGGCTTTTAGAGCTGAAGGTTGAAACAATGTCACATGGAAAACTGTACATTTTTTCTCTTCTGAACCAGTCCATAATTAGGTCATTGTGGGAGATCAGGCATAACTTTTTCTTGAATAAACCCAATATTAGAGTCTATGAAATCATGATTAAAATTTATTTTGTTCTCATCATGAGTTTCATATACTATATTTTCGCCATTAGGAATCCTTTCTTGTAGAAACTTTGTCAAACCTTCCTTCAAACATTTCATGTCTACTTTTAATATTTCTTCTATACTATTGATCTTAGCTTCCATTTCATTTTTGGTTAAATTTTGTGAGAGAGAAATTTATTGCACTTCGTCTTGTAATTTCTATATATCATTTTGCACTTCTTCCTCTTCATGCGTCATAATAGATCTTTCTAAGGGCTTAATGGATGTGGAATTATTTTTGAGAAGAATTGAGGAGTGGTAATTCCTGCCAATGCATTACAAGATATGGTTTGATTCATTTCTTCCTTCTATGGGGTTGGTCCCCACCGTATATCCTCCTTTTTTGATGTTTCTTGTTCCTTTTATTCCTCTTCACAATCTATGTAAAATAATTTATTCTCAGTGCACTTATGACCTTTAATATATTTTTTATCACAACTATAGCAAAGCCCCTTTTCTCTTTTTTCCTCCAATTTTTGTGGTGTGAACCTTGTAGTGCTTACAAATATCGATATGAGGAAGTTTTATGGCAAGGATCTGGTAACATGGATACTAAAAATGGAGCAATATTTTGATCTCCATAACGTGCAAAACACACAAAAGGTATGCATTGCAACTTCATATTTAGAACCCAATCAGTTTGTATGGTATCGATGGATTTGTTCTCGTAAACCACTTGTCACTTGGTCAATTTTTATGGAGGAAATGATATCACATTATGAGGATACTAATAGCAACACTTTCTTTATTCAATTGATAAATCTCAAACAAAAGGGTTCAATGGAAGAGAACATTGAGGACTTCCAAAAATTGAAAATCAGGGTAGCAGATATTCCAAAGAAGCATAGGCTTGATGTCTTCTGTAATATTCCAAATTAGGAAGAAAAGGAATATAGCACATAAAATTGGAAAATACAGTGAAATATCAACACGTCAAATAAGAGCAGATCATAGAGCCATTTTATTAGCCAATATAACATAAAATGTATACAATATCTTGAGGACAAAAAACACTCAAGCTAGGCAAAAAAAGCCTCTAGGGAACCAATACATGAATTATGAAGAACAACTGTTATATAAAATGGCAAAGAACATATGACTACACATTCTTATGGAGAATAACTACATGGTAGGATTTAAAACACAAGGAAATTCTCATATAATGCTTAGAAAATTTCGGGATCAAAGATCTAGTCTTCCTAGCACTTTTCCAAGACAACCCAGAAAGGGTTTCCGGAAATACACAAAATTCACAAAATAAAAAATGCAACCGTAGGGATGAATAATTCTCTGAAACTAGATAACTGGTGGGAGGTGGATGATGTGATATATAAATGGCTAATACCCCTCCTCATTGACTTCCTGGATGGAGGGTTGCTCCCCTCACTGGAAACAAGGTCAAGAACTTGGGTACTTGACCCTACACTACAACTACCCTACAAAATAACACAATTTATGAAGGAGACTACGTTGTAAGTGATGGATTATTCTTGGAATGATTCCAAATGATGGAATAATGCTCAAGGAACCTCCTTGCTAGCCTCCTGGATGAAGGGTTGCTTCCCTCACTGGAAAATAAGCTAAAAAACTGGGTCTATCAACCCTCCACTATTACTTCCATGCAAAACCACAAAATCCTAAAGGAGATTGTGTTGTGAATAATGGTTGAAGCTTGGAATGATGTTGGATAGTGGAAATGGAGCTCAAAGAACCTCTCCTGAGTGGGCACTCGAAGTCCCCCAAGCATGAGGGTGGGATTTCTACTCGAAAACACCCTTGTGCTAAATAGCACAACAGCCTCCGCTAAATAGCTAAAGCGTGCAGAAAGTCATAAAAGACCCAAACATAAAAAATAATCAGAATGCATTCTATGGCTACCATTCCCTTCCTTATATGCTTTGTGAGCCTCCTCACCCTTGGTCCCACACATGAAAGATGCTACTCTCATGGAGACTCCCTCCCATTAACATTGCACTGTCCCTCAATAACTCTCCACTACCACCATACCAGCGTTGTTTATTTGGTCAAAATTGACCCCATCCACATGCTTCAACCTCTATTCACACCCAAGAGTGATTTATCGAGCTAATAAGATGATCCGCATTCACAGTGGAGTTGATTTTATTCCTACTAAGGAGATTTATGGGTCTCCCTACCCACTTATTCATCTATCTAAATGACAAAATAAAAAATTAATATTCCAACTTGGTGAAAGCTAATTAGGAATATTACAGTCCTCCCATCCCAAATGTTTCTTGTCCTCAAGCAACCACAAGGATTAATGTTGCAAAATCTCTCCTCCTTCCCTGGTGGCATCCACATCTGATAAGATCCTCCATTGAACCAGATGTTCTCCAATCAATCTCTCCCTTAGCTGCTCCTCCCAAGTGTCCAAGTTAGCCTTTGATGATAAAATAAAATGGCTCACATCATAAGGAAGTAGGATATCCATGGAGGCAACTATATGATGTCAAATGTCCTCGTTGAAGCATGGGACATGAAAAATGTTGGAGGTCTTACTCCCAATGAGCATCTCCAATCCATGTGCTATTCCTCCAACCATTCCAACAACAATGATCAAAAAATCATCAATATATGGGATCAAAATTAGAGATACACTGATTTCCATGTGAAATACCAGAGGGTGATAATAGTCCCTCAAGTGGAACCATCATAGTTCTGGTCTTTTCTGCTCTGGAACACAAGGTGTTAAGTAGCTTCCCAACCACTTGCTTGCTTCCCCTATCTGCACATCTACCTGGGGATAGTAATTGATGTTTGGTGTCAACTAAGTACACCCCAAAGAATATATCATCTGCCCAATGCCTCCTAGGAAGTTTCCATCCCCATCATTGATTATGGCTCCAGGAAAACCATGAAGTCTAAAGAGAGGCTTTCCCTCTTGTGGATAAATGCACTGTAAATGAATGGAAAATGAATGCAAATAATTTTTTAGTTGATCAATAAGCACAAAGACACAACCCTTACCATGTCCTGTTGGCAAGCTGGTGAAGAGGTCCATAGATGAGCTCTCCTATCTCTCTACCAAAAAGGGAAGTGGTTGTAACAACCTTGTAGGGTGGTTTTTTTCCTCCTCATTCTTCAAGAAAGCCATAAATCCCCTGATAAGATGGAGCAAATACTCCTTGAGACCATCCCATGAGAATATCTCCCCAATGACTTGATAGGTCCCAATGAAATCTTGGTGACTGGAAAGGAGTGAGTCATGTGCTACATGTAGAATATTTATCTTGATCTTACAGTATCTAGTCAATAATATCCGATCCTGGTAATAGATGACTCCACCCATCACTTTATACCTCTCATCTGTCACCTGTCCATCAAGCACTTCACATGTGAAATGATTCTTGGAATACTCCACCAATAGTTGGGACTCCCAATATGGATCTATACTCAACAATGTCAGCGCTGCTGGTCTTTGTGATAAGGCACCCATCACCTTATTTATTCACTCTTTGAAATGCTCAATGCAAAAGCCACAGGCCGGAACATTGCTATCCTACTTTTGCTACCTCCCTTGCAGCTGCTTCTACTCAAGTAAGGGTTGAAGTTTATGGAGGTTAGTCTTCACATGGAAGCTATTGCCCATCCAAAACTTCCTGAGTTTGGCCAATATATGTATGAATGCAAAAAACCCTCTACCATATATGGAAGACTCCTTCCTATGTGGAAATATCTTCTGACTCTCAAAGGATATGGAGTAGCCCCTTTGTACCATGATTGTGCCATCATCCACTCCTAAAACTTCTCCTCTTAGTGCAAGAGACTTGGTGAGAGTTGGTAATATTGATACTGGGAAAATATACCTCTCCTCCTTGAGCCTACCAAAGACTCTCTGTGTTGTGCTAAACTCACCCAAGGCTCCCATATCAGCCAGATCTATGAATGGTGCAACTTGTTGTGAGAACTCTTTAACTAATTCCCAGTCCGGGGGCCTCCTAGGTGGAATTCCTCTAAATAATACAACATCATGGCTCAGAGTCAATTTCATATCTGAGTGGACTGATGTGTCCTTTCTCCCACTCCACAAATAAGGCTCCATATTACGTGGAGAGGCTACCTGATGTGGAGAAGTGTGCATGCCCTTGATAAATTGATGCTTATGACTATTCTTATCTACCCATTCCATCTGCAAAGTCTTCCAATGTGTGGTGAGTTTCCACAATGTAATCAACCACTACACACCCAATATCACATTGGTGTCAGGAATCTCGACCAAAAAGAAGTGATTAGTCAAATTATATGTCCCTAAGGTTACTGATAATGCCGAAAGATACTTCATACACTGTATGGTTCTAGCTCCTAGGACCAAAACTGAGAATCCCTCAAAATCATCAGTGGGAATCTCTCTCCTCTGTACTAACTGAGCACTAATAAAGTTGTGGGTAGCCCCACTATCAATCAGCACTGATACTCTTTGATCCTTAATTGTACATCAGACTCTCAAATTCAAATACTTGGGTACTCCCCGAAAATATTCAAGGGCCCCTCCAACTGGAGAAAATGCCCCATTCCCACCTCCTGGTGGTGGTGGATCCTCCCCTGCTACCACAACGTTGTTATCTCCTTCTGGCTCCTCTTATTCCTCCTCCTCACTATCCGAGAATACCTATATATAGTGTGCCTTCCCTGCAGCACACCGACGCCCCTGTGCCCATGGTTCTTGGCATGTGAAGCAAAGGTTCCTTCCTCTCAAGTCTCTTTGGACATCAACACTAAGAGGTCCTTTTTCTGGTTCTCCTTTGGAGGAATAACCTTCACATCTTTCCCTCATCGGGGGAATTTTGAGGTCTAAAATGGGCCTCCTAAGAAAAATTTACAACCAAAATAAAATTTATAAGAACCAATAGGATTCAATGTGATGATGTCAACCATGGGGAATGATTCATCATTTTTTAAGTAAAAGGGTAAAAATATTAAAAAGTAATAAAATAATAAAACTACTTTTTCAATTCGTATTTTCGACTTATCTCCCAAAGTGTTTTCTCAAATTTTGAGCAGGAGCACTCATTGGATGCAAAATTTAATTCCTCATCCAAGGAGTACCCATGTTTCATACTTTTGATGGACCCTACTACACGAAAAATGAGAAATACATGAAAAAACGTTATTGCAATCGCGTTTTTTAATGTATTTTTCATTTTTCGTGTAGAAGGATCCATCAAAAGTATGCAACATGGGTACTCCTTGGATGACGAATTAAATTGTGCATCCAATGAGTACTCCCACTTGAAATTTGAGTAAAAAAATTGGGAGATAAGTTGAAAATATCAGTTGAAAAGTAGTTTTTTCTTTTTCCCTCTAAAATTTGATGATGTAATCAAATATTATTTTATTATTTCCACTATTATTTTATAATTTCCTTAGGAGTCCCATTTTAGACCTCAAATTCCCCTAATGTTTGACTGAAAGGGTGACCTTTGCTGAAATGGAGCTCTTGCTATTGGCAAAGCAACTCGTAAATCTCTAGCCCTTTCAATAGCATATTTGAGTGTAGTTGGTTTAATAGATTTAACCAACCCATGCAAAGGCTTTGCTATCCCATCAATGAAAATGTAAACCATCCTAGCTGCAGATAAATCTCGAAACATGACAAATTTTTTTAGAAATTAATAGATATAGGTCTCTGGATTACCTCACTGCTTGAGCTTGGTTAGCTTAATAAAAGGTGCCTCTGGGTCTCTTCGATCAAACCTCTCCACTAACCTCCAGGTGAACTCTGAATATGTAGTCACATTGGCATGCCCCAATTTCAAAAGACCATGAAACCACCAATCATGTGCCTCACCTTCAAGGTGTAGCGCTGCTATTTTGATGGCCTCAATATCTAGTAATTGGTTCAACTAAAAATAGATGTCTAGTTTCTCCACCCAAGACTTGGTTGTGCACTTAGATGACCCAACAAAATCAGGCAGAAAAAATCTACCCATAGTACGTTTTAGATCACTGTTGTCCATTTACCCTCCACTTCTATTGTTATTTCAAGGTCTCCTATTGTACTTGATTTGACAAAACTCTTGAAATTCCAGGTTATCTTTGAATCTCTGATATTGAGACTCATACTCTAGAAAATAGTCTTCAAGGGTCTCTTGTTCTTGGGGTCCTCCACCTCCATTTCCCACTGCAAGGAATGTAGGCATAATGGATCATTGGGAAAATTTCTGCTTCACTGGTTGATCACCCCAGTGATGTGAAATTTTGGAGCTTTCTCCATGTAGAAACCCTATAGGGGATTCTTTATGTCTCTCCATCCTCATCTCCTTTTCATCAATCTCTCTTGATATTGGAGTTTTACCTTTGTCCTCTTTGTTGTTTGTATAATCATATCTCTTATTTCTATTAAGATGCCACTTCTCCCTTTCTATGAGGGGCTATTCTTCTTCTGATGACATATGCATTGTACTATACAAGTTGAGCCAAGATTATGCTCTGATACCACTGTAATATTCCAAATTCGGAAGAACAGGAGTATAAAACATAAAATTGGAAAATGCAGTGAAATATCAGCACATCAAATAAAATAAGATCATAGAGCCATTTTATTAGCCAATATAAAATAAAATGTATACAAGAGCTTGATGAAAAAAGACACTCAAGCTAGGAAAAAAAAGCCTCTAGGGACCTAATACATGAATCATGAAGAAAAAATACTATATAAAATGATGGAGAACATATGATTGCGTAGTCCTATGGAGAATAATTGTAGGGTAGGACTGAAAACACAAGGAGTTGCTGATATAATTCTTAGGAAATGTCGGGATCAAAGATCTAGTGTTTCTAGCACTTTTCCAAGATGAACCAGACAGGGTTTCCAGAAATACACAAAATGCAAAAAATATAAAATGTAGCCCTAGGGGAGAATAATGCTCTAAAATTTGAAAACTATTGGGAGATGGCTGAATCGATATAGAAATGGTTGATACTCCTCCTCACTGACTTCCCATATGAAGGGTTGCTCCACTCACTAGAAAACAAGGTCAAGAACTTGGGTACTTGACCCTCCATTGCAACTACCCTGCAAAATAACTTAGTTTTTGAAGGAGACTACATTGTAGGTGATGGATGCTACTTGGACTAATTCTGGATGGTGTAATAATGATCAAAGAACCTCCTTGCTAGCCTCCTGGATGAAGGGCTGCTCCCCTCACTAGAAAACAAGCTCAGAAACTGGGTCTATAAACCCTCCATTGCTACTGTGCTGCAAAACAACACAATCTTGAAGGAGGCTATGCTGTGGATAATGGTTGAAGCTTGGCCTGATGCCGGATAGTGGAAATGGAGCTCAAAGAACCTATCTTGAGTGGTCACTCTAATTTCCCCAAGGATGAGGGTGTGATTTCCGCTCGAAAACACCCTTGTGCTAAACAACGTAACAAACTCAGCTAAACAGCTGAAGTGTGCAGAAAGTCATAAAATACCCAAAAATAAACAATAAGTAGAATGCCTTCTATGGTTTCCATTCCCTTCCTTATATTATTTTTGAGCCTAATCACCCTTGGTCCCACACATTAAATATGCTACTCTCATGGAGACTCCCTCCCACTAACACTGCATTTTCCCTCAATAACTCTCCACTACCTCCATACCAGCACTGTTGATTTGGTCAAACTTGACCCCATCCACATGCTTCAATCTCTATTCACACCCAAGAGTACTTTATCCAGCTGATAACATGATCCAAATTCACATTGGAGGGATTTTATTCCTGCTAAAGACATTTATGGGTCTCCCTATCCACTTATTCATCTATCTAAATGACAAAAGAAAAAAATAATACTCCAACTAGCTGAAAGCTAATTAGGAATATCACATCTTCATAGGGACTTTAAAGGATAAAATCCAAAATGAGGTTTGCCTTTCGGAACCCGATTCATTGGAGAAGGCATTCAGGGTGGAAAGAAAAGTTGAAATCGAAATTATGGCAACAAGAAAGTCTACAAATCACAACTATAAAGATGAAATGTTGCTGCTCCTAGCCTTCCACAACCTACAAGGTTGACACCACAAAAATTGGAGGAAAAAAGAGCAAAAGGGCTTTGTTATATTTGTGATAGAAAATACAATAAAGGTCATAAGTGTGTCGAGATGAAATTATTTTACATATATTTTGAAGAGGAGGAAGAAAAGGAACAAGAAACATCAAAAGAGGAGCATATAAACTAGGAAAAAACACCAGAGAAGGAAGAAATCAATCCAACCATATCCTGTAATTCATTGGAAGGAATTACCACTCCTGAAACTTTGAATATAGAAGTATATATCAAGAAAAAAAGGTAATAGTGTTGATTGATTTGGGTAGTACACATAAGTTTATTAATTTTAAGATAGCCAAGGAATTGAATTGCTTCCTATATTGAACAATAAAATGTCAAGTGATTTTTTCATATGGAGGAACTATAAATTTCTTTGGAAAGTCCCATAATATCAAGCTAACCATGGGGGGGTATGTATTTAATATTGCAATGCTTTCTATTCTGATGGGCGGTGCTGATCTTGTACTAGGAGTCCAATGTTTACAATATTTGGGCACTATAGTTTTTAATTTTCAAGAAATTTTCTTGAAGTTATTTTGGGAAGGAAAGGAAGTTGAATTATGGGGCATCTAAGGGAAACCAGGAAAGATAGTCAGCTCTAATTTCTTGACAAAATTTTTTAATAAATAACAACGAGGCGTAATTGCACAACTATTCTCACTACAGGTTCAAACATCGAAATACTCTAATGCTCTAGATCTCCAAAAATATTTGGAAAATCATTCAAGGGTGTTTGAGACTCCCAAATTCCTCCCACCTATTTTTGATAATTATCATGCTATTCCTTTGATTCTAGGAAGTTTTAATCCAAACATTAGAACTTACAAATATCCCTATGCTGAAAAGAGCGAAATTAAACGTATTATTGCAGAAATGTTAGAGGTTGGTATAATTCAATCCAGTGAAATTTCTTTCTCTGCTCCAATAGTTGTAATATTCCAAATTCGCCATCAACTAATTAGAATATTAGAGTTCTTAATTTTCTTATTTAGTTAAGTAAATAAAAGGGTGGAGGGACCCATAAACCCAGTAGATGAATAAAATCCACTTCTATAGTGTGAATGTGGCTTAATTGAGTAGTGGAGTAGAATCATGGAGTAGTGGAGTAGCATAATAATGAAGAAATAGTGGAGGTTGTAGAGAATTAATGAGGAAGATGATGGAGATAGTAGAGGAAAAAATGCAAGCTGATGGAGATAGTGGAGAATAAATTGCAGAGATGATGGAGGAAGTGGTTCATTAAATGCACACATGATGGAGGAAGTGGAGAGTAATTGCAACAATGATGGAGATCATGGAGGACAACATAGTCTTTATGGAGGCTAGTGGCCATATGTGCAACGTATTTATGAGGTGGACCAAGGCTAGCAAAGGCTTACAACCATAAAAGGAATATGAGGGCAACAAAGGAGCAAATTATGGATTTTAATTGTTAGAGTGTCGTAGGACATTTCTTTGCATGCTTCAGCTGTTTAGCTAAGTCTGTTGTGCTATTTAGAACTAGGTGTTCCCAAGCGGGAATCCCACCCTTACCCATAGGGGACTTTCAGTTCCTACTCTGGGAAGTTTTTCTTGGGAAAAATTCATCATATGGAAATCAGTACCATATTCAATGACTCTCATTTACACTTCCATCTACAGGAATTACACATTCTTGGACTGGGGTTTGAGAGTTGGAAGGTTGTTCTTAGTACTTCAACTGAGAACCCTATGGAGGGATCAACCCTTCACACTATGGATCCATTTTAGTCTTCTGAGAGTTTCATTTCATATCCGGCATCAGGCCATCCATATATTCTCCTATGCAGCAACATTTCCTGTAGGAATTACGTAATTCTGCAGTGAGGGTTTGAGGAGAAGAGGAAGTTTCAAGAAACTCAGCTTGGAATCCTATGAGGGATCAATCCTTCACTCTGGGGATCACTTCAACAGCTTAGGATCATCATTTTAATATCTGTCAGTGGGCTACATCATCTGCCCTTCAATACAATGCAGTATTACCCAGCAGTTGTGCATGCAATAACTGCATATTCAATGGAGGAGCTAGATCCTAATTTTCTCAGCTTGGGATCGACAGAAGGGACTAGCCCTTCAATTATTGACCTGAGTGAGTGATATTATGACAGATTGATAATTTTTCAGCCCCAAATTAGCACTTGTATCCAGGGAATGCGTAACTCAGCCATTAGGGGTGTAGTGTGCAACCCAAAAAGGGCCGAAATTCCAAACTCAAAATCTGGCCAAACCATTTTTGGGTTTTTCTAGGTATTTTGAATAGAGTCCGTGGTTAAAATCCTAGATCTTTCTAAGAACTCCAACAGCCTCTCGAACATAGATCTTCTTCCCAACAACAGTAGTTTCCAGTAACAACAGTTTATACTTTCCAGTGCTAAGTTTCATTAGTTTATTTCAACCATCTTGAGGCTTGAGTGAATTCCTTTTGGAGCATTGTGTACTTACATTTTCATTGATACATAATGATATGTCTCACCTATTTATGCTAATGTTTTAATGTATTGATGTTATATTCTGAAATTTCCAGCATTTTATAGTTTTGTGCTCACATTCTAGTTATTCCATTGATTGAAATGTTATAAATGTTCTATATTCATTTATTTCCCATTTTGGGATATTATAGTGGTATCAGAGCATGATCTTTGGCTCATCTTGTGGGCATTTCATGACATCAGAAGAATAAGAAGAAGAAGCAGAAAGAGAAGAAGTCTACAATGGTAGAAGGATTGAGTTTTGCCACACTTCTCTTCAAATCTATGAAAGATCTCACCATGGATATCAAAGAAATGAGAAGGGAAATGAAAAAGGAAACCTCAAGAGTGTTTCACAATGGAGAAGGTATGAGCACTTCCTATTAGCAGTATAAGCAACCAATGATGCAGAAAATTCCACAATGCCCTACTATGCCCACTTTTCTTGCAGAAAGAAATGAATGGCATGGAGATGGAGGATATTTGGAGCATGAGACTTTAAGTGGTATATTGCAGAGTATAGATCTCAATCTAGAGCATTCAAAGAGAATTTGACTTTCCAATAGTTTTTCCAGATCAAAGAAAACTAAAGACCCTGCAACAGCAATAAAAGAAGAGGGCACATGTAAAATATATTAATTTTTCCTACATTCGATGGGTCATCCAAAAACATGACAAAATATTGGATGGAGAAGTTAGATGCATTATTACAGCTACACCAAGTAGCAAAAGTAGAGGTTATTCAGATTGTAGCACTAAACCTTGAGGGTGAAGCAAATGACTGGTGGTTCGCAGATTAAAACATGCAAGAGTTACTGCATATGCATAGTTCACTCAAATATTGGTAAAGAGGTTTGACAAATAAAAACTGGAGGCACTTTCAATTGAAAAATTTTCCAACATTTATGAAGAAGCATATGAGGAGAAAAAATAAGATGTCAGCACTGATACTCCGAGAAAAGAGCAACTACCACCACCATGAGCTACAGTAGAGGTACATGCATCAGTGGGAGGAGCACTCGCATCGTTGCAAGATGTGGTCCTAAGCATTCAAAATTGAGATTCCCAATCATGATTCAAAAGGTGCATGAGGAAGAGGAAGTAGATACTAGCACTGGTGCTGCAATATATGAGCATCCATCACCATCACCAGTATTTGGAGACGAAATAGCACTGGTTGGAGGAAATCTTGTAGCTTTGCAAGATGTTCCAAAGCATCAACTGATCCAAGGTATGCAAAAATTTCCACCCCATATTGTTTCAGCACATCATCTTGAGATTTCTGGGGTCATTCCATCAAAGAAATTGCATGACCAAGGGTTAGAGAACATTGCTTAATTGGAGCAACAGACTATCATTGCGGAGAGGACCCTTGACTATCATTGTTTAAGGAGAAGTTGTATAGCTATCCTAGTTTGAAATTGTTGAGCTTCACACAACACTTTGTGTTGGAGTGTGGAGTTTATAAGGATGGGATTACCATAGTCCTAACGTAGGGAAGATATACAATAGATTTAGATAACTGGAAGTTACTGTCGCATGAGTTGTCGTATTCTACTTACAACCAAGAGATATTGGCCGTTATGTATGTATTGGTCAAATTTTGGAATTTTTTTATTGGCAATAGATTTCAAGTGAAGACCAACCAGCATAGTCTCTAACATCTTTTTGAGGAGGAGAAACAACTGTAAAGGAGGTAGCAATGGTGGATTAGTACAATGCAGTACTATGAGTTTAGAATTGTGTATAGAGAGCGGCATGAGATAGCAGATGCATTGTCATGGAGATCAACAACATTGCCACTGAGGAGTAGTGATGATTTGAGGGCCTAGTTATTATTTGAGAATTCTGATGATCGCTTCACTTATGAAGAAATGGATGGGTAGATGGTAGATTTAGACATCATGTAACAGATAACATCTTCCATTATGAGGACAAAGCCTTCTTGATGAGTACCTCATAGCTCAAAGAGAAGTTTCTGCATGCAACATATTCATAACCTCATAGGTTCTATTGAGCCATCAAAGAGAGGTTCTCACGGAGAGACCTCAAGGAGGATGCACTTTGACATATCATGGAGTTCAAATATTGTCATCAGATTGTGGAGGATTGTATTTTCAACACTAATCCGTTGTCGAGGTATGCATATTGCTTCGACATTTTCACACAATACATCTCTTCACCCATGACCAGATTATCTTTCCATGATGTCTTCATGCTTCCTGTTCTTCCCAAGTCCATCGATAGTGATGGGGACAATTATTGTATGAGAATTTTTTGGTGGGAGCTTCTCCATTGGGTGGATACCAAGCTAGTGCATGATATGAGTCATCACCCATAGTTGGATTGAGGGATGGAGATGATGAGCAAGTGGCTAGAAATCTACTTGCATATCTATGACACAGGGTAGCAAAAAGGATGGCTGTGTTGGCTGCTCTTGGGTGAGTATGGTTACCACCCAACATTTGAGATTGGTATGTTCCATGCCTTGCACAGTACCGAGGTGACGCAACAGTAGGAGACATGGTTGTGTTGGATACTCTTGGGAGAGTATGGCCAAGACATTGCATTTTATATGCCCATTTGTATATCAATGTTTCCTACCTTGCAATGTATTGATGATATACAATAATTGGAGGCATGGTCCCGCCGGTTACTTTTGAGAGAGCTTTTCCATCACATGACATATCACATGTTGATGGTTATGTTATTTTTTGGGAATTTTCATGATACTCATATGATGTGGTAGCAAGAAGCCTAGCTATATTGGTCTGGTGTGACATTCTACATGTTAATCAATAAATAATTGCTTCATGATTTTCATTATGATCATGTGGGGTGGCAGCAAGAGTCATTTTTGCGTTTGTTACTCTTCGGAGAATATGGATTGACATTCTCCCATACCTTGCATAATGACGATGTGAGATGGGAACAAGAAGCCTTGTTGTGTTGGCTTCTATTAGGAGAGTATGACTACCATACTTGGTATGATGATGATGTGATGTGGTAGCAAGAGGCATTGCTGCGGTGGCTTCTCTTGAGAGAGTCTGGCTACCATACTGGGTATGATGATGATGTGGTATGGAAGAAAGAGGATCTGTTGCAGTGGCTTCTATTGGGAGAGTATGGTTCAAAATTTCACATGTCAATCCATATGTCTCTATTTCCTACTTTTCATAGTGTTGAGATGATGCTTAGAGCAAGCAAGGCCACCAAGGCCAAGTATTGGAGCATGGAGAGACACAACCTACTCCATGTAGCATGGGTTGGAGAGATAGTTTATGAGTTGGGACTTTCCACTTGGGGAAGGAACCACTACACTTCACATATCGCATGCAGAGAAGAGGTTGTTGGATAGCAGATGGTTGCCACTTGGGGACTCATTTATTAGGAGAGGCATCTAGCTACACAACTGGAGGCCATTCTATAAATTCTAGAGAGGCAACTATGGAGCCTAGAATTCATAACACATTGGAGCAGATGGGGAAACCTTCCATATAAGGATGCCACTTGGGAGGGATATGGATTTTTGTAGTATCCACTTTTGCAGTTGCTTGAGGACAAGAAACATTTTGGTGGGGAGGTCTGTAATATTCCAAATTTTCCATCAGCTAATTGGAATATTAGAGTTCTTAATTTTCTTATTTAGTTAAGTAAATAAAAGGGTGGAGGGACCCATAAGCCTATTAGATGAATACAATCTACTTCTATAGTGTGAATGTGAGTTAATTGAGTAGTGGAGTAGCATCATGGAGTAGTGGAGTAGCATAATAATGAAGAAAGAGTGGAGGTCATAAAGAATTAATGAGGAATATGAAGGAGATAGTGGAGGAATAAATGCAAGATGATGGAGATAATGGAGAAGAAATTGCAGAGATGATGGAGGAAGTGGTGCATTAAATGCACACATGATGGAGGAAGGGGAGAGTAATTTCAACAGTGATGGAGATCATGGAGGACAACACTCTCTTTATGGAGGCTAATGGCCACATATGTAGCACAGTTATGAGGTGGGCCAAGGATAGGGAAGGCTCACAACCACAAAAGGAAGATGAGGGCAGAAAAGGAGGGGAGTATGGATGTTTATTATTGAGTGTTGCAAGACATTTTTCTCCACGCTTTAGTGATTTAGCTAAGTCTGTTGTGTTGTTTAGCACCGGGTGTTCCCGAGTAGGAATCCCACCCTTACTCACGAGGGAGTTCGAGTGCCTGCTCTGGGAAGGTTTTCTTCGGCAGTATTCATCATTCGGTAATCAGTGCCACATTCAACCGCTCTCATCTGCACTTCCTTCTATAGGAATTACGCATTCCTGGACTAGGGTTTGAGATTTGGAAGGTTGTTCTCAGTACTTCAGCTAAGAAACATATGCAGGGATCAACCATTCACATTGTGCATCTATTGTAGTATTCCAGGTGTTTCATTTTCATATCTGGCATCATGACATCCACCTATTCTCCTATGTAGCAACATTTCCTGCAGGAATTGCATAATTCTGCTGTGAGGGTTTGAGGAGAATAGGATGTTCCAAGAAACTGAGCTTGGAATCCTGTGAGGGATTAATTATTCACTACGGGGATCACTTCAGCAGCTGAGGATCAACATTGTATTATCTATTAGTAGGCTACATCATCAACCCTCCTAGACAATGCAGTATTACCTAGTAGTTGTGCATGCAGCAGCTGCATATTCACTGGAGGAGCGAGATCCTAAGTTTATTAGCTTGGGATATGGAGAAGGGACCAACCACTTAGTTATTGAGCTGAGTGGGTGTTATTGTAGAAAATAGATCATTATTTCAGCCCTAGATTAGCAGTTGTCTCCAGGGAGTGCTTAACTCAACCAACAGGGGTGTGGTGTGCGAGGAAAATCCACACAACCCTAAATCATTTGCAAGGATTTCTCAGGTTAACTGAGTATTATCGCAAGTTTGTTAATATTTATGGGATAGTAGTAGCACCTTTAACAACATTATTGAAGAAAGATGCATTTTATTGGGATCTAGAAGAAACTAAGGCCTTTGAACATCTTAAATAAGAAATGTGCCAAGCACTGGTCTTAGCTATGCCAGACTTCAAAAAAACCTTTACTGTGGAATGTGATGCCTTAGGAAATGGAATTGGTGTTTTCTTAATGCAAGAAGGAATACCCATTGCTTTTCAAAGTCATCTAATCAAAGGAACGTATTGACTAAAAGCTATTTCTGAGAAGGAAATGTTGGAAATACTACACACACTAAATAAATTACAACCTTACCTAATGGGAAGACACTTCAGGATAAAAAAATATCATGATAGTCTTGAACACTTTTTGGAACAAATACTATCTTTAGAAGAGCAGCAAAAATGGGTCACAAAGATGTTGGGTTATGACTTTGAAATCATCTACAAAAAGGGAAGCTAAATTTTGTTGCAGATGCACTCTCAAGAAAGGATGAGGACATGTAAGCATTTATTTTTTCCATTTCTATTATTCAACCAGATTGGATAATCGGAGAAAGGGAGGAGTGGAAGAATGGTGAAGAAGTGTCGACACTCTTTCAAAAGGTGCAGCAAGATCCTAGTACATATGATACATTTAGCTAAAAATATGATTCATTATGGTACAAAGATCATTTATATATTTGTAAGAATTACCAACTAAAACAAAATATTCTTTTGGAATTACACACCTCTCCCTTTGGAGGATAATTTGGATTTTAAAAAACATACCACAAGGTCAAGAGAGAATTTTTTGGGATTGCCTTAAATCTAATATTCAAAAGTTTGTAGCGGAATGTTTGGTCTGGCAACAAAATGAAGTTGAAACAATTAAGACCCCGACCCTTCTACAACCTTTATCCATTCCAAGTCAACGTTGGGACAAGGTTTCAATGGATTTTATCACAGGTTTACCCAAGTCCAAAGGAAATAGTTCCATAATGGTGGTAATTGATAGAATTACCAATTATGCACACTTTTGTGCATTATCTAATCCATTTAAAGCTAGTATAGTTGCTACTGCATTTATGGAAACAATAAAAAAGCTACATGGAAACCCAAATATTATTGTAAGCGACAGAGATCCCATTTTCAGTGGAAAATTTTAGACGAAATTATTTTCTTGTATGGGTACTTAACTAGATCATAGCTCATCTTATCATCCTCAATTTGATGGGAAACTTATATAGTGAACAAATTTTTTGGAAGGATATCTTAGTTTCTTTGTATGTGATAAACAAACACAATGGGTCAAGTGGTTACTGTCTTCTCAACTTAGTGTTCCTAAATTGATGTCATAAATTGTCAACCAGGGCTAGTAAACTGTTGAAGTGAAGTGCACTATATGTGCCTAGGTATCTTCTTCCTACTTCGTTGTGTTTAGTGTTTTTCTAGTGTTTTTGGTTTTGTATTTTTGTGTTAACAAGAAAATAACTAAATTTTTGGCAAAGAGAAGTTACTGATCATACTAAGACAGAACAAAATCTACTCTAAACTGTGTATGACACCTAAGAACAGAAAATGCTAATTCACAAATTGCAAAGCTTGAAAAGGAAAGTAACTCATAACATTAACTCAGTCCAATTCATTTCATTAGAAGTATGTTGGAAAAACTTGAGAAAATGATAATTTTGATGTAATGAAGTTCTCTATAGTAAACAACAACTTACAATATTACAGAGAAAATCTCATCCATAGTTAGAAATTTGTTGGAACAAATTGAGAAAAGATTATCTTCAACATAGTAAGGAACCCTATGCTAAAATGAATTATGACACTAAAATTAACCCATTCTACCACTCAAAATGTTACTATTAAGCCTCATTCAAAGGTTAGAGATCTCTTGGAATAGCTTTGGAAAAAGGTTGTTTGTAAAATTATGAGAAATTGCAGAATAGTCAAGCACTCAAAATGATATAGCTATTTCTTGTCCATATGATAATGATATGTTAGAAGAGATTAAGAACAAGAGCAGTTTGTAAATAATGAAGGCCTTTTAAGTCTAATTTAATAGGACTAGAATGCAATTAATAAAACTTGAAATATAATGAACAGAACTGAACTAGAATGAAATTAACCTCCGAAGTATTATAGCTCTATCTCATTCACATGTTAGTGATATATTGGAACAATTCATAAGAATGAGATTTACTGTAACATTCGATGTAAGTGAACATAAAACATAAAGTTCAGAAAACTGCCTAAATTAGGAACGAAACAGAACTAAAGTCACTTATCTAGAAAATATGCACAAAGCCTTTCGGACAGTAGGGGCCCTCTACCATCGGATTGGCACACGAATCTCCTCAAGATTTCTTCAGATCATGAATTAAATTTGTACTTCTTTCATTAAAGGAGAATGATTCAGAAACAAAGTATTACGGTCTTTTGAGAACTAACAACAAAACATGAACCAGCTAACTATCTCTCGGTTCACCGAGTTATTTTTATAAGAAAAATACATAACTTTAATTGAGAAGAAATAGGGATAGGTGTCTTTTTCAATCAAAATCAAATTAGAACTCTTGTTGAGGCCTCATACTTTGCTGAAGACATCTGCAGAGTCCTTGTCCTGGCAGAAGTCTACTTCTTAGTTTTGGTTTCCTCCACGTGCATAACCACTTGCAAATTTTTGCTCAGACTTCGTAGAGGGCAAGGAATGATGTAGGTGAGTTATGGAATTAAACCATATGCATTTTCCATTGAAATGACACTTATAACCTATGTAAACATGAAAATGGCTGCAGAATATTAGACTAGCTACAGAATGGCTGCATTCTGTAGCTAAGTCTGATAAAAAATCACTATGACAACAAAACCACAAAAGTTTAGTAAGTCAGTTATTGCATGCATTCTTAAAGTAAATTTAATCATTCCTATTGATCTTTTAAGCCTATAATTAACAGAGGATAAATGGAATGAAGTGAAATTTGGTGAAAGGAAAGGACATCTTTGGGGCTCAACAGTTACCTCTTGCTGAATGGTGGTATAAAACTTCCTTCCACACTATAGCAAAAATCACCCCATTTATTACACTTTGTGGATATCATCCACTGTCCATCACACCATCTTTAAGAGAAAATTATAAGGTTAAAGAAGTGGAAGATCACATCGAGCATCAACAACAAGTTCTCCAACTCTTAAAGGATAACCTAACTTTGACGCATAATCAAATGAAACAATAGGAATATCAACATCACAGCGAAATAAATTTTGATGTAGGTGACTAGGTATTTTTATGGCTACAACAATACAAACAAATGTCCTTCAAGCAAGCTAAGAAGGATAATAAATTATCACCAAAGTACTATGGTCCTTACAAGGTGTTGCAAAATATTGGTACTATGGCATACAAATTGGAGCTTTCAACATCTTCCCGAGTGCACCTAGTTTTCCATGTTTCATGCTTAAAGAAGGTTATAAGTGAAAAAATCCATATTCAAACAATATTGTGAAAGCTTGACGAGGAAGGAAAAATTATATTAGAACCTGAAGCAGTCATGAAAATAAGAACTCAACATCTATGAAATCGATCAGTTTCAGAGTATCTCATCAAGTGGAAGAACTTATGAGCTAAATATTCCACATGAGAGGATGAGAACTTTATACAGAAGAATCCATAACTATTCAAGGGTTGAGGATATTTTTTTTTTTTGAATAAGAGGGGCATGTTAGGTTCCTATAATATTAGTGTAGCCCCATTGTTGTTATTGTTGTGATCCCCATAATATTATTATCGTGCCACATAGAAGCCCACTATTGTTATTGTTGTTCCCTTACATTATTATTGTTATATATGCTTCGATTATATTGGGACCCCTTATACTCCTATATATAGAAAGTAGGTTTTTTTCATTTGAATCATCCAATATTTATTCATTTATGTAACGTAAAGGAGGTTTCCCTCTCGAAGAGGCTGATTTATAAGTCTTTGATCTATCTTTTCTTCTATTTTGTGAGTTGGTTACATAACACCTTCCTTAGGAACAATATGAAGTATTCGTGGTCGAAAAAAAATATTAAAATGAATGTCTTTCATGAGAGACCAACAAGATCAACAATTGTGAATTACTTTCAGAGGGATTTCCAGTTGTTATGGCTAATAAAAAAATCGTTTACTGAGAATCCTACATACACCAAGCTAGCTGATTTGAGGATGACATACAACAAGATGATGCAATTCCTAGCTATAGACATAAATATATGGAAAAAATGCAATAATTTTGTGTTACGAGTGAATGTTAGAGTTGTGGGACCGAGATCTTCATTGAGCGTGCTTGAAGCTACACAAGAGTCCCAAGTCACTAAATAATTATGTTACTTATTTTCAAACTTTGGAAAACATATCATTTTTGTAATTTAAAAATTAGAAATAGTTTAGATTTTAATTTTTCATAAGGATCAAATGGTTATGAAGTAGTTTTTTATAGTTTACATTTTTATAATTCTCTCCAATATAATAATTTCTTTAAAAAGACTTCAAGGGATCGGTTTTTGGGTTGCAAATTTTAGCCTCAGAGAAACAATTATGCTATGTAATTGATTCATATTTATGCAGGAATGCAACAAAATAAGCATATAACCATAAATACAAAGATGCAGTGGAAATAACACTTCATTTCATTAATATCAAAGAACTGAAATTTGCTTACAGACATAATGGAAATAAAACTAGCTAGGGCGTTGGTAGCTATCTCTGAGAAGAGATGTGGAAGCTACAGGCTTATGAACTAAGTTACAATGAGGGTCGAGGGCCTATTTATTATTTATAAACAATGGGAAATCCTAAACATCCAAAACCCTAACCCTAGGAGATGAAGCGCCAAAACTATGGACCTTGTTTGGGTAAATTGGTGTTTCAACTTTCCAGGGGCATAACTTTGGCATACGATCTTCGTTTGATGCGTACCATACCTCGTTAGAAAGATATATCTGAGGAATACAAATTTTGAATGAGAAAAATTGGTCCATGGACTCATGTTGCTCTCCGGTTTCCCAAAAAATGTTGTTTAGGGCCTCAAAACGGCTCTGGAAGTTCAGGACCCAAAAAACTGCTAAAAGTGTTGAAACTGAAAAACTGAAAGAGACAATGGTGGGGCCCCAAGTGGAATAGGTAGGTGACCACCAATATCCACCTGGATCATTCCTCCCCCCTTAGGGAGCAATGGTCCCCATTGCGTTAAGTTCCTCCATGAGATGAGGAAATTTCTGCTGAACTTGGTCCTTGGTGAACCACTTTCCTTGGTGCAGGAGTTGGCCAACTTTGACAACTTGATACAGTTGGATCTTCTGTTGGTGAGTGTTCTTGATTTGCATGTCCATGATACAATCTGTGGTGGCCTGTTCCATGCAGTATGGGTTTAACTCTATTGGTCTGAGTTGTTCTGCAATGTCAGAGGTGTCCAGTAGAGGTGGGAAGTAAGGACGAAGGCGGTCCACATTGAATACTGGGTGCAAACCAAGGAATGGTGGAATACTGAGCTCGAAGGAATTTTTCCCTACAGCCTTGGTGATGGTGTATGACCTGTATTGGAGTGGGAAAAGCTTATGGTGGAGTCCAGTGAGGCACTCCTTCTACAAATGTAGCCATACTTTGTCGCCCACCTGGAAGTTGTGTGGCACCCGATGTTGATCATGGCATTGCTTGTACTTAGCATTGGCTCTATCCAATATGTAATGAACCTGTTGGCAGATGTGTTGAATGCACTCGATGAAGCTATTTTCTTTGTCGACTTCAGACTGGACATGAGTTGAATCGGTCTGAGTAGCTGCAAATGCCATGGCTACGTCAATGGGACATAGTGGCTGGAATCCCAAGCCCACCTGAAAGGGGCTATGGTTGATTGAACTGTGGAGAGTCCGATTATAACTATGTTGTACATAGGGGAGGCTCTCATCCCATGTGCATGGATTATTTGAATTGTACATGCACAGAATGTGTACAATCATTCTGTTGACGACCTCTGTCTGGCCATCTGTTTGGGGATGTAAAGCCGTGGACTTGGTGAGCTTGGTGTCCAGCATTAACCAGAGGCTAGACCAAAATGTGCTGAGGAACCTACTATCCCGATCTGATATGATAGACTATGGGATCCCAAAGTGCACCCACACTCATTCAAAGAAGAGTTTAGCAATGGCTTCAGCTGTGATATTCTTCTTGTAGGCCGCCATAATAGCCATCTTCGAGAATCTTTCGACGACCACGAAAACACAGTCATTTCCATGCTTAATAGAAGGCAGGCCCGACATGTAATCCATGGAGATGGATTCCCAAGGTCGAATAGGGGTAGGTAGCGGGGTATATAGGCCTTTCTTCTTTATGGTCGGTTTGGAAATGGCACAAGTAGTGCAGGATCTGATTTGCTTCTCGACATCCTTTCGAAGGTTCGGCCAATAGAAATACTTCTGCAGTACAGCTACTATTTTCTCGACCCTGAAATTCCCAATGAATCGAATGTAGTGTGCTTCCCATATCACTTTGGCACGCTCGCTTGAAGGAACACAAAGGTGTCCCACGTGACATAAAAGTGCATCTTGGAGGTGAAAATTTGGAACTTGCGTACCCCTCAAGAGTGCCTTGTAAGTGTGGCCGAATTCTGGGTCTCCCTCATAGAGAAGTGGCCAATCAGAAGTCTCTTGCCCATAAGAGTTGAGAATAGTGGTGAGCACCACTATCGGTGGTCGGCTGAGGCAGTCTGCAACATTATTGGTGCTACCCTTCTTGTACTTGATGTTCAAATGAAACTGTTGCATATATGTGGACCAATTCAGATGGTGATCATTCTGCAACTTCCCTTGTGTTTGTATGAATTACAGGTGTTGGCCAGATAAATCGATCTTGCAGACAAGATAAATCTCCCTAGTGTCAGAAGACAATCTAGAAACGAATGAAAAACTAAGTTTATCTTTCTCTAAATATATTCTTTTTACAAGTAAATGCTATGAAGGTGTCGTTCCTACCTTAGATCCAAATGCTTATTTGCGGTCGTAGTGCTTCCGTCTCATCAATAATCCTTTTGTCGCAACAAGAGTTCTTCCGTCGCAATAAGAGTTCTTGCATCACAACAATAATCCTTCCGTCACAACAAGAGTTCTTTCCTCACAAGAAAGTGTTGTCTTTCGTCGCAACAAAGTGTCGTATTTTGTCGTAATAAAGTGTCGTCTTTTGTCGACCTGCAATAAAAAACAAGCAAATATTAAATAACACCTATATAAAAAATAATTATAAAACATACTTATCATATTGATCAAGGAATCTATGAAATAAACAATCAAACGATAGCTTATTGAAATAAAAAACCGAACGAAAATTTATTGAGAAAAACAAAACTTGATTGTATTAATCTTAAAATAACAGAATAACCTTACAACCTTAGCCTTGATGTTGAACAGGCCTTCCCAGGGTCCAAATAAGGAGTCTCCTCTACTTTGATAAGTCTTTCACTCTTCCTCTAGGAGCACATAGAGGTATGTGATCTTTCCTCTCAAAAGCTCAGTAGAAAGAAGTCTAAATCTCAACAACACTTCAACTCAATCACACATAAAGCTTGAACTCCCTTTGAGGCTACCCAATGCCTCCTTTTATAGAGCAGATGAGGAGGTTAGGGTTCCACCTATGAAGGGATAGAATCCTCCTTCAAAGGGATAGGCTCCTCACATCAAGGGATTAGTTCCTTAAGGTGTGGGATACATGCACCTTATTAAAGTGTACTCATCCCCAAAAATTCTCATCTAGAAGCTTCTAGAATTGACCTCAAATCAGATTTTTAACTTTTGTTTCTCGCTTTTTTGACTTTGAGAAGGGTACGCAGGAATTACAAGGGAAAACGACATTCTGGAACACAGGTAAGCAGTGTATTACCTGCGTACCTAAGCTAGGAACGCAGGCAGGCTTCATGTTACCTGCATACCCTAGGGTTTTTGAGTTTTTAGGGTTTTTTCTCTTGTTTTAAGGCTTGACATGAGGAGTAAAGGTTGTAAGACTTGCAAATGAGGTAAGTATGAGTGTCAATGAGCTCATACAGTTAGAAAAATGTCAAGGTGACAATTTTTAGTGCAACATATTTCCCCCTAAAGTGCGAAGTCTGGAATAGATGAAAATGAAGTCTGTCATATATGAAGAGTGAAGTACTTTATCATTTCAAGGATCATCCTGTGGATACCCCAGTCGAAACCTGTAAAAACATTCAATGCAAAATATATATATGTAATCATATCATCATTGAGGTAGGCATTCCCATACTCATATCAAAACTAACTAGAAAACTGATTTAAACTGTTCTGATGCAGGTATGATTTTCAATACATCAACAATATAGACGTGTGTAGACATAGTATGGATGCAACCATCTGTTTATGAATAGTCCACTGTATAAATGAATAACAAAATTCCTCGCAGCCTGGATGGTAGAAACTAGATCCAAGGTCTTGATTTCCGTTTCTCGAACCAATACGATTCTATCCATGTGAATAAATGTGTCGAAGTCGAACATGGTAGAAACCACTTGATTACAAGTCAATAATGTAAACTGTTAACAAGTGTGAGAGTAACCACCAGTAATGTCGATGGCTCTCAAAGTACTTAGTATAATCCATGAAATGTGAATGAATGAGCTAAAGTCGAACATGTCACAGAATCATTCGATCGAAGGTCAATGATGAAACCTGTCGTTGAAGGTGAGAAACCTGCCATTGAGGCATTCAGATTTCAAGGTATTGACGATTTCTGGATCAACTTCCTAGATAATGAGCTGTCGTTGATAGAAAGTGATCTGTCGTAGGAAAGCCCACAACACGAAATCATAGATCAAGTTTTGAAGAAATATATTGGCAAGGAATGACTCAGGGATGGTCAAAATGGAAGACAAATATTTCGCAAATGAATGGTTTGTTTGAACTGTTCTCTTGAACACATAACGACACTGCAGATGGTTTGGTGACAATTGACCCAAAGCTAATACCAAGAAACCGGATGAAAACATTCAATATGGTTTGATTAACTGTTAGGTAAAGGATTTTCCCAACCCAGGTGAACAAAAGTGTCATGTTCAAGAGTGGTTAACGGTTTTCCGAATAATCAAAATGTAACAAATAGGTTCGTTTTTCTCTCTTTTCCCCCACCATTTCTGGCAAGTACCTCTTTATTTTTGACAAGCTTGAGGATGATAACATTTGCTTGATTATAAGCTCATCCTTCGGATGAGTCCAACTTAGTTTAAAATTCGAACCCTAAGAAGGAGTGGTTCGTTCCTGTTGAAAATTAAACAGGTCCTTTACTGTTAAATTTTAACGAGTCCAGTATAGGAGAAACTCGGTGTTTTTCAGTTTTAGGGAGTTAGAAGAAAAACTTAAGAAAACTCCGTGGGTGTACTTTTTCGTAAATTTAGTCTCTCGAGCCCGAAAAAGGATAAAATAATGCGGGAGAGAACTCTATTGACCGTAATTAGTCAACGTATACCTTTTTCATAAATAGTCCATTTCAGTTCGTAAAAGGGATAAACTTATACTGAAAGGACGATCATTCATTTACTTTAACGAGTTCGAATAATCAAGTGCTTGGCAATCTTTTCACGTTTAGAGAGTCTAAAAAGGGCTTAAAAGAGGACTCCAATGTTTCGTTTTTTCGTAAATTTTTGAAAGAGTCCGAAAAAGTGATAAAAGTATGTTATTTCTTGAAAAATGATCAGTTTTACCGAAAAATCCAATATTCTACACAAGAACTCGAAACAATTACACATACCTATTTAAGATAAGTAAAAAAGTTTTCCAAATTACCTTTTTAAAGTGAAAAATAAACAAATTAAAAATTCATTTATTTGAAAAAACTTATAAAAAGGACTTTTCTAACTTTCATTTTTACTATTTGAATTCAGAGTGAAAAAGTGAGAGCTTTTGGATAAGAAAAACTTCCTGTGAAGATTCTGGAAAATCCATTTGTTGGAATCAGAAACCATCAGCTCCAAGTAATATGTATAAATTTTGGACCATATGAGGACCCAAGTTGATCTCCTGATATGGCTAGTGATTAGATGGGACACATAGGACCAGTGTTTCTTGTTTATCGGCCACCGGCTCGAAGTCGAACTGGAGGACATATATTTTTTGACTGGTTTTTCCAAGAGGGGCGGACACTTATCTCTATTCGGGACTAGACCAGGTGGCCAATCTGTTGCTTGTCTCAAAGCAGAGTTTTGCAATGATTTAGTAGACCCCAAGTATAAACGGATAGATATCATCCATCCTAAGTTCAAAGTTATTGTCTTCACTATTACTAGACTGTATAGGAGTGCAGCATTACGTGTTTCCAATCTCATGTTGAGAGCATTGAGATTGTTAGATTTCTGTCGGCATATTTTCATTGTTTGAAAAACCAACTCTTTATTATTAAGGATTTTCCATACGCCGGGATGAACTATCACGGTGACAAAGACATGGCTTTTCCTCCAGGAGAGTAATGGGATGATTCAATTCAAGTAAAAATCATTTTCAACACTTTCTAAGTCCTAAATTTTTATTTTTATTTTAAATCATCCAACACAAGACGATGTATATTTTGAAACACACTTCTATGCTATGATATATAACTATTATCGGCTATATATGTACATGTTATCAAATTTTGTTTAATTTATTGTTTTGATTATTGAAAATGTCTATTTATCATACTAGAAGAAACTGCATCTGCTAAGGTATTTAAATGTCTTGGAATATGCTGATATTCAATGTAATCAAATTCACGTTCCAAGAGACGAACTCTTAAAAATAACCATAATAACACTAGATTTATAATGGCATAAACCCTATTAAGCTGTAATACAACAAGTTCAGAATCCAACCTAACAATCAAACTCCAAATTCCAAATGATATGGATTCAGATAATAACTCAATCACTGCACTATACTCTGCAATTTTATTTGTTGTTAGACCGAGGCTTACCCCATGCATAGACACTAACTCGTCAGAGGGTGAATAGATAACCCAAGCTACGGAAGAAATGTTCCGTGTACTACGACAAGTACCATCAGAAAAACCAATGTAGGTTTGAAGAGATTTCGACATCTATAATATCAAGAGTAAAACTCAGATAAGCAGGAATAGTGATAAGAACACACTCTAAACTAGGCATGCTTTTCTAATCTAAGACACACTAGCAGTAAAGAATCTAATCTAACTAAAAATCTCCACACCAAGTTTAAGCATAATATTTCTTCAAATAAAGCCCATTTCTGGGTTTATCTAAAGAGACACCGTCAAAATATATCAGCTCATAGACCCCTTTTGCCAGCTTTCACTTAACAATGAAAGGACCATGCCACATAGGCACAAATTTTCTAGCCCCTAGCTTATTGTTGGCTTGATCGTACACTAAAACTAGGTCTCCTTCTGAAAAACTACAAGGGGTAACATTTCTATCATACTGAGCTTTTATTCATTTGACATGAGCTTCGTTTGCTAATGCAACATTTCGTCGATTCTCATCTAGCTGAGCCAAGTACAAAAAACGCTTCTCCTCTTCAGACATAGCTGGAAGTAATTCTATGGCTAATTTTAAAGACGAAATTTTGCATTCAATAGGCAACACAGCTTCCAAACTATAAACCAGTTGAAAGGGAGTGAAACCAGTTGACGTTTTTACTAAGGTCCGATATGGCCAAAGTGCTGAAAATAACATGGAATGCCAATTCGACTTATATATACCAATAATTCGTCTGATCATAGTGACTAAAAATTTATTGATAGCTTCAACCAGACCATTAGCCCGTGCGTAATAAGGAGTAGAACTATTGTGGCACAGGCCAAGTTGATCTGCGAGTTCAGTCATCATGATATTTCGAAAATGACTTCCATGATCTGTAATAATTGCTTGAGGAACACCAAATCTAGCAATTATATCATTGAACACAAAAGTTGCAGCAATCTTTCCATCTGCCGAAAATTTAGGCATCGCCTCGGCCCACTTAGTAAAATAATCTACCGCTAGGATAATATACGCATGCCCCCCGACCGAGTGAGGGTTACATGTAATAAAATCGATACCTCACTTTGCGAAAGGACCAATAGAAATTATAGGATGAAGAAGAGCGGGTGGTGCACGCATTTTACGATCAAAGACCTGACAATTGTGGCATTTACAGACTGCATAGATACAATATTTGAATAACGACAGCCAGAAATAACCAGCGTGCAATATCTTTTGGGCTGTGGCATACCCAGACATATGACCGCCACATGCTCCAGAATGGAAATCATTTAAAACCTTCTCAGCTTCTTCATGAGTAAGACAATGTTGGAAAACAGAATCCGCTCCACGACGATAGAGTGGATCGTCAATAATATTGTATTTTTGGGATTGAAAACGTATTTTCCATCGCTGAGATCGTGAGATTTCAGGCCGAAAATATTGGGTTTGGAGATAAACAATAATATCCCCATACCGAGGATCAACAGTACTGATAAGAAATAAATATTCGTCTGCAATGGGCTGGTCTACCACAGTTTCAGTATCAGTAGAGGGGAAATCACACATTAGTTCAGCAAAAACCAAAGATTTCTTTGCCTTGGATTTTTCAAATTCCAAGTCAAATTCCTACAGGATAACTATCCATTTGGAAAACTTGCCCCCTAGAAATTTTTTGGTCAAGATGTACATCATAAGGTTACAGTCAGAAATTACTATGGTTTTGTGTAATAAGATGTACTGTCGAAATTGTTGGATAGCTTGAACAGCTGCCAAGGCCAATTTCTCCACATGCATGTATTTGATCTCAGTCGGATGCAAATTTCAACTAAGATAGTAAATCACATGTTCATTGTTGAATTCATCTTCCTGAACTAAAACCATCCCAATGGTGGAATGAGAGGCAGCGAGGTACAAACAATAGTCCCGGTTTTAGTTGGAAGGATGTAATAATGGTGCATGGGTCAACGCGTTTTTAATTGCATCAAAAGATTGATCAGCGATCTCATCCCAAAAGAATGGAACGTTCTGTTTCAACAACCTGGTAAAACCCTTTGTTAGCTCGGCGTAGTTAGGAATGAACCAACATAAAAAGTTTTCTTTCCCCTGCAAACTCTGGAGTTCACGCAGAGTCGAAGGAGGAGGTAGATTGAAAATAGCTTCGACCTTCGATGGATCAACGCGAATGTCTGCTTTCGAAAAAACAAATCCCAGTAAGCAACCCGATTCTACACAAAAAGCACATTTGTGTGGATTCAGCAGAATTAGATAATGACTAAATCTCATAAAGATAGCTTGTAAATGAGTGAGATGGTCAGCCCTACGCGATGAATGAGTAGGTAAATCATTGAAATAAGGCTGCACAATGTGCTTACTGTCATGAAATGTGTAAGACATAGCCCTTCGAAAAGTTTCCCCAGCTTTCTTCAATCCAAAGGGTAGTTTGCAATAAGCAAATGTCCCCCATGGACAAATGTAAGTTGTTTTTGGCTGATCAGTAGGAAGTATGTTTATTTGATTGTAACCGGAAAAAACATCCATAAAGGAGAACATTTCACTGCCGACACAATCATAAATTATCTTATCGATATAGGGGGTTGGATAATTGTCTTCAGGACAAGCTCGATTAATATCCCTATAGTCGATACATATTCTTATCGTTCCTTGTTTTTTTTTAACAAGAACAATATTCGATACCCAATCCGTTAAAGGAATTGGATAAATGAAACCTACATGAATTAATTTTTCAACTTCGGCTTTGATAGCAGCAGCTTTTCGCGGATCGATTCCTGGAATTTCCTCATATGACGAGGCAAACATGTCACGAAATTCTTGAAATAGGGCTTTATAAGTTTGGATTTCATCATCCGTACAACAAGCACCTATATGAATGTTTTCAATTATTCCTGGTTTAACTGAAATGTCAATTAGAATTGTTCGAGAGATATTTTCCAAATTTAACTCAGAATCAGGATTTTGCAAAGGATTCTTGCAGTTCTTTGACATATTCAGCAGTAAAAATAGAAGCGAAATCATTTTCAAAATGATCTAGCTCAGGTAAAAACGAAGATCGATGATGAAGATCTTCCCATGGTAAATCGTCAACAGAAAAAAGTTCATGAATTTTCTCATCAGTGTGGACAAGATCGAGAAATGTTGTTGTGGCTGAGCTAGATATTGAAAGTGATTCCTCATGGATCCCATTCATTGGATCAATTTCGGTTGAAGAAGGATCAAAAAGCGACTGTATAGCTTGATATTCAATTTCAAAGGGACTCAAAGGCATCACGCCATCAAATGAATCCAACTCGAAATCGGAAGGTACGATCCAAGGATCTTCAAACGTAATGGTATTCGATGAAATCATATGAATATTTGCAATAGGAGGTGATACGTTAAGAGGAGGAAAGGAAAAATTTCCTAGTAAACTAGAATCTTTAATCAAACCTACCCCAACATCCTTGTAAGGGATAACCATTTTACCGATGTGCTAGATAGTTTATATAGAGCCTGGATCCGATGAGAAATAAGTTAACTGATCTATTGTAACGATATTTCCTTGATGTGGAAACTTGATAAGCTGAAAGACTGATGAAACAACAGCAGTCATAGCATAAGACCAACTGCAACCCAGGATAAGGTTGTAATCTAGAGGGGCATCAACCACCTCCACATCTAGATTTACGGTTTTGCCTTCAACCCCTATAGGTAAATCCTGCAAAATACCGAAAGGATGGAACCCTCAGCCATCAAAAGCCTTTAGAATCATCAGAGACTGATTGAGTGTAGGAGAGTGAAGCGATTTCCAACACTGGATCAACATAATACACTTAGAAGCCCCTTCATCAACCATAGTCCAAAAGATCAGTCTGTTTTTGACTAAAACTGGAATCTGGAAAGCCATTTGATGAGGTAGGCAGGCTGTACTATTCTCTAAATTGAATATTATAAGGTTCTAATCCTGAATATCGATAGCTCCTATAGCAGACAAAAGTAATTTACATTGTGCTGGGCATGATTGCAGCACTTCCAAAGCCGACATTGCTGAAGGGGAAATAGCTAAGTCCTCAACAATGTTATAATTCTAAGCAGCTCTCGCATGTGGATTGAAAGCTGATTTACGAAGTACACCTTTAGCAGGCGGTTTGATTACTAAGTCTGGATTGGGTTTCTCGATCTGTAGCGGATTAGAAACGGAAGGAGGTGTAGTTGATGTATTTGAACTAGAATATTATGCTTCTTTACCACCAACAGGATTCTTACTACCATAATCTTGCAATCGCGTAGCAATCCTGTCATGAGACATCATCATAATAGGTTCTTCTGAGGCATTCAAGGTAGAACTAATCATCTTACTGTCTTGAGTTGGAAAAGGATCCTTCAAGACAACAGGTTGTTGAGTACCTTTAACAAATTTCGAAACCTCTGCTCGATGTGGACATTCTTTAGTAAAATGATCCTCGTCACAAATGAAACAAGGATAGCGAGGCTTTCATTTTCCGTCATTAGATTCGTTTTTATCTGTTTTTTCTTTTTAATTTTTTTTTTTTTTATTCTTCCCCTTATTTTTACCGTCGGATTTATATTTGGCCGTAGATGTCTCTATGACATGAATGTCAGCAGAAATTTCAGCAGAAGATTCTCCTTTTGAGGAATCAGGTAAAGTGATTATAGGAGAAGTATTCTTTGAAGATTTCTTCTTAATTTTAGTATTAACTATACCAATCATACCGTCAGCGACATGAGACCCTGAAGGAGCTGTAGTTATTTGACCTTATTTTAGAAGATCAGGGATTTTTTCATGTAAAGTACCTGACTGCGTATAGACGAGGTCAAGACACTGAGCTTGAGAAATGACTTGATCCTCAGTAACAAATCCTACCTTAGCTACATCTTCAGTGATTTTGGGTAATAATTATTTAACAAACCATTCTGCCAAAATTTGATTCGGAATGTAAACTTTCACTAAACGCCTTCTACGTCGTCATTCGTGAATATGATCAGAAATATATGTGGACGTGGATTGCTTTAGCAAAGTCAATAGTTTTGTTCCATTGTCGTATCAGACAGGCAACTGAAAATGAGTTAAGAAATCAGTTGCTAACTGACTGAAATTATTAAAAGAGCCTCGTGGTAACTCAATGTACCATTTGGCGGCAGGACCAATAAGAGTTTGTTGAAAAAGACGTAAGTGAATTGAATAATCAATTATCGAATTAGACGCACACCAGAAGTGATAAGTCATAACGTGATTTGATGGATCCTCTCCTGACTTACCCTCGAATTTTGGTATATCACTGGGCAACTTATGCGGCATTGGCGGCCAGTACGGATAATAGAAAATTGGATCATTCGCAAGGCGAGTCAAATCAGGTAAATCCAAAGTTGCAATAAATGGTAATTGACGAATAGGGTCGCGAAAACCTTGAGTAACAAGAGCAGTACCGAGAGGAGGATACCCAGGATAATTGGGAATCATATTTGCATTAGGAATGGTATAATCCCCTGGGAAACCAGGATTAATCGGACCAAACTAGGGTTGTTGAGGCTATTGATAAGTATAGCCAGGGTACAGTTGATACTGATAAAATAGGTTTTGTGAAACGGGACCAAATTGATATTGTCCCTGGTACGATTTATACATGAATTGCGGTTGAATTGTGACAATCGTACTTGTACCAGCTTGTCCCACAAGTATCTGGACTGAAGTCTGAACTGTAGGTCCTGACTGGGGTACAGAGACTTGAGGGATTTGCACGGATGCAGGGATAGAAGAAATCGGAGCTACAGATACTCCAGAAGTAGGTGCTATAGGTTAAATAGAAATTTCAGCAGTTGCAGTAGTTTGAGGTGGATTCTGAGGTGTACTAGGCCCAGACTGCTGAACAGAACCAGGTGTAGGGATTTGAACAGTAGGCTAGATAGGTTGTTGGGTTGGACTAGAAACCAAAGGTTGTCCAGATTGAGTAGACAACTGCACATTAGGCTGCATAGCCTGTTGAATTTGGGATGGATCCCACACCATGTTTATTCCGGGGTATGGTCCTGCAGAAGGTTGAACGTAAGGACCATAGCCTGGTTGAACATAGGGTTGATAATTAAGAGGTAAATTTCTAGCTCCTTGTACAAATGATTGATCAGAAGGCGGTTGAAAACCTTGAGTTGGGTACTGACCTTAAGGTTTATAACCCTGAGGCACGTACTAAATCAGGGGTTGATAAGGACCTTGAGGAACATATTGAGTTTGGGGTTGAACTTGGGGTATGTACTGTCCTGAAGGTTGATAACCTTGAGGTATGTACTGTCCTTGAGGTTGTTCTCTAAAATAATATTGTGCTACCATTTGTCCTGGGAAAATATTACCCTGTATTTTCCCCCTAGGCGGTAATTGACTGCGTTGAGTTTGACCCGCAGGCAGTAACTGACTGCCTTGAGGTTGCCCCCCAGGCAGTAACTGACCACCTTGAGGTTGCCCCTAGGTGGTAACGGACCACCTTGAGGTTGAGGATTTTGAATATTACTAGACATCATAAATATTTTCTCTATGTTCGACGTTTCAATTTTAATTCCATTAAGACCAGGTGATAATAATTTTTCAATCGGTCGAGAAGCTGCTCCTGAGAAAGTACCAGAGAGAGCATGATACCCTAAAGGAACAGAAGGACCACCGTGTAAAAATGCTTCCGGTGATTGGGAAAACATAGATGACTCTCCTGCCATGATAGATGAAGAATAATAACCTCTGGGCGTAGGATGAAACGGAATTCGAGGTGGAGAAAAAGCAAGACCTGGATTTTCTAAAACGTTTGTCAAATATAGATACCAACCGTCACTCCTAATAGGGTTGTAGAAAATAGATTCATGCTCCCTAAGATTCAAATACTGAGGGGATTCGGGAAGAGATATCTCTTCGTCTAGACTAGCAAGTTCTTCAATGGAAATGAGGCTAGATGGAAGATCTTCAGTAACAATATTCCTTACCCTAGGTGAACCAGGATCGCTAGAAGTTGGAGTATTAAATCCTAAGGATGTTTCCAAAACAGAAGGTTCAGTGTCAGGCTCGGAAATTTCAGGTTCATCAACTATTTCACTGGAAGGAGAAATACTACCAGTAACTTCAGAAACTGAAATAGGTTCTTGAATGTGTTTTGTCATGGGTATTTGATGATCAGGATGAACAACTATAAATTAACTTCCAATTTTTGTTGATTTAATTCTACTACTACTAGATGATACTAGAGCACGCAGCCCTTCAAGCTGCCTTGGTGTATACTCAGGGGGCTTCCCCTGAAGTCTCTGGGATTGTCTCGGTAATTCTGCATGATTAAATATTAATCAATCACATGCAAACAAAGAAAATTTCAATGAAAACACCTAAAGTCTCTAAAGAAACAAACAACTGAATCACACGCCTAAAAAATCTAAGAGTTCAAACCATACACAAATAGTAACTTCCCGTACTAAAAACACTATTTGGTGATGAAATCCAACTTAGTATAAGTTTAATACAAAAAGGGCGGTTGGAACAGTTACCTCGACAACCTGCTTAATGAAACAGACTGGCACAAGTTTCTTCACAAAACCATCTCGAGTGAAGATAACCCCCTAGAGATTCCAAGTGAGTCTAGTCGACATATGCTCCAGGTACAGTGAGATCTTTCCTTCACCGTCACCTTAGGAAATAATCTTAAGCTTATGGACACTAAGGTTACCAACAGTAAAAAATACAACTGGGGGAACAGTCTACGATCCGATCCCATGCGCAAAGGAAGAGTAAAAAAGCTCAATCCCCTTGAAGGCTCCTCAACATGGTCAATCCGAGGTTTATCGAAAAGTGACCCCAGGATCCTCGACAATGGTTAATCTGAGGTTTACCGTTTTTAATGTGCGCAAAATCTTCTATCTTTCCCAATGAAATAGAATTGATTGTCTCAAAGGTTCAGACATGATCTCGTGATTAACTCCTTTAAGAGAAGCTTCCTAGATTGTACCAATTACAATTGGATTTATTTCCTACTGCAAGATTTATCTACTTGTTTGTTTTTACTATCTTGGAGAGTTAATTACTCCCTACTCCAATATACTAGCCTAAGCTATATTGGTGATAAGAGCCCTAGAAATAAAAAGATTACTAGATCAATTTTAATTAAGCGTTGTTTTTATGGGTTGTTCTTTAAGTCAATAGGTATGGAAATGAAACTTTGATGGTGTGAAGACTTGACTTCCAAATACACTAAAAAATGTACTTAAAAATGATAATCAATTCGTTTTTCTTTCAATGAAATTATAGCTAAAGAAAGAGTTCGAGAATGCAATTATTTTAAGAGACAATTCTTTCTTTAAACATGAAGAATAAATGGAAGATTTTTTTTTTTTTTTTTCAATAAGAACTCAAAACAAGACAAATAATGAATGCTCACAATAAATCCCTTTAACTTTCAAAATTTGAAACTACAAAAAACAATTTTCCTTGAAAAGAGATCTACAAGTTCTAAAAAGCACTCAAAACTATGAAAACTAATTTTGAGATCTACAAACTTTGAAAATCTAATTGAATAAAAGCTTTAATTTTTTTTTTAGAATGTTTTGCTTATTTGTTCAGTAAACTAAGGATTCATTTGCCTAGAATAACAAAAAAAAAAAAAAAAACATCCAGATATGTTTTTAAAAAATGAAATTCAGAACTTAAAACAAAGTTTGTTCAAAGATTTGCAAAGAGAAAACTAGATCTATTTCTCAAAAAAGAATGAATTTCACAACCAAGTTAGACTCATAAAAAATATAAAAGATACCAAAGTGATCTAATGGCACATTTAAGCTTCTAATCTTTGGGTCACTACAGAGACAAAGTGAAAACCACTCTAAAAATGCAAAACTTCTAGAAAATCATTCAAAACAAAAGTGCTGTGAGATCCATTCACAAGATATTTTCGACAGAAAACATACAGATTTGGGTAGACACTAAGAATCCTAAATCAAATCTAAACTAAAAATTCAAAGAAGAAATCTAATTTTTTCAAGACTTTTAAAAGGATCTTCAACAATGTGCGGTCCCCAGAAAATTTCAATAGAAACAAAGAATATTTCAAAGATTTCCAAATCAAAGTAAATCTAAGTTACCCAAGCCCGTACAAATCAATCAAAAATCAGGAAAAAGCATTTTCTCAAATAAAAACAAAGGAAAATCAAAACAAGTTCTTTCCCTAGTGGAGCCGCCAATCTGTTGGCCGGATAAATCAATCTTGTGGACAAGATCGATCTCCCTAGTGTCAGAAGACAATCTAGCAACAAACAAACAAAGAAGTTTATATTTCTCTAAATATATTCATTTTACAAGTAAATGCTATGAAGGTGTCGATCCTACCTTAGATCCAAATGCTTATTTTCAGTCGTAGTGCTTCCGTCGCATCAATAATCCTTCCATCGCAACAAGATTTCTTCCATCGCAACAAGAGTTCTTTTGTCGCAACAATAATCCTTCTGTCGCAGCAAGAGTTCTTTCGTCGCAACAAAGTGTCATCTTTTGTCGTAATAAAGTGTCGTCTTTTGTTGACCTGCAATAAAAAACAAGAAAATATTAAATAGCACCTATATAAAAAATAATTATAAAACATACTTATCATAGTGATTAAGGAATCTATGAAATAAATGATCAAACAACAGCTTATTGAAATAAACAATCGAATGACAATTTATTGAGAAAAAAAAAACTTGATTGTATTAATCTTAAAATAACAGAAGAACCTTACAACCTTAGCCTTGATGTTGAACAGGCCTTCCCAGGGTCCGAAGCAGGATTCTCCACTACTTTGATAAGTCTTGCACTCTTCCTCCAGGAGCACATAGAGGTATGTGATCTTTCCTCTCAAAAGCTCAGTAGAAAGAAGTCTAAATCTCAACAGCACTTCAACTCAATCACACATAAAGCTTGAACTCCCTTTGAGGCTACCCAATGCCTCTTTTTATAGAGCAGATGAGGAGGTTAGGGTTCCACCTATGAATGGATAGAATCCTCCTATAAAGGGATAGGCTCCTCACATCAAGGGATTAGTTCCTTAAGGTGTGGGATACATGCACCTTACTAAAGCATACTCATCCCCAAAAATTCTCATCTAGAAGCTTCTAGAATTGACCTCAAATCATCTTTTTAACTTTTGTTTCTCGCTTTTTTTACTTTGAGAAGGGTACGCAGGCATTAAAAGGGAAAAATACATTCTGGAACGTAGGTAAGCAGTGTATTACCTGTGTACCCAAGCTAGGAACGCAGGCAAGCTTCATGTTACCTGCATACCCTAGCGTTTATGAGTTTTTAGGGTTTTTTTCTCCTGTTTTAAGGCTTGAAATGAGGAGTAAGGGTTGTAAGACTTGTAGAGGAGGTAAGTATGAGTGTCAATGAGCTCATACAGTTAGTAGAATGTTAGGGTGACAGTTTTTAGTGCAACAGTAGGGGCTGGTGGTCTGTGTGGATGATTGTTTCCTTCCCCAAAATGTAATGCTTCCATTGTCGACAAGCTTGCACAATGGAATAAATCTATTTGTCATAAGTGGGATACTTGGGAACTATGTTAGACAACGTCTCACTGTGATATGCCACTGGATGTCCCTGTTTAGTAAGAACTTCCCCAATAGCATAGTCAGAGGCATCTGTCGAGATCTCAAATGGCTGTTGCAAGTCTGGTAATGTGAGCACTGGGGCAGAACAGAGGTGATTTTTCAATTCTGTGAACGCCTTCTGTTGAGGTTCCGACCAAAAGAATTTTCTCTCGCTCCTCCCTTGCTGACTTGACTCAAGGGCCAAGTGATATGAGAGAATCCCAACACGAACCTACGATAGAAATTAGCAAGACCCAGAAAGCTGCGAAGCTCTGTTATAGTGGTTGGGGCTGGCCAATCCCGAATGAATTGGATCTTGGTTGGATCCACATGCACCCCCCTTTCATCAATAATGTATCCTAGATATTGAACCTGGGTCATGCCGAAAGTGCACTTCTCCAAATTGGAACACAACTTGTGTTGCCGCAGTGTTTGGAGGACTTGTCGGATGTGGTGAAGGTGCTCTTCCCAAGTCTAGCTAAAGATTAGAATGCCATCCAATTACACCACTACAAATGAGTTGGTGAATGGCCGCAAGATGTCATCCATCATCGGTTTCAGGAGCATTCGTCAACCCGAATGGCATGACCAGCCATTCGAAAAGGCCTTCCTTAGATTTGAAGGCAGTCTTTCACACATCTGAGGGTTCAATTGGTACCTGGTGATACCCAGAATTCAAGTCGATCTTGCTGAAATATTTTACACCTTTAAGTTGGTCCAGAAGGTCATCAATCCATGGGATCGGGTACCTATTATGGACAACGATCTTGTTCAATGCCCGATAGTCAATAGAGAGTCTCCACGTCCCATCCTTATTCTATACCAACACTATCGGGCTCCCACAGGGTGATGAACTTGTTCGGATGTGGCCTTTCTGTAGCAGCTCCTGAATTTGCCTCTTGATTTCATCATTCTCTAGAACAAAGCATCGATAGATTAGTCCATTGGGTAGCGGCGCACCTGGGGTTAGATCAATTGGTGCTTGATCTGACAATGTAGAGGAACCCCTGTGGGTGAGGTGAACATGTCCTCGTATTCCTTCACAACCTTATCCATTTGTTGTTGTCGTGCAGAGGAGCCCTGTCTGGAGATCATGGCCACAGTATTCTTCTTTCCCTGGGGGCAGATCATCAGGAAAACGAATTTCCTGGCTTGGGAAATGAGCTTACTACATTTTTTTGTAGTAACCAAAGAGATAGTAGCAGGAGGTGGTACCTCTGGTATCTTGTACAACTTATTTCCCAAAGTAACAATAACAGTGCGAGGCTAAGACTAATACACAACATGACGCTTCCACAAGTATGGCTGTTCTAATAATACATCAGAAACATCAATAGGGGCAACGTCACATACTATGTCATCTGTGAAGGGCTTGATGCTATAGGGAAAGCGGCACTGATGGCTGACGCAGAGATCTCGTCCTTGCTGAAGCCACCCGATGGTGTATGGATGTGGGTGAGCTGTGGTCGACAAGCCCAACCGCTTCACAGCATCTGTTGAAATGAGGTTCTTTTGGCTCCCATTGTCAACAATGAATTGTACTAGGGAGCCCTCTACCCACATCTGGGAGTGGAAGAGACGTTCCTCCTCCTCCGGATCTTCTGGTTCCTCCTTCTGGATCTTCGTAGTGGCAACAGTGGCATTGGGCTCTGCATCAATAATCTGTTTCCCTTTTTCATTCCCCTTGTCAGGTTCTGATTCATATTTGGAGCATGCATCTGACTCAGAAGCCCTCATCTCGGTCACCAGCGACTGCTTGGCCCGACACTCACTTGTGTTGTGAGTGGAGCTCTTATGGAATGCACACCATTTTCCCGTGTCCTTCTTTGGCTTTGTAGTGTTGTTCTTTGCTTGTGGCTTTGACAGGTTGTCTTGAGTCACCATGCTTTGGCTCTGTCCTTTGTTTTGCGATTTGGGAGCAACCTTCCCTTACTTTTGATTCGCAGATCCAAAGTATCGCTTCTTCTGCTTGAATTTCTGCTCAATCTTGGCAGCATATTGGTATGCCGTACCAAGCGAGGAGATGTTGAGGAACTCCATTTCCTCCTGAATGTATCTGTGTAGACAACTGTGATACTTTAGCACCATATGTTTCTCTGAATCTTTGATACACAACTTGGTGCGCAGGGTATGGAACAGATTCGTCAGCTCATGCACATCTTGATCCCTTTGTTGTCGCAGCATGGTCCATTGTATGTACTTGTCCTCATAGCTCCCCATAGGATAGTATTGTTCCTTAATAGCATCTCGGAAAGAATTCCAAGTGGGTACGGTCGAGAACAGATAGGGTTCCATCTCATCCTTTTTCTCACAATGGGTTTCCCACCAGTCCTTGACATGGGGGCCAACTTTGAGGAGTGTAAAAATAATCTTCTCCCTATCGGAAAAGTCATGAACCGAGAAATATCCTTCTAATAGATTCAACCATCTATCTACAACATCTGCATCTATTTGAACCTCAAATATGGGAATGTCAAAATTTACTTGTACCTTAAAAGGAGTCGCACCTCCAGAGTGGCTGTTGGATGCAGATGCGCTGCCGGTGGGAAGCCGTTGAAGGATCTGGGCAAAGTTATCCATCATCGCGTTCCTTTGTTTTCCAAGGGCCTCTTCGAGCAATATTTTGATAGGATCTCGTACTCCCTCATCTTTCTTTTCGTCCCCCATGGGCATACGTTACTGTTTGTGAGGTTGATCTTGCAAAGGTTCCACCAGATCGAGCCCTAACTCCTTATACCCTGACCTCGTTGGGGACATGCAAAGAAAGATCGAGAAAAAGCATACCGCTCTCATACCACTGATCCGAATTTATGCAGGAACGCAACAGAATAAGCATATAACCGTAAATACAAATATGCAGTGGAAATAACACTTCATTTCATTAATATCAAAGAACTGAAATTTTCTTATAGATAGAATGGAAATAAAACTAGCTACGACGCTGGTAGCTATCTCTGAGAAGAGATGTGGCAGCTACAGGCTTCTGAACTGATTTACAATGAGGCTCAAGGGCCTATTTATTATTTAGAAATAATGGGAAATCCTAAACAGCCAAAATCCTAACCCTATGAGATGAAGCGCCAAAACTATGGGCCCCATTTAGGTAAATTGGTGTTTCAACTTCCCAGGGGCGTAACTTTGGCATACGATCTCCGTTTGATGCATACCATACCTCGTTAGAAATATCTATCCAAGGAATACAAATTTTGAATGAGCAACATGGTCCACGGATGCATGTTGCTCTTCATTTTTCCAAAAAACGTCATTTAGGGCCTCAAAACGGCCCCGGAAGTTCAGGACCCGAAAAACTGCTAAAAATAGTGAGTTGTGCCGAAACTGAAAAAATGAAAGAGACAATGGTGGGGCCCCAAGTGGAATAGGCGGGTGACCACCAATATCCACCTAGATCAGTAATATAAAAGATTTTCTTGGAGAAGTAATAAGAAATTTTTGGATGATTCCAAATGTCTGTGGATTATGATACGTTTACTTTCTCTCACTATAAGTCATTTATGTGTTTTTCTTCCTTGGAAAATGCATAAATAATCCAATGGTTCTTTTTAATTAAACATATTTACTTCTACTTTAAATATCTTACAATACCTGTACATATTTATTAAAGGTAACCTTAAACTGCGCTCCACATTTTCATCTTTTCACTTCTTCAGTCTTTCATATTTTTCAACTAAGATTTGGTGTAAAATATTTTGTTCCTGCAACCTTATACATTAAATCTTCCACTTTTTATTTCCTTCACCATACTGCAACTTCATTAGATTATTTTTCACGGATAGCATGGCCATCTTGATAGTGTTTTTCTTTTATCCAAGAGCTACCCATACATTACATTTTTAAAGAATATCTCTAGGAAAATCATGTATAAGGTGATAAAACAACATTTTTTTACCAATTCTACATAGATGTGCTAGGCATTGGCCTCCTTTCAGCCAGAGGTTGTCCCTATGGTAACAACGTCTTTTGGCATCATTGTCAAGGAACATAGACCGATGTTATTTTTCCCTGGGTTGTTATTTAAAACCATTTATTTGTCTGGTGAGCAAAGAAAGTGTGTTGGCTGGATTTTCTCACCAAGTGGGGAATTTAAAATAGTAATCTTGACTTCATGAAGACCACATACATTTTCAGACATTCCCAACAAAAAAACTCTAGCCCTATTTTACCATAAGAAACTTGTTTCCAGAAGGGTTTGGGGAGAGAAGTAGTCTCCTAAAACCCCAAGTCCTACTATATCTTCCCCTAGTTCTAGTTATTTTCCTAAAAGTATTAAAACTAATCACCCAAAAGCAACTTCAATATATTTGGACTTTTTAGAGGGGAACTTTGCTCTCCCTCATTTTCCTTTTCTAGAACCTACTCTTGAAGAAAGATCTTTTGAATATGTTTTTTATTATTATTATTTTATTTCCTCTTGTATTAGAAATAGAACAGATAAAGACCATGAACATTTCGACTGCATAAACAAAGTTATCAATCAAACAAGAACCATTACCTGAAAATGAGAAATATAGCCCAAAAAACCCAAAAAAATGGAAAAACAACTTGAAAATGAAAAATGTTGATTCTGCATCACCGTTTTTTTTTTTTTTTCGGGGTAAATTTTCAATTTTTTTAAAAAAGTGACAATAAAAGCCAATTTTTTGGGTGCAAAACCCACCATAAAAATGAAAAGTGTTGATGTTGGAATAACGTCTTTTTTCTTCGAGCTAAATTTTCAACATTTTTTAGCAATGACGGACGTTAAAGATAAAATATTTAGACTCTGAAAAACCTTAAAATTCCAACAATTATCAAACACGTTGACATTAAAAGAACAAATACGATCTTTAAAAGTCTTAAAATTTGAATAACTTATAGCATGATGTTAGAATAAAATACTTATAATTGTTTTCAACTATAACATTAAAGCTAAAATATACCATTGACTTAGAAACCTTAAAATTTTGACAATTTTTCAACCATGGAATTAAAAACAAATATCATGGCTACAAAAAACGTTAATTTTTCAATATATTTCAAAGATGACATTATGGAAAAATTATGACGAAAAAAAACTTTAAAAGCGAACACCTGAATGAAAGAGTTATTATACCATGAGTAATTTATTTTTTAAATGTTAAAAGTATAGCTATTTTAAAATATTAGCCTAAGAAAACTTGAGAAATTGCAACGAAAATTTAAAAATAAACCATCAAATTGACGTGCAGTGTAAGTGATCTTGACCTTAGACAATGAAATCTTAAAAATCAACCATGAAATTGACACACTATGGGGGAAAATTTGATCCATTATAAAGAAAAATTTAAAATCAATTATCAAAACGAGAGGTCACATGTTCAAAATGAGAGGGTAGAGTATGTATGCCTTCGTAGACTTAGCAGTCAAATCGTTTGGTGGAGATGGGTCCCTTGTCCCACAAACAAGGGGGTCTCATACACCAATTTAGTGTCTAGCTTGGCTGTGACAATAAAATTGGATAATAATAATAATAATAATAATAATCAAATTGACATATAATGGGGTTGGGTTGCTAGTCGAGGATCAAAACAAACCCTACGAAATAAATAAACAATAAATAAATAGATCGATATATAAAAATAAAAAACGCAAAACGAAGCAAAAATTAAAAGTAAAAATAAAAAAGTTTAAAAAATAATAATAAATAATAAATAAATAAAATTTAAAGTACAAAAAAATTAAAAGGATAAAAAATGACAAAAAAAAAACCAACATAAAAAATATATACAAAATATCTTCTCGAGAAATCACAAAGTAGTTTTAAGGGTCTACACCTTTCGAACAACTTGTTATGGTTATCATATAAAAATAAAAATAAAAAACACAAAAGGATTAAAATTTAAAAATAAATAAAAAACCTAAAAAACTAATATATATATATATGTGTGTGTGTGTGTGTGTGTGTGAAAAAATTTAAAGAAAAAATTAACATTGAAAATAAATAATAAAAGTAAATTTAAAAAAAAAAACATTAAAGATAAAAAAAATATAAAAAATTTATAAAAAACATCAAAACAATTATTCAAAAAAGAACATACAAAAATAAACCAAATAAAAATATATATATATTAAAAAAAACACTTTAAATCATTAATAAAAAATGTTTAAATTTAAAAAAAATTAATTAATAATTTAAATTAAAAATAAATAAAGAAAAATATGTTTTTTTTTTTAGAATGAGACCATAGGCCCATTTCCTAGTTGGGGTTGATTTCGAGAATCAACCTCGGCAAGGAAGGGGCGTGAGGGCCGGTGAAGGGGTTGACTCAGCCCCTCCGCCATCCTTGGGGCGGCCCTCAAGCCCGCTGGAATCAACCCCTCCGCTGGCCCTTAAGCCCCTTGCCTAGACGGGGTCGATTCCTGGAATCGACCCTGCATAATTGAAAATTTAAAAAATATATTATAAAAAAATTAAATTTTAAAATTAATTAATAATTAATAATTCAAATAAACTTTAAATTACAAATAAATAGAGAAATAGTTGTTGTTGTTGTTGTTTTTGTTTTTTTTTTTAGAATGGGACTATATGCCCTTTGCCTGGCTGGGGTTAATTATGGGAATTGGCCACAACGAGGCAGGGTGACTGAGGGTGACAAACGGGTTGACTTAGCCCCTCCACCATCCTTGGGGTGGCTGTTAGGTCCCCTGGAGTCAGCCCCTCCACCGATCCACCTGACCTCTCTGTCGACCCTTGGTATAGGGGGACCGAGGGATGCCACAGGGCCCGTGGAGGGGTTAGGAAAACCGACCCCATCGCCGACCCTGCGACGACCCTCGAGCCCGCTGTTTGAACGGTTAGGAAAAAAATTACGAGGAAATTAATTTAATTTTTGTTTTTAAATGTATTGTGTTTAAAATATTTAATTTTTTTTTTAATATATATATATATAGTTAATTTGTAATTTTTTTGAATTTTTTTTCCCATTTATTTGACTCTCTAGATTCTATGGGTACCATCTTAATCACTCCAATTAAGGAGGATGTATTCTCTCTTGATGACATTGAATCTAGTATTAATAAGTTCGCTAATGCGAAAGCTAAAGATATTGAAGGATACCAAACTAAGATCCTTATAATTGGAAGATCTATCCTCATTCCTTATCTCCACAAGCTTCTCAATTTGGTTGTAACACATGGCTTCCCTCATCTTTGGACACAAAGCATTATTGTGCCTATCTTTAAAAATGGGGACAAGAGAGTTCCATCTAACTACAGGACCATTATGATTAGCCATATCTTGGCCAAGCTTTGTGGGCTCATTTTGGAAAAGAAGCTTAGCCTTTGTCTTGAAAGACAGGGAAAACGAGCTAAAGGACAAGCTAGTTTTAGGAGACATCACTCGACTATTGACCATCTTGTCACTCTCAAAATAATTGTGGAAGAATGACACAATAGTAAAGTTTATCTCTTTTATTTCTTTCTGGAATTTATAAAAGCTTTCAACACTGTTCCTCAAGATAAATTTTGGGAGAGACTTAAAGCGATCATGATCCCTCCTGAGCTAAGGCTTGTTGTGATCCATCTCTACGAGACCATCACTACCAAGCTTAAGAACAATGAGGGGTGGTATAAAGACATTAAATGCAATATTGGAGTTAAGAAATGGTGTCCCTTATCCCCAACCCTTTTTGGAATATACATCGATAAGCTAGAGGAGTGTCTGGAATCGGAAGGGTGTAAGAGCACCGAGCTTGCTAGTGTTCTCATTACTCTACTCCTCTATGCTGATGAGATCATTCTTCTTGCAAAAATCCATGATGATCTTGACAAGCAGCTCTAGATTCTTCATGAATACGTCTCCAAGATGGGCATGAGAGTTAACACCAACAAGACTAAAGTCATGATCATTAAATCCAAAGGGATCACGTATGGTAGTTTTGTGTATAATAACGAGTGCTTAGAATAGGTTTCTTCTTATAAATATTTTGGCATTGACTACCCTCATCAATTCAACTGGAATTATAGCATCAAGAAAGGATTATTGGGGGCTGGAAAGCATATTGTGAGCTTGAAAACAAGTGTAAGTCAGTCAATCTCTACATTTTGAGTAAAAATAGGTTCCTCTTTGAGACCCTCATCACCCTTGTTGTCTTATACGAATGTGAAGTTTGGGGTTGCAGTATGTTGAGATTCAACTAGATGATGAGCTTAGTGAAAAGAGTCGCCTTCACTAAGTGGGCCCGCAGGCTATTTTTGGCGCAAGTCTATTTTTAGACTATGTCTATTTTTAGACATGATGATCATATTTCAGAAGCTGTAGGATGCTATTTATGGATGGTTGATCAAGTTAGAAAAATAGATGAAATTATATTTTTAGAATATTGGGTGAAGTCTATTTATAGATCGTCAATCTAAAAATAGATGCATGTCGTTTATTATTAGCTCTTAATAATAATCAAAATCTAAACAACAAATTATTCTCTTGGAGAACTTCAGTTCAATGCACAGATGTGGCATATTAGCTGACAAAAAAAAATTACGCTATTCCTAAGGGTTTACTAGAGCTGATGCATGGAGGACTCAGTTAGAACTCAAGTGGCAGAGTTATGACACAGTTGGAAGAAGTAGTTATGGAGTTTTATTTAGTTTAACTCAGTTAGACTCAGTTGTGCTAGTTGTATCTAGTCTAACTAATTGATACACTAGTGAGAGTGGAGTGAATTAATTAGTTAATTAATTCATAAATAAGAACTCATTAATCAACTGAACAATACATCAGTTAACTAGAGTGCATGACAGTTTCAGTGGAGACCAGTGGAGAGATAGGTGAAAGGGAAAGATAGACTATCTGTTGTGACTATAGTGATGCGTTGATTGCATCACACACATAGTGGAGAAGCCAATGAGGATTGTGTAGTCAAGGATGGAGTAATTCAAATTCATTCAGAGCTATTCTTCAGCAGATATTACACAGTGGAGGCAGGCTAGCAGGAGGCAAAGGTCGGCGCATGGATTTGCAAGATTGGTCCTAATTAGTGTATGACGATTGTACTGTACTGAGGGCTTGTGATAAGATTTGTATGCTTGTATGATATTTTCATATGATATCCATGTCACATAATATATAGTTTGGGTCTTCAGCTTTAGGCTTTCCCAGTTAAAAACTGTGTTATGTGCGATTGAATATTTTTTTTTATGCTTCACATGTGTGTGCAATTAATTTTTCCACAAAATATTAACAAGTGGAATAGATTCAGTATCTTGCATAAAGTTAAATAGTGTGAGATCAGGTGGATCTTGGAAATATGCATGCTTAGTGCATATAATTTCTACATGGTATTAGAGCATTGTTGATTGAAGATTGCAATTGTGAAGTGAGTTTGTGCTGGTGGAAAATTCGAATTTGCTACAGAAGGTTCTTGGTGCAGAAATCGAGTATACATTGAAATGTCTTTCAATGGGTTGAGATTGGAGTATTCCCTTGATGGGAGCTCGAATTACATAGCCTGGAAGGACAAGATGAAGGCGGTGTTGGAGGATAATGGGCTAAAGGAGTTCATCGATAGTGATGTTCCTAAGTTGGGATCTAGCGATGTTGTATTACTTGATGCATGAAAAAAGAAGACTACAAAGATGAGGAGGATTCTTTTGTAAGGTGTGAAGGACCATATTGTGTCCAGCCTTCATGTGAAATCCACTCCATTCTTAATGTGGAAGGCTTTGACAGACTTGTTCCAAAGAAGAAGTAACCAGAGGAATTTGGTGCTTAAAGACAAGCTCAGAAAAATAAAAATGGAGAAAGGTGACTGTATTCCAAAATACCTCACGAAGTTTGTCCACTGTAAGGATGAGCTGGGAAGTGTGGGCGTTACTGTTGATGAAGAAGACTTGGTGAACTTGGCTCTCCTTGGGCTTCCGAAGAGTTGGCATAGCTACGAAGACTCTGTTAATGGACAGGAGAAACTGCCAGGATGGGAGCGACTTTGGTCGGATCTTGTGAAAGAGGAGATAAGGCGGGGTACCAGGGATGGATATTCATCGAAGAATGAAGGTGAAGAGAATTGCGCTTTGGCTGCCAAAGCAAGGAAAGGGAAGGGGAAGAAAAATTCTTCAAAATCCGGTGCTAAAGGCAAGAAGCATGACTTGTCCAAAGTGAAGTGTTTTCACTATCACAAGCATGGGCATTTCGCCACTAACTATCCACATAAGAAAAAGAATAAGCAAGGTGCTGGATCTGCAGCTGGAGAGGCCTTAGCCTCGCAATTTGAGCTGGATTTTTCTTTGATCGCATGCTTGGTTTCAATTTGCATGGGATATTTTTGGGGTACACAGAAACACCCCATAACTATCGTGTGTATTTTCTAGACAGTCAGATGACTGTTGTGCGACAGGATATAAAATTCAATGAGGTGAAAGCCATGAAGTTGTCGCTTGAGAGGGAGCTACAATTCCATGCAGAAGAGGAACTTATTGTTCCCAAATATGAGCCTCTGGATGTGGATCAGCCACAGGAGGAGATTCATGGAGTGGAGGAGTCCAGTCATGCAGACCAAACATCAGAAAAGGCATAAAGTGTACCACAGAAGCTGAGAGATTGAAGCTTGATGCGGCACAGAATGTAGGAGTCCCCACATCATAGCGCAGACAGAGACAGTCACCTGACTGATATACTGGATACATGGCTCTTATGAGCAAGTGTATTGTGACAAAACCATATTCTTTTGAAGAAGCACCGCAGGAGCCCACATGGGTAGATGCCATGGTGGAGGAGTATGACTCCATTGTCAGAAACAGTGCTTGGGAGATTGTTCCGAGGCCAGTGGGAAAATCAGTTGTAGGATCAAGATGGATCTACAAGGTAAAGTAAGCTTCTGATGGGAGTGTCGAGAAGTATAAGGCAATATTTGTTGCCCGGGGCTTCTCACAAATTGAGGGTATTGACTATGAAGAAACCTTTGCACCTATCGCACGGTATTCTTCCATACGGACCATCCTTTCTCTTTCAGCGCAGATGGTTTGGCACATTCATCAGATGGATGTGAAGATTGTGTTTCTTAATTGGATCATTGAGGAAGAGGTGTACATTGAGCAGCCTGAAGGATTTGAGATCTTCACCAGCGAGTCACATGTGTGCAGGATCAAAAGAGCGCTGTATGAGTTGAAATAAGCACCCCGTGCTTGGTACACTCAGATCGACAACTATTTAACTGGACTTGGCTTCACCAAGAGTGAGGTGGATGCAAACTTGTACCAGATTTTGGTGGAGAGTAATATTTTAATCACTGTACTTTATGTTGATGATTTAATACTAATAGGTGATGAGAATTTGATACACTCGTGCAAGGTAGATCTTGCAAAGGAGTTTGAGATGAAGGATTTAGGCCTCCTTCATTATTTCTTTGGATTGGAAATATGGTAGCGGGAAAGTGAACTGTTTGTGTCTCAAGGCAAGTATGCCTGAGAGATACTGGAGAAGTTTCACATGCAAGGTTGCAAGGCTATCGACACTCCTCTTCTAGGAAATTGGAAGAAAGAGGATGCTACATCGGCAGAGGTAGTGGATGCCACTGTTTATCGATAGTTGGTGGGTTCGCTCATGTATTTAGTCAATACAAGACTGAACATATGCTATGCGGTGAACCAGCTTTCACAAGCGATGGTTAAGCCTACCAAGTTATTTTGGAAGGCAGGCAAGCATGTCCTGAGATATCTTAGGGGCACATCTGAGTATGGTTTATGGTACATATAGATGGATGAGGTGAAGTTGCATGGCTTCACGGATGTAGATTGGGCAAGGAGCCCAACAGACAGAAAGATCACATTAGGAGGAATTTTTAGTATCAGATCTACGACAGTTTCTTGGTACAACAAGAAACAAAGATTCGTGGCACTTAGTTCAGCAGAAGCGGAATACATGGTAGCAAGTTTAGCTGCATGTGAGGCTATCTAGATGAGGAAGATTCTAGTTGGTTTTTTTGGTTCACATTTAGATCCCACGGTGATACATTGTGATAATTAGAGTTGCATTAAACTCTCGGTTAATCCTGTGTTTCATGATAGATCTAAACATATTGATATCTGGTATCATCATATTAGAGATTGTGTGCAGCGGAAGATCATGTTGCTTTAGTACATTCCTACGGAGGATCAAGATGCATATATTCTGATGAAGGCACTCACCAGGAGAAAATTTGAATACCATAGAGGCAGGATCGAGCTGAAGGATAATCCCTATCTTTTTGAGAGGGAATGTTGAGATTCAACAAGATGATGAGCTTAGTGAAAAGAGTCGCCTTCACTAAGTGGGCCCGCAGGCTATTTTTGGCGCAAGTCTATTTTTAGACATGATGATCATATTTCAAAAGTTACAGGATGCTATTTATGGATGGTTGATCAAGTTGGAAAATAGATGGAATTCTATTTTTAGAATATTGGGCGAAGTCTATTTATAGATTGTCAATCTAAAAATAGATGCATGTCGATTATTATTAGCTTTTAATAATAATCAGACTCTAAACAGTTTTTATTCTCTTGGAGCACTTTAGTTCAGTGCATAGATGTGGCACATCAACTGACAGAAGGAATTATGATATTCCTAAGGGTTTACTGGAGCTAATGCATGGAGGACTCAGTTAGAACTCAAGTGGCAGAGTTATGACACAGTTGGAAGATGTACTTATGGAGTTGTATTTTGTTTAACTCAGTCAGACTCAGTTGAGCTGGTTATATCTAGTCTAAATAATTGATACACTAGTGAGAGTGGAGTGAATTAATTAGTTAATCAATTCACAAATAATAACTCATTAATCAACTAAACAATAAATCAGTTAACTATAGTGCATGGCAGTTTCAGTGGAGACCAGTGGAGAGATAGGTGAAAGGGCAAGATATACTATCTGTTGTGACTATAGTGATGCATTGATTGCATCACACACATAGTGGAGATGCCAATTAGGATTGCGCAGTCAAGGATGGAGTAATTCGAATTCATTCAAAGCTATTCTTCAGCAGATATTTCACAGTGGAGGCAGGCTAGCAAGAGGGAAATATCGGTGCATGGATTTTCAAGATTGGTCCTGATTAGTGTATGACGATTGTACTGTACTGAGGGCTTGTGATAAGCTTTGTATGCTTGTATGATATTTTCATATGATCTCCATGTTACATAATATATAGTTGGGGTTTTTAGCTTCAGGCTTTCCTGGTTAAATGTTGTGTTATGTGCGATTGAATACTTTTGTTTATGCTTCACATGTGTGCAATTAATTTTTCCACAAAATATTAACAAGTGGAATAGATTCAGTATCTTGAATAAAGTTAAATAGTGTGAGATCAGGTGGATCTTGGACATATGCATGGTTAGTGCATATAATTTCTACACAATATATCCAGAGATTCATGGAGGAATATTGAGATGATTCAAAAGAAATTCATAACTTACAACCTTAAGATCAAGGGGAACACTCCCTATCCTATCCTCTTGATCGAATCTGATTTGTCCCCCATTGAAAGTACAACTATATCTATATATCTGGTGTATAAGGAGAAGATTTACAACATGCAATAAAAAATTCTCCCTAAAATAGCTTCTAACTACAATCCAAACCCCCACCTTTGCCTCAAGCGCAGGTGGCATAAGGATGCCTAGTCTTGGCTCAACCATTGGGGAATTAATGAGGAGATTAGTATAGAAAGAAAATACAATGTCAAAAAGACTATTACATCTAATTTAAGGAAAATTTGTGGGAGGATCAGGAGCTCGGGAGTAAAAGAAAACTAAGATACTAGAAGGAGGTGATCAATGCCACCCTTGATAATCAAAATTATCTCTCTATGTTGTCGATAACTAAGAAAAAAATGAACATCACTAGGATAAGAACTAATTCCCATGAGCTTCAGAGTGAGATCGGGTGTTGGTCTATTCCCTAGACTCCTTGGAACTATAGAATCTGTCAAATTTGCGATTCTAAGAAGGTGGAAGATGAAAAGCACTTCCTTTTAGACTACCTAACTCTTACTCACATCCACTCTCAATTCCATAACATCTGCCACACTTCCAATATTCTTAGCATATTAAACCAGACCACCTATATCGATCTTGGAGCACTTATTTCCCTTCTCTTTGACCATAGAAACAAGATTTTGAAGAATGAAACTTATATTATTTCTCCTCTCTTAAGGTCCAAGAGACCGCATTGGTCTTAATGGACAGTAAATTCCACCATGATCATCATAATCATATATATATTAAATTTTTATTTTTACAAGTTAATTTTTTAATTTTTAACATTTTTATGATTTTTTTTATGATTTTTTATATATTTTTTTATATTTGATTTTTTTTGTCATGTTTTTTTTTTTTTTTCAATGTTTTATTAATAACATGAAAATCACCAACATTTAAAAAAATAATCCACACTTAATAAATTAGAAATTTTAAAGTGTAAAAAAAAGTCCTCTAAACAAAAAAGGTTGATGTTACATCAACACTTTTCAAAATTAGCATGAAAATCACTAACATTTAAAAAAATGTTCATACTTGATACATAAAAAAATTTAAAGTGTAAAAAATAAACCCTCTAAACAAAATGTGTTGATGCTGCATCAAAACTTTTCAAACTCAGCATGAAAATCACTAATATTTTAAAAAAAATGTTACATAAGACAATTTAAAGTATCAAAAATACACTCTAGAAAAAGAAAAAAAGAAAAAAATTATTCTGAATAACCATCTTTCAAAATCGGGTTCTTTTTTTCTACCTCAAAAGAACGAGTAATCAGAAATTTTCTCATTTGATCGGTCACTATGTTCATATCAAACCATTCATGTAATTTCTTAGTCTGTTCCAATCTATGTAATCCCTCCATCCTCTACTGCATCTCAAACAAGGAATGTTCCTCCTCCCCCAATCAAAACATGGTGATTCCAGGCTTTATCCTTAATAGATATTCTCCTTTTAATTTACCTTAGCTAATGAATGCAATGCCTCAAGATCATTTGAAATTATTACCAAGATTCATAGGAGAGGATGAACTTACAACATAAAAGCATGTGGCTGCTTTCAGTGCATTTGAAAATAACTTGAATGATGAATATTTGGATGTGGTGATCATCGCTATTTCCTAACAGAATTTAATTCCCTTAAAAAGAAGCATAATGAATAAGTTGATGATTTCATTAAAAGGTTTAACAAGCACTATAATAGTATTCCAATGGAAATTAAGTATCCTCCTACAGGTGCTAAGGTGGTTTTTGCAGGAGTTTTTGAGTTAGACATCGGTTTTACATTGAAGGAAAGAAGGTCCCCTACTCTAGACCAAATTCAAATAGATTGGAGATTGACGAATTTTTTTCTGTTGCTGGAAAAATAAAATAAAAAATTGGTCATACTGACAAGAAAAAGGGAAAGGAAGAAGATGGATCTTCAAGTCAGTAGAAATATTCACAGGTGCAGAAGCTTGATTATATGACTAATTTATCAATAATATATCAAATAAGTTGGTGAATATGGAATTGGAGAATAAAAATACTCTTAGGCAGATTGAACAAGAATCAAAAAAAAAATTAATCCTCAATTTAGAAGAGCTCCTCTGCAAATTATGTAGAGGGAGAGGAAAGATCAATAATATCAGGTGAAAACTTCTTTATACCTTGAATATGAACTTTGGAATTTCAAGAAAATAAATATTCCACCTTATCAACAGAGGAAGAACGCGAATAGATTTGTGAGGATAACATTGATATGGACCCTCAAGTTACTCTAGACAAGGAATAAATCAACAGTTATTGTCGAAGGTTTGCAGATATGATGTAGGATGAATTGCACAAAAGGTATGATCTGAGATCAAGAAAGAGATCCAGATTTCAGGACCAGAATTAGGAGCATTCCTAGCAACATGTTCTATAATATGATGATAAGGTAAATTAAACAATTTAAAGTATTCCAGTTTAGAAAATGGAGTCCTCCAGAAGCTATCAAGTCAAAGTCAATTAGGAAAAGAAAACAAATTAGGCTGATCAAGTTCAGTAGAAAGTTAAAAAAAAAAATAGTGGAAGAAGAGAAAGTAAAAGCAGAGAAAAATGTGCACTCTTTCAAATTTGAGAAGGAATTGGATAAAGTGAAGATTCCAATCCCATTGATTGAGCTAGAAAAACAAAATTTTTTTAGAAAACAAATAACAGATTTCATTAATTTATCTCAAGTCACTGTTGCTCCAAATACAATCAATTTGCAAGAAGAAAGGTCGGTGGTGATGTTTGATCCTAGTGTGGAGGAATAGGACTCAACCACACCTCCATTTTATATTACCCTTTTAATTCATGATATCATGTTGCACAACTGTATCCTTGACTGAAGGGCCTCTCATAAATTTATGCCCCTTTATATTATGACGCAACTGAATTTACAAATTACTAAACCTTATAAATATTTTATTCCTTTGAATCAAAGAGAGTAAAGTGTGTTGGATTGATAAAGGATCTGTTGGTATCACCTTTGTTGGGCCAGAATTAAGGTATGATTTCACCCTAATTTTATTTCGAATTATCATACATTTTTAAGATTTCTCTCACCTTGATAGTAAAAGAAAGAAGGGTTAATGCAAAATCAGGATAAAGTGACTAACGATAAGAAGCATGTTTAAAACAACAAGGAATTGACTTGTTTCATCTTTATTCGTAGATAAATGAGGTAGCTAAATCGACGATGAAAAAAATACAACTGACAGACAGAGAACATGAATCCACAGTAACACCCAGGGATGAGCGGAAGACGGAAAGACGGATCCACATCTGAAGAACTCAAACTACAGCCACACTCGGTGGGCTGTCGTTTGGAAAATACTATGCCACTGCATGAAAACACCTTTAAAGGGACCAAGGATGAGCTAGATAGGGGGGTTGAATAGGAATTTCCTTCTATAATCAATGCATCAGGACATAACTGTTTCATTGTATCATTGTATTATCCTTCAATTTAATAAAGAGTTTTGATGTTTTGAGCAATCATCTTTTGAGTTTTTCATTGTGTTAGAACTTCTGGTGGTTTGGAACCAGCCCCTGGGAGTTTCTCCGTTGATTTCTATGTTGTGCGTTAGTTACAGAATTAATGTCCAGTTATCTGATGCAGTTTGTGAATTACTTTTCCACTCAATAAAATATAATTGCATGAGGTTACAGTTTCTCCTTCGTCGAAGTAGTTTAACAGTCATGCTTTCTGGTTTATAGTAATTCTTTATTGCTATTAAATGTTTCCATTTCATTTTCTCTCATGATTTTATAGTCGCTTTATGAATCGTAGAGTACTTGTTGTTCCTTGTTATCTATTTCTAAGAATTAGATGGTTCCCTCAGTACAATAAGGTGTCCAATTGTTGATTAATGTCAATTCATTATTTTTCAAAGAGAATTTCATTGCAAAATCATATAAGTAATTATTGATTTAGTTCATTTATATTGATGTTAATTTCATTAAGGTTACTATTCAATTCATTAAGGTTGTTGTTCAATACATTAAGATTGTTGTTCAATGCATCATTAGGATGTTCAATCATAGGTTTCTCTCCTTCAGAGCTAGGCAGAGTAGTTAGTTGCATTATCCCATTTTCATGTCCCTTTGAGTTGATTAAACTTCGAGAATTAGAGAATCATTTTCATAAGAAACATAGAGTAACTATCATTCAATCTCACTTGCATATATTTTTCTTACACTCCTGAAATACAAAGATTTACCCTAGGTTGAAAATTGAATGAGGAGCTTAGAGGTTGCCTATAATAAGCCAACTTTGTGAACCGACATTTTTGGCATTGTTGTCAGGGAGAGCATTAAGAGTGATATCTTTTATTTATCTTTATACATTGCTGTGAATAATTGGGTATTAAAAATGAGAGGTAAGAACATGCGTACCAACAAGAAAAACGCTTGCTTCCTATCTTGCTTCTCAACAAATTGTGTAAAGATTGGTAGAATAGGTGCCCTTGTTTTATGACTAGGAAGAAAAATATAGAAACAGATCGAAATCATCTACAAAAATCCCAAGGATCGAAGTCCCTTGGATTGTGGGGATTTTGTAGATGATTCCGATGTTTATTTCTCTATATTTTTCTTCTAGTCATAAAACTTCGATACCCTTCAAGAGAGGGAGGTTCTTGTAACTTACGGGAAGGGAAGAAGAAACTAACGATGCAATAAAAATAGAAACTTCCGAGCCTAAATCCATAAAGGAGTGATCAAGACAAAAATACTTGGTATCCCAGACCAGAGAACCAATGTAAAGTTTCCTCCACACTCGCCTCCCAATCCCCCCAGGATTACTCCTCCAGAACAAGAAATTCCTGAAGATTACTGGCATATCTTTAATCAAATGGAAAATAATCAAAACCAGAATCAAAGGCAGACATCAAAATTGGAGTATCCCATCGTTGATCATGCTGAAAATTCCCCTACGAAAGACATTCCCTTACAAAGCATCCCCACCTTCATGGGTTGACCATGGAAGATCCTGATGCATTCTTATTTGAATTCGATGTCCTATGTAGGGGGTATGGCTACACCAATGACCCTAAGAAATTGAAACTATTTCCCTCTACTTTAAAGGGAGAAACGTTATGCTGGTTCATGGGGCTAGGTGGGAGAACCATTAATAACTAGAACCAAATGAAGAACATTTTTCTTAATAAATATCAAGACTATTGCTGGACTCGAGAACTAAAAAATGAAATCTTCAATATGTCTGCAAGGGACAATGAAACATTAGATGAATACATAGAAATATTTCAATACAATTTACAAACGTCTCCATATACTACACTTTCCAAAGACATCTTAAAAGCTACACTAATTAAGGGAATGAAAGAAGAATGGGTGGAAATGCTTAACATAATGGGAAAAGGGGATATTTCCCAGGAAGGATATGATGAGATTATTTCCCTGTGTATTAGGTGTTCTATGGGTAATATACGTAATACACCAAGTGAACATGACTCAATAAAAAAGGACCTTAAGCAATCTGGTGGCAACGTAACTAGAGTAGAGTTTGGTAATCTCTTGGAAAATTTTAAAACTGACATTTTGGGTACTTTGAAAACATAGCTTGATGTGTTACAAGCCAAGCAGAAGCAAGCTATAGCAGAACATAATTTGGCCATATTTTTCCCACGCTGTCTAAAGAAACATAGCCAAAGAGAATGCCCCTTGGAAACGGTTCATACTTGTGCCATTTGCATTAAGGACCATGCCACGGACCATTGCACTTCACTCCCGGGGCTGAAAGAATTTTTCAAGGAAGTAGAGGAAGAGACAAAACTAGTATACCTAATGAATCAGCGTCAAAAATGGAAGGCACGACCAAGTATTCCTCAGGACCTGCCTCAATTCTTTTCTCCTCAGCAGTTTAACCAGAAAAAACCTGCAGCATCTTGGAAAAATCAAAACCCTTTTTCTACTTGGTCGACCTAGTCATTTCCTATACCACCCTGGCCAACAAAACCCTCACCAGGGAATAATTAGCCAAGCTTTCCTTGTTCTCCTACTTATTAGCAAAATGCTCCATATCAAGCCCAGTGGCCAGCATCCCCTTCTTAAACTACGAATTGGCCTCAGAACTGGCAGCGACCCCTAGGAATGGCCAACCTACTAATGGGAGCAGGGATCCAGAATAAACCTACACTTCCAGCTCCATACCCAGTTCAACACAACCCTCAGCCTAACCTATGTCCTCAATTACCAGCTCAACCCAATCCTAATCCAAATAACAGACTGGTTCAATTAATCCAGATCATAGAAGATCCAAACCCTAACACTAAAATGAGGCAATGCAATGAGCTAAGGCTGAGATCAGGATGTAATATATCACCTGGAGAAGTCACGAACTCACCTCAACCCAAACCTGGGACTTCAAAAGAACCCAGCCATGAAAATATAATGGAAACAAAGGTAGGACAAGAGAAGGAAACAATTGACCAAGGGAGGCCTGAAAAGCTTAGGGTCTCTCCACCACCATTCCCTGAAAGGTTAACTCTACCTAGACTTATAGCCTCTCCAGATTTTGACATCCTGGGGGAGTTAAGAAACCTTTGTATCAAAATTCATATTCTCCAGGCCATACATGACATTCCCATCTACGCAAAAACAATTAAAGAGTTGTGTGGGAAAAAGAAGGTTAAAAAAACAAAGGTTGTGCCCACCGTTCATGTGGTAGGGATGCTATCTGACTTATTACCTGGTAAGGAACTACAAGTGAAGTATGAAGACCCAGGAAATCCCATAGTAACTATGCAGATATCTGGCCACTCCTTTCCAAACACATTGGTCGACTTAGGGGCAGCCATTAACAACCTAACTACGGGAACCTACGAAAATCTAGGCATATCAGCTTTAGAACCCACAACCATGTTGCTAGAGCTTGTTGACAGGTCTGTCATAAAACCAGAAGGAATAGTGCAGGACATCCTAGTCTCCGTAGACTCATGGGAATACCTAGCTGATTTCTTAGTTATTAATCCAAATAACAGGATGGACGGGCACCCATTGATTCTTGGGCAACCTTGGCTAGCGACAGCCAATTCTTACATAAGCTGCCGAATAGGAAGCATGACCATCACTAGAGGGGATTTCATAAAGAATATCATTATCTACCCACCTGCAAAATCATGCTTACCCACGGTAAAAATTCATAAACCTCCATATACATATTGGGAAAAAAACATCTGCCCGCCTTTGACATTAGTGGAAGCTCTTGAATTTAAAGATCAAACTGTAGACGATGTAATCAATAATTTTCTGAGTCATCCCCCCATGTATGGAAATTTAAAATACCAAATGTTGAAAAAATTCCTTGAAGATGAAGTTCAAGAGGACCCCTTGACAGACCTTGAGGACCGATCTATTCCCATGACCACTGTGCATAATAGCATAACCATTGAGATTAAACCAAGAAATATCCTGAACATCAATGGAAATTTGGATGGTAACCAAAAGCAAAGGCTCATAAAAGTTCTACAGAAGTATCAAGGGGAATTTTATTGGGACGACCGAGAGATGAAGGGTTTAGATCCTCAGCTATGCACCCATCACATCTATATTGATAAGGAAACCCCACCTATTAGACAACCTCAGTTAAGGCTAAATCTACACTTAAAATATATTGTAAAAGACAAGCTGCATAAAATGTTGGATGTAAATTTCATTTATCCTATTTCAGATAGCAAATGGGTCTCCCCTTTGGTATTTTTCCCTAAAAATAATGGGAAATGGAGAATCTATGTGGATTACAGAGAATTGAATAAATAAACACATAAATACCACTTACCCCTCCATTTTATTTACCATGGCCGTGACACATTGGCAGGGAAACAATTCTTCTCCTTTCTTGACGGGTTTAATGGTTATAATCAAATCCAGATAGCCCTCGAAGACCCAGATAAGACAACCTTTACCTGCCCATGGGGTACTTTTTCTTACAGAGTCTTACCATTTGGGCTATGTAATGGCCCCGCAAAATTTCAGAGAGCCATAATCAACATTTTTTCTGACTTAATAAATGAGGGACTCAAAATATATGTGGATGACTTCACCCCATATGGTGAGGACTTTGATCAAGCATTAGAAACACTAGAAAAAGTGTTGGAGCAATGTATTTCTACTAGGTTATGTTTAAGAAATGAAAAATGTCACATGATGACGACCGAGGGAGTAATCCTAGGTCACTACATCTCGACAACAGGAATACAGGTAGATCCAACCAAAATAGTGGTAATCCTTCTATTAGCCACACCTTGTACACAAACGGAGGTACGCAGTTTTTTGGGGTATGCAGGATATTATCACAAATTCATAAATAATTATCACAAATAGCTTCACCTTTGTATGCATTAACTGGAAATTTTGAATTCCACTGGACTGATAAATGTGACAATGCTTTTGCAGATTTAAAGAGACTAGTCTCGATAGCACCAATTTTGCAAGGGCCTAACTGGAAGCTTCCTTTTCACATTTCTTCAGATGCATTCGACACAACAATAGGGGAAGTTCTTGGCCAAGAAGAAGAAAAAAAAGCCTATGTTATTTATTATATCAGCAAAAACCTCACTCCTGCCGAATTAAATTATACAATGACTGAAAAGGAGTTCCTAGCTATCATTTATGCTATTAATAAATTTAGACATTATATAACAGGCTATCAAGTACTACTGTATACTGATCACTATGCCATTAGATATCTAGCCAATAAACCAATCATGAATGGTAGAATAACTCGTTGGTTGTTATTATTGCAGGAGTTCGATATAACTATCAAGGATTGTCTAGGAAAGGAAAACGTGGTCGCAGACTTCCTGTCCATTGTTCCAAATACTGATGACATGCTAGCATTCGATGTTTAGTTTCCTGACGAACATATGTTAGCGTTAGCGGTAAAAATGCCATGGTATGAAAACGTGGATAATTACTTGGAAGTAGGGAAGCTTCCCAGGCATTTAACATCAAGAGAACAGAAACTAATTGTACAATGCAGCACAAGGTTCTCCTGGATCGGTGGATACCTCTTCCATATGGGGGCCAACATGCACATAAGCAGATGCATCAGGGAAGACAAAATCTATGATATCCTACGGGCCTTGGCACAATGAACCTTGTGGTGGTCATTTCGCATATCGTAGAACGGGGCACAAATTGTTACAATTAGGCTATTATTGGCCTACGATTTTCAAAGACGAAAAAATATGTCCAAGCCTGCGATAGCTTCCAAAGAATGGGCCGCCTGGGCCAAGCAGACAAAATGCCACTACAACCACAATTAGTGATGGAACCATTCAAAAGGTGGGCATTATACTTTGTTGGACCATTCAATCCACCATCGAACCATAAAATCTACATATTGGTTGCCACAGATTACGTAACGAAATGGGTAGAAGTAGTGGCCTTATCAAGAACCACTTAATAATCGGTGATTAATTTCCTTTTCGAGCTATTTTTACGATATGGTTTGCCATGGGAAGTGATAACCAATGGGGGGGCATAGTTCGTGGGTAATAAAATTAAAACCACCCTGAAAAATCACCATATCACCCATATAATTAAGTCTCCTTACCACCTGTAGGAAAACGGGCAGGTTGAAAGCACCAACAAAGTTTTGGAGGAAATTATTATCAAAACGGTATCAACACATTGCCGAGACTGGGCCCGTAGACTACCAGAAGCCTTATGGGCTATAGTCCCCATATCATCTAGTATTTGGGAGAGAGCCTATTTTCCCCATTGAGTTCGAAATAAAAAATCTAAGAATAGCCCAGGAAGTAGGGTTGGACTTAACATAAGCCCATGTTAGAAGACTCCAACAAATAAATGAGCTAGATGGAATATGGCTACTGGCTCTACAATGCACAACGATCATTCAACAACAACGAGCTAAGTGGCATGAAAACCTTATCAAGAAGAAAATAGTTCAAAAAGGAGATTGGGCACTCCTGTATGACTCCAGATTCCAATATATTCTAGGAAAATTACAAACAAGGTGGCTCGGTCCATACAAAATTCAAGAAGTACACAAAAATGGCACACTCACTCTGACCACCATAGACGGGTCTGCTTCTACATTTCGAGTGAATGGGCACAAAGTGTGCCTATATCGCAAACCTCTCACAAAGGAATCATTTTTCCAGTAGGTACGAAATGATCCTACCATCCATGTTGTGGCTGGAGGGGGTGATAACCCCACAACCTCAAGTACATGAGACTTTGCTACTGTCATTTGTAAATAATGTATATAATTTCTTTACAATTCCTAGTTCTTATTTTGTTTTACATTCCTCATGTCTGAAAGTGTATTCTTTTCCTCTTTAATTGTTTTTTCTTTTGCTGTTCAAACTCTTTGAACGACTGCTGTTCAATCCAATTGAAAAACTTTTGTTCAATCAGATTGAATAGCCGTGCTTTTTGCGTTTTTATTATTTCTATTAAAACTCTTTGAACGAATGTTGTTCAATCTAATTGAACAACTATTGTTCAATCAGATTGAATAGCCATGTTTTTTTTTCATTTTTTTTTGTTCAGACTCTTTGAACGGCTGTTGTTCAAACCAATTGAACAGCTGTTTTTCAATCGGATTGAACAACCATGTTTTTTTTGTTTTTTTTGCTGTTCAAACTCATTGAACGACTGTTGTTCAATCCAATTGAATATTTGTTGTTCAATAGGATTGAACTTCCGTGTTTTTTGTGTTTTTATTATTTCTATTAAAACTCTTTGAATGACTGCTGTTCAATCCAATTGAACAGCTGTTGTTCAATCCAATTGAACAGCTGCTTTTCAATCAGATTGAATAGATGGCTTTTCATGTTTTTTCCCTTTATTGTTCAAAGTCTTTGAATGACTACTGTTCAATATAATTAAACAACTGCTATTCAGTCGGATTGAACAGTCATGCTTTTTGTGTTTTTATCCTTATTGTTCAAACTCTTTGAACGACTGTTGTTCAATCTAATTGAATAGTTGTTGTTCAGTCGGATTGAACAACCATACTTTTTGTGTTTTTATCTTTGCTATTCAAATTATTTGAATGACTATTGTTCAATCCAATTGAATAGTTGTTGTTCAATCGGATTGAAAAACCTTATTTTTTCATTTTATTCCTTTTTTTGTTGATATTCCCCTTGATCTGCACCTTAGCTATGGAAGGCATCTTGCTGGAGGAAGTGGCAGTGGAAGAAAGGAGGAAAGTAGTAAAAATTACCAATATGATGATTATTTAATACTATAATATCTAAACTAGAAGTTGACATTATACACATATGAAATGAAAGGCTAATTCATTCCTAGCTCAATTATGTTATCATAAAATACACGATCTTATGATGGTATATCTTTCTACACTTTTGAGTAGTATTTCCCTCCAATATGAAGAAATAGGAATAAGGAATATTAATTGTATTGGCATTCTTTATACTTCTCTCACCATCCCTAACTCTTAAGGAGTTAATGAGTCTCCCTTCATGTATAAAAAATAACCATTATGTTTACATTCAAATTTTCAAGAGAGGATAGGGAGTCTCATCACGAGCCAGCCTACCATGATCATAAGGGTTTAGTAAGTGACATGCCGAAAATGGCCACCACACCAAGGTAATGACCTTCTCATCTACTTGAAGGATAGGAGGTCTCATCACGAGCTGGCCTGATCATTCTGTTACAATCCTAGTGAATGGCACTATGACTATCTGGCCATCACACCAGCACAGTGACCTCCTTATAAATCAAAATGATCATGTTTCAAAAAGAAGTACTATGCTTACATAAAAATTTTCAAGAGAGGATAGGGGGTCTCATTACGGGCCAACCTACCATGTTCATAAGAGTTTAACAAGTGACATGCCCAAAATGACTACCACACTAGGGTAATGAACTTCTCATTTTCTTGAAGGACAGGAGGTCTCATCATGAGCTAACCTAATCACTTTGATACAACTCTCATGAATGACATAATGGTCATATGGCTATCATACCAGCATGGTGATCTCTCCACAAAATTGGCAAGATAACTACTTTTACGTAAGGACCTTGGCTCATTTTTCAGGTTAAAACAACAACCCTGTCGAGGCTATGAATGCCTGCTGGCAACAGTGGCTCTACTTATGGTATGAGAGTATGTTTCAACAATAGCCAATTACTCTTACATATACCTTATCTTTAATTCTTCTTCCATAAGCCACTACTCGAATTAGTGATAACCCTAATCTACCACATAAATAACTATAAGGGAGATATTTTTACATATTTGAACCTCGGATGACAACACCAAGCATTACCTATCTCAGTATTTCTCCCGTCACACCTTATCATTAAAGAATGAATCATATCATAATAATAGCTATGATGTTTTCTCTGCCTCTCCGGTCACTTCCACACGAGATGCGCTCATACCAAAACTTCCAAATTTGATCTTTACACTGTGTATGCTTATAATTACCCAATTACTCCTCATTCCCTGAAAATTGAAAGCCGTGATTTTCTCTCTTGTATACAGGGTATGATTATTTAATCTGGACATTCCCCTCGTTTTCATTCATGATTGGTCATATCCCTCTTGTACTTGAGGACGTGGGTGCCCTTACTTCGGAAGAAGGGGTGTAATTAGTCATAAATAATCAAGCATGTGAATTTTCAGCATAAATCCTAGTGGATATGCTGATGAGACCGAAGGAGCATCACAATTAAGGTATGAAGTTTCTTGCAGAAGGCTACAATATCCCTTTCTCTTGCATACAGTATTCATTCGAAACAATAGAGCTGAAAGAGAACTCAATCAGAAGAAGGAAATAGCTCAGGAAAGCACACTAGCCATGGGTGGAAATTCTCTCCAGAATGAACCTTCAAACTTCCCAATTTCAGATGTAGCTAGCACTATCCTCTAGCAAGCCGGTTGGCTGGAATATTTACACCAATTACAAGGATTTGATACAGAAGTAGCAATTGATTTTCTACAAAACCTACAAGAGGGTCATACCTGGCTCAAGGGAAGAGTTATACCAGTCACAAAAGAAATTATTGCTGAAGTCTCCGGAATTTTGGCGGAGGGAGAGAGATGGACAGAGAAACATCTCCTCTTACGAGAGGTAGTTGCAGCATATCATGGTCTGGAAGAGCCATTGGAGCGAAAAGGGAAAGGGATTAACCCTACCTATCTACATCAACCATGGAAGGAACTGACGACATTCATCCAAATATTTATTACATGCGATGGATGTCAAGATGTGGTAAAACCTCATCAACTTAAACTATTAGATGTGCTTAAGCAAAAGATTTCAGTTAACGTGCCTACTTTCTTAAATTCTATATTGCATGACACTGTTGTTTGAATAAGAAGAGCTAAAAATCCCAAAGCAGTTATCAGTCACCACAGGCTAATCAAACTAATCACCATATATGAGTTGGACAAGCAGAAAATAGCCTAGGGAAACTTTTTTAACCCTGCCACACAGGTACCAGAGGAAAACCCTAGCGAAAAATAAATCGAGCTCCCCAAGATAAACATACCTAGAAGGAACAGGACTCATACCTCAGCTTTAGAACCAAGCAGGAAAAGACAGTCCAAAAGACTTCGAGGAACCTCAGACTTCATAGAGGAGGCAGGGTCATCTCGTTCACTACCCTCAAGCCCTCAAAACACTCCCTTGCAAGAATATGAGGAGGAAATGGCTTGAGTCTTGGAGAAAATGAGGGAATCCAATGAAACTAAAATCTTATCCGAGCAAGATGGAGAATAAGAGGAGCCATTAGACCAGTCAACCAATGCCAGCATTTTTGGCCACACTGAGGTAAAACCTCACCAAGAGGAATCACAAGCCTTTGGGGCTCTGTCCCCTCTCGAGAATTATGAGGTAAATAGTGAAGAAAAGGTAGAAGGGAGAACGGAATCAGACAATCAGTCAGGGGACACCATCCCTTTGGAGTAGAACACAATCATAGAAATAGTTCCTTTGACACCTGAGGGTAACATTGTATCTCCCAGCCAAGAACCTAATATAGAAATAAACTCCAAAGCACAGGTATAAAACACCTTCACAAGCAATCTCGAGGTTGGAAGAACTGTTCTTGAAAGTGAGGATGTTGCTCCTCCACCTCATGCTGAGCTCAGAATAGGTGAAAATTCAGCTGAAAATAAGATTAAGAAACTGAGCAGGACCTGCAAAAGATTGAGGAAAATGGTGAATTATTTAAGAAAACGATTAAAGGAAGTAAATAAGGGCCGAAAGCCTAAGAAAAAATTGACCACAACCGAAACTCAAACATAATTGACCACCAATTTGTTAGATACTGTTGAGACTGGAATGCAGACGGACCGAACAGATACTGCTGAGATTGGAATGCAGATAGACCTAACAGATACTGCTAAGGTTGGGATACAGACTGACTTGGAGAGCACCATTGATATCGAGGTACAAACAGACATGGTAGACACTCTTGAAGCCTTTGTCCAAACCAGGCAAGAATTCACCGACGAAAAGGGAACCCAAACAGAGGAAATCCTTGCCTATGCTCCTCTAGTTGAAAGAGCTGTTAATAAAAATGGTATAATGAATTAATCCGAACACAGCATGAGTTGGCACAGTGCAATAAGGAAGTACTACCAACATCAGAGTATCAAGCACTATTAAATAAGTTCACAGACCTTTCCACCACAGAAGATGAAACATTTTCCAAGCTTAGAAAGGAACATGCAAAGGTAAAAAGGGCACAAGACCATGTAGATCAGGCCAAAAAACAAATCACTACGATTTGTTCTTTGTATTCTGATGCACTAACATGTAGGGCACCAGCCACCAATTATGCTCCATTCCTAGTGGAACGATATTTACTTCTGAAAATAAAGGCCGTTAGAGAAGGGAAGCCCACAACTTTCAAAACCATAGAAGAATTTTTCTGCTGCAATGATCAAGATGAACAAGTCTAACGCCTTTTATGTGAAATTTATATGCACAAATTATTTCTAGAAGAAGACATGGACAACAATCCTAGTCCCTTTATAAGATATGTCTAGTTCCAAGCCTTCCTCTCATTCGCTAAGAACCAGATTAGGTGGGCCAAAGCCTATAACATCTTCCAAAAGAGAGAACATGGCCTAGACCTATGGGTCAGAGGAGAGCCCACTAAACCCCTGTAGTTGTTCATCCAACACAATAATTTCATGCGAAGAAAGGCTGTAAGGACGAAGCTGGGACCCATCCATAAAGACATTATAGAGAATGGGCGAGAATATTTCGAGGAAATTCAGGAAGTAGCCCTCGCAGCAACCAAAAAAAGATGGATGGCCTCCACAAACAATGTAATTAATAGGGAGCCATTTGGCTACCATAACTTCAAAGCAGCTGCCTCCAGATTCCTTTCATATAGTAACCTAGTCTTCAGCATGGGTCCTACATGGTTAGGGTGCATATATATATGCCCTCTTATCTGGTACCCCCTTGAGGGCTATGATCATGACTACGAATTACCAGAAGAACACACAAACACTTCCTTTGCAATAATTATATAGAAACATGGTTTCAGAGCATACAAGGAAGAAGTCTACCTTGCCTACTCCTTAACACAGTTGCATCTCAACCATTTGTTTTCACGAGGACCTGCAAATAGGTAAGCAGGGGAGTATATTGGACCAGAATTAAGGTATGATTTAACCCTAATTTTACTTTGAATTATCATACATTTTTAGGATTTCTCTAGCCTTGATAGTAAAATAAACAAGGGTTAATGAAAAATCAGGATAAAGTGACTAAGGGTAAGAAACATGTTTAAAACAACAAGGACTTGACTTGTTTCATCTTTATTCACAGACAAATGAGGCAGCTGAATCGACGATGAACAAAATACAACTGACAGAGAGAGAACACGAATCCATAGTAACCTCTAGGGATGAGTGGAAGGCAGAAAGACGAATCCACGTTTGAAGAACTCAATCGACAGCCACACTCGGCAGGCTGTCGTTTGGAAAATATCATCCCATTGCATGAAAACGCCTTTATAAGGACCAAGGATGAACTAGATAGGTGGGTTGAATAGGAATTTCCTTCTGTAATCAACGCATCAGGACATAACTATTTCATTGTATCATTGTATTATCCTTCAATTTAATACAAAGTTTTGATGTTTTGAGCAATCATCTTTTGAGTTTTTCATTGTGTTAGAACTTCTGGTGGTTTGGGCCCAGCCCTTGGGAGTTTTTCTGTTGATTTCCGTGTTGTGCATTAGTTACATAATTAATGTCCAATTATCTGATGCAGTTTGTGAATTACTTTTCCACTTGATAAAATAGAATTACATGAGGTTACAGTTTCTCCTTCGTCAGAGTAGTTTATTAGTCGTGCTTTCTGGTTTATAGTAATGGTTTAATGCTATTAAATGTTTCCATTTCATTTTGTTTCACGCTTTTATAGTCGCTTTATGAATCGTAGAGTACTTTTTCTTCACTGTTATCTATTTATAAGAATTATATGGTTCCCTCAGTACAATAAGGTGTCCAATTGTTGATTAATGTCAATTAGTTAGTTTGTAAAGAGAATTCCATTGTAAAATAATATAAGTAATTATTGATTCAGTTCATTCAAATTGTTGTTCAGTTCATTAAGGTTGTTTTTCAATTCATTAAGGTTGATGTTCAATACATTAATATTTTTGTTCAATGCATCATTGCACTGTTCAATCATAGGTTTCTCTCCTTCAGAGCTAGGCAGAGTAGTTAGCTGCATTATGCCATTTTCACGTCCCTTTGAGTTGATTGAACTTCGAGAATCAAAGAATCCTTTTCATAAGCAACATAGATTAACTACCATTCGATCTCACTTGCATATATTGTGCTTACACTCTTGAAATAAGAAGACTTATCTTGGGTTGACAGTTGAATGAGGAGCTTAGAGGTTTCCTATAAAAAGCCACCTTTGTGAACCGAAAACCTTCACAAATTTGAGTTATATGCATTGTGATGGATGTAGTGATTGCATATATCCCATGAAGATTTGGGATTCTAATTTCCAGATCTTGGGGCATGAAGCTAGGAGGAGTTCTGGAGTTGGATTTCACTTATGCTATAATCTTGATATTTGGTGGAGAGGAAATGAGGATATATGATGAGTCAAGATTCATCAATTAAATCACTATAGAGGTAAGTTCAAGTAATTCCCCAATATATACTCATGATAAAGACTTTTCATGTTTTTTGTTGTAAGTAAATGATGAAATTGATGAGGACACTTAGGTGCAAGTTCCTCCAGCAATTCAAAAACAAGAAGTAGAAAATATTTTTTTTTGGAAGTTATATTTTGATGGTGCATATTCCAAGGAGGGAAATGGTGCAGGATTTTTACCGCTTTCTCAGTGAAATAATCCTTCTTTCATACAAGTTGGAATTTGATTCCACAAATAATATCACAAAATATGAAGCTCTGATTCTAGGTTTGCATGCTTCCAGGAATATAAAATTTTCTATTTGTTTGTGTTTGTAGATTCAAAGCGATGAAAACTTGACTAAGCTAATGGGGAGGGGGTGAATCAGTTTAGTATATTCACGGAAATTAAAATTATTTTGTTTAAACTCAATAACTTAAACATTGAATGAGCATCTTAACACATGTTGACCAACAAATGGAATATATGAACATCAAGTAATAAGAAAATCAAAACATCACATCAACAAATAATAAAAACACATATGGGCACCGGATATAAGTGGAAACTCATAAAGGGAGAATTTTTTTTTTTTTTTTTGTGATGCAAAGGAAAGCTCCTACTCCCTTATTACATCTAACTTTCTGTAAGCTCCAACCTACATGAAGATGCTACCTCAATTTTTGCAAGCTACAACATGCAAGGAAGCCCCAACTACCATATGTTTTCTGTAGGCTACAACCCATAGGAGGCTCCTACCTCAAAAGTATCCAACCTGATATTTATCAAGACAATACTTGAAAGGATACTACCAATCCCCTGATGCGAATAATAAACAACAATGTGATGGTTTACATGGTCATCAATTATTCATATCTCCACCTTCATCTCTGCCTCTTCTTCCATCCAAATCTACTTCAAAAAAGCTTCATATGTGACATATAATTAATGCATAACACCTCAATCAATTCTCACATTCTCTAACTCTCTAACTTCTTCTGTGCCCTCCAAAATCACATCTTTTATAAAGATGATTTATTGGTTGTTTGTATTCCACATAAGAATATGAAGTGAACATTCTTGAATTTTTTCCTTCCACTCATTAGTTTTCATGCTTTTCATATTTTGAATATTATAACACAAATAAGTGCTCTACCAAATATTATTTCAAACATATATAATGATTAAGTACACCAATATCAACATAATTCCAATATATTCAAAATTATAGGAATACCATATGACTATATAACTGAGCATTCATTCCTCATGATCAATAAAAATAGTTTCCATCAATGCATCACAATAATCTTTGCAACATATTTTCCTTTGCTTTGGATTTGCTTCACAACATCTTCAAGTCATTGTCTCAACAATCTTGCCTTTGCTGTCATGGATCCTTGCATCATAACATTTTTCTCCAACCAAAAAACCTTCAAATAAATAAACACATAACACATGCAATCATCAATATCACATATGTTGCTACTAATTTGTTGTTCCCTTTCCATTGCCTTCATCTCTTGCTCAACAATCTGATTCACATAGATGCTCATTGTCTTGCTACTTTGAGTACTTCTTTGTTGCTCCTTTTCCATCACATATTTGCTACTATTCTCCTTCTTATCTGTTGCTCCTATGTTTTTCTTTGCTACTTCTCATTTAGTTTTCCTTGCTTCCACTACAAGAAAAAAGCACATTGGTGAGGGTCATGCTTGTGACGGACCTTTAAGGTCCGTCACCAATGTCACATATGGTGACGGTCATTTAAAAACTATCACTGTAAGTGTATATAGTGATGGTCCTTTATGGTCCGTCACCAAAGACATTTTCAGTGACACTTTTGGTGAGGGTCGTTAAAGGCCCATCACTAATTCTCTCTTTGGTGACGCTTCTAGTGACGAACTTTTAATGACCCTCACCAATGCTCTTTTTGTTACTTTTGGTGACGGTCAAACAATGTCCGTCATCATTGATCACTAAAAACCATCACTGTAACTGTATATAGTGATGGTCCTTTATGGTTCATCACCAAATACATTTCACTTTTGGTGAGGGTCATTAAAGGCCCATCACTAATTCTCTCTTTGGTGATACTTCTAGTGACGAACTTTTAATGACCCTCACAAATGCTCCTTTTGTTACTTTTGGTAATGATAAAAAAATGTCCATCATCATTGATCATTCCAATGAGTTTTTGATGACGCTATGTGCCTGTTAATACATTTTTTGTCAAAATATAGCGATTTAATACCATTATTGTGGAACATTTTTTATAATATGTCCAAGGCCATAGTGGTTAGGGCCAGTCAATTTTTTAAAAAGTAATAAGCGTGTATCATTTCCCTCAAGTAATGACTAGTCGAATAGAGATTTCCTATGATTCAACACATGATTCATATCTATTATTTTTATTATCTAGAAAATTCCATTTAGATAAAGTTCCACTATTGTGTGTAGGAAATATATTATTTAATACATAATCAAGCTCTGACAATTCTATTAATGAGAAATACCTAACAATCCTCAACAATCTGGGCACACCTTAAATTAATGCTTTGGCACACACTAACATTTCTTAGCACCCCACATGTCTTGGAACATCTTTGTACCTAGAACATCTTGTGATGACACTAATGCCCAAGCACATGGTGGCATGTGCTAGCACAACATGGAACTCTCCTATCATGTGTTGGCATGCTGCATATAGTCCCTAGCATGCCTTGGAACACCTTCGTTGAATGCATTAACATACATTAGCACTTGGCACACAATGCCACTTGGCATGTATTGGGACCTATTATTAGTGTGCCTAGCATGCCCCTTTTCAAAAAGATAAAGTTTTGACTTATTAACCCTCTTATTGGTTCTTCCTTTTTTTTCCTTGACACATATTGATATACCCTGGAACCCTATGTCACATCCTTAGCACCTAGCATGTATTGGCATATCTTGGCACTATTAATTGGCACATGATATAATTAGCACACCCTGGAACTCCCAAGCACACTTTGGGAATTCTTAACATGCCTTGATATTCCCTAGCATGCCTTACCAATGCTTAGCATACCTTTTCATTCCCTCCTTGGCATGACAACTAACACTAACCATTAACACTAGTCTCTGGCAGTACACGTTCCTCATATTCATTGAATTTTTACCTAGTGCTCCCTTAATGTTTTTTCCTAGTACTCCTTAACACTCATCAACATGCATTATCACTCTCTAGCACACCTTAGCACTCTTCAACATTCCCTTCCACTTCATAACATGCATAACACTAGTCCCTGACACATATTGGCACTTGGCATGTGTTGGTGCTTGGAAAGTCTTAGCATGCATGGAATACGTTAAAATACCTTGGTATGATTTAGCATGGTTTAATATTAAATTTATTTGATATGATAAATGGTTGGAAAGTAGATAAGAAGCAACAAAGGAATACTTGGCACTTAGAATGCACTAAAACTTTGCACTTGCCACCTATTGCCACCTAGTGTTAGTGTGCCTAGCATGCCCCTCTTGGAAAAGGTAAATTGATGACTTATTAACCCTCTTATGTGTTCATTTCCTTGTAGTTTAAATTTTTTCTCCCTTTTGTTGTCTTGACAGTCCCTGAAACGCATTGACACACCCTTGCACATATTGGCATGCCTTATCACTTGGCACATCTTAGCATGTTTGACATGTATTCCCACTATCTGGCACATCAAGGGGGTGCAGAGAGATGTAGTCCTAAAGTAGGTCGAGTACGAGGGCCGAGTAAGGGTTGCTAAAGGGAGGTCATGATCATCCTCCAAGAGTAAGATCCTCATGTGAGGGTTAAAAAGAATGTTGCATACCTTAATGGTCGGTTTGTGCTAGGAAGTAGGATGGAATATTGTTGGTTCTCTTCTGGCAGATCATGCTTAAGAGAGGTTTCTCATGAGAATCTGGGCATGTGATTTCAATGGTGTCTTTGTGTGAAGGCCGCATCAATTATGAAATGTTGAAATTTGCAACAAGAAACAGTGAGATTGGAAACCATAAAGGACAAAAAAAAAAATGCACCCACACTGGTGAGGATTTTGATGCACCAGGAGTGAGGAATGTGGGGCGTCTAATTTATTTTTCCCTTAAATAAATTGGACAATAAATTGTAATTTCATCTCATAACAACTTGTGTTAGTTAATTAAGTCATGATGACTGAGTTAGCTCAAGAAATTCGAGTTGAGGGTCTAATATGAGGCCTCTATAGGGATTCTAATATTTTTGGGGTCCAGTTGAAGTTGATGCATTAGTGGGGTGCAAGTGTAATTAACACAATTAAATGAGTTAAAATCAGTTTAACTAGTTCTAACTGAGTGATGAGCTAGTGAGAGGTCCAATGAATTAAATTATATTTAATTCACAATGAGTGATCAATCAAATAACTGATAATTCACTATTAATAGTTGCATGCATGTCAGTTTCGAGGAATACCCAGTTGAGACAGAGGTTAAAGGGAACATAAATATTAGTTTTATTCAGAGAAAATTTCCCATGTGCAATTATAAAGTCATTGGAATGCCATGATGGATTGCGCAATCAAGGAAGACTGATTTTCCTAATTAATAAGGAGTTAATTCCCTAGGAATTGCATGAGCAAGGCAGGCTGAAGTAAGGATGAGAATTGGCTAAGTACTAGACTGAGTTTGCCTAGATCAACGAGAGACAATTGACAAAGTGCTAGAGAATCTCATGAGAGATTAAGCATTGTATTGTCTCAGGATTCCTTGTCTTAATACACAATAGAGATAGAGGGGTTTTGATTATTTTCTTTCCCCGAATACATCATGTTCTTGTGCGATTGATAATTTATTTCTCTTACTTATATATGATTGTGCGATCGTGTTTTGTTTCCGTAAATTGTAGGAAGGATTTAGTATATTGTCTTAGTAGATTACAAGATCATATTGAATCTCGTTGGTTAGATTTTCTACATGGCATCAGAGCAAAAAAAAATTGGGCGGCGAGTTTGTAGAGAATTTTTTAATATTTTGGGGTAAATTTTTCGAAAACAAATAGAATATTTGGATTCCTTGTGAAAATCTACCCAAATGGAAAAAAAAAATTGGTCAAATCGGAGCTCGGATGAGGGAGATATCATCGATTTAAAATCAATTCTTTTTTAGAAACTTTTTGTAACTTCAGGACAATTACACTATGCGCGAGTCAAGAACCTATATGCACTTGAGGTACCAGATGCATGCAAAGCTTTGAGGATAAAGGCAGAAGTTAGAGACTTAGTGGTTTAGAGGGAGCATAGATTACCTCTCAATATGCATCCTCATGAGAAGCAGTCTCAGAAGGTTGTGGAGTAGCTGCCAAAATTGGAGAAGCAGAGAGAAGACCGAGTGGAAGCGTCCACTCAAGCAAAGACCTCCATGAGGGGGAAAGTTCGAGCCAGATGGGAGGAGGGAGTAGCCATACCTCGAGGTGTAAGGTGGGGTTATGTGTAGACATAATCCCAAGATAAGAAATTTAGGCAAGGTCCATTGAGATGGTGTGTCTCATGGATCGAACCTGGCTACAAGGAGCCCACAATATAGCAGTAGTAGGAAGGATTAGTTAGATTGATGTAGTCAGATGTCAGCAAGACAGAAATCAGAGTGACAGATGTCAAATACTGGATCACAAATAGATTTAGCAATAGTTCAAAGGGCACAGATGCAGATGTCAGCAACGTTGCAGAGAATCCAGTACTAGACAGATGCAGTAGCTAGCAGCAGTCAGAAGACTCTAATGACAGATGCATTATACTGATTCAGTTGTTCATAGGCTATTCAGTTTCAGGATTTGTAGGTGCAAACAACACTAGAGAAGTGTAGCATGCAGAACATTCCAAATGTACTGGATTGGTATAGATTGAATTCCTTTCTTGTTGAGAGGGAGTGTTGAAATTTGCAATAAGAAACAATGAAATTGGCGAATAGAAAGGACAAAAAAAAAATGCACCCACACTGGTGAGGAATTTTGATGTGCCAGGAGTGACGAATGTGAGGAGTCTAATTTATTTTTCCCTTAAATAAATTGGACAATAAATTGTAATTTCATGTCATAACAACTTGTGTCAATTAACTAAGTCATGATGATTGAGTTAGCTCAAGAAATTTGATTTAAGGTGATCGAGGTGGATATTGGTGGCCACCCGCCTATTCCACTTGGGCCCTAGCCATTGTCTCTTTCAGTTTTTCAGTTTCCTTAATTATAGCACAATTTACTATTTTTGTTAGTTTTTTCAGGTCCTGAACTTTCGAAGCCATTTTGAGGCCCCAAACGATGTTTTTTGGGCATGAAAGGTTTGGTGATTTCATAGAAATCATATTAGCAGTTGTAGTCCTCGGAGAGATCTTTCTAACGAGGTATCATGTGCGTCAAACGAAGATCATATGACCAAGTTATGACCCCGGGAAGTTGGCTGCCCAACTAACCCCAACGGGGCCCATAAAAGCTTGGTGTTACTCTCCTCAGGATAGGGTTTTGGTTGTTTAGGGTTTTATCTTATTTTAAATAATAAAAAGACCCTTGACCCTTGGTTTTTTAGGGTTTTATCAATGAATAGGTGGGAAGTGACCCTCAAAACCCTTTCCCTAAGATAAAATAAAGAGTGGGACTTGCTTTCCTTTTAAGCAAGGGAATTACCTTCTAGGGAGAGAGGAGGGGGATTGAATGGTTGAGGGAGAATAATAAGACTTATGAAGGAAGTTCTCAATCCCTAAAATCCTTTGGGAACTTGGATTCCCAAATGGTCCTTGATGAAAGGCCTTTGACACCAAATGGGACCACATAGGGCCAAGTGGACCCAGCCCAGGTTCAGGGATGGAATTTAGTAACCAATGATGTTCCTATCCTAGAAAAGGTGATGGGAAAGGATTAGACAAGTGTTTTTACTTTGATAGGTCAAATTGATCCTACTAGGTTCTATCCTTGGGAACACCTAAGAAAAAATTGATCCTAGAGCTAGGGCTTGAGGTATCCAGAGATTTCACTGTCAAAATTGGCCCAAGTTCTGAGGAGAGTGAGGGCACCCAGCAAAGAAACTACCTCTTGGAGACAGAAGTTTTCCTCTAGCTAGATTCTTGGGAAATCATTGCCCTAGGTGACCTAATGGGGCTAGACCTCGGGAATTTGAAAAAATCTTAATCTAAGAAACCCTATTGCAATATCTTGATTTACTTCTCCTACTTGAATTAAGTTACAAGTTAATTTCTGAAATATTCAATAAATTAGCAAAGTAAATAGTAAATACAACTAGAAACCTACACATACAGATCAAATACTAAATAACATGCTCATAGACAAAGTGACACACAGATTTTCTGGAAAACTATCCCCGGAAAAAACCCAATGTGGGAAAATCGGTGCAACTAGCTCTGGAGGGTTTCCATTATTATGCATAATCTAAGTACAACAATCCTGGGCACCAAAACTGGTTCACCCAACAGAAAAATAAAAACGGCAGTAATATGTTGCTCTGAATCCCTCTACGTCAGCCTAACTGGCCTGCGTCGGCCTCTGCACTGCTCAATAAGGGCCTGCGTCACACTTGAAGGGATTACACTGCCCCTGCGCTGCCCTGATTGGGCCTGCGTCAGCCCTGCGTGGCTCCTGCTACCTCTGCGCTGCCCCTACTGGGCTCTGGCTGGATTGCGTGGCTCCTGCTGCCCCTGTTGCTTTGGCTGGATGGAATGCTTAAGAAAAAAAATCATAGGTAAGAAAAAAGGCACAGGCGAAAGGCAACGCATAATAGTCATAAAATTTGAAGAAATGAAATGAAAATAGATCAATGTCCACAAATAACTGAAATAGATCAATGGGACTAGAGAGTAAAAGCTTTGAAAACAACAATAAGTGCTTATAGAATCAGCTAAGAGAACAGAGGAGACTAATCCATGAGGTTAAAATTTTGTATAATTTTTGGCACAGGAAAATTGTAGAATTGTTAGAGTAAATAACTGCAGGTACCATTAGTTGGTGATCATCGATAATCATTTCATTTCATCAAATACCTTGATGAATGGGCCTTACAAGCTATTTGCATAGACAAACCCCACAGAAGTTGTGTGATGGAAAAATATTCACACTATATTGAAGAAAACACCTACCAAATAAGGATGACATTTCAAATGGGGCAAGAAACAATAAAGAGATAGACATTGAAAAAGTTAAAATGCTAGGGAAACAGGAAAGCAACTAGGTAGCATGGTAGAAAGCACAACAAAGAAAATTATAGAAATGGAAAACCCTACAAATTAGCACCCATCCAAACATCATCACAATTTTTTCTTCAACTCTAAATCTACAAATTCATCAAATTATATCCTGTATTCAAACCTAATCCTCTCTGTTAGCCATTCTAAAGATAAGACTGAGAACTTACTACAGAACCATCACCTACATGTAGTGATCTTATTATGTGACCAGACAACTTGCTTTCGTGAAGACACGGAAAGTTAAACACTCTCTGCCAATATTTTCCATACAGCCCAGGTTGAGCAACCACATATACATCACCAGTTTTTTCTCTTCATATTTGTAACTTAGAAGAGTTCTGACCACCTCTGGGTTGCTCCCAGAGTCACCCAGGAAAGCCCTCTCAATATCATCCTCTTTCTGTAGTACCTAATTAGTAATTTAATTAACCATAACAGTTTCTTGATCATGCAAGTATTTCAAATATATTGCAAATAAGCATAAAGCTTTCATGTTAAACAATCGGGTCAAAAGACTTTAGACTATGATGCAAAAAATACAAAGAAACCTCACCAACACTCAAAGGACAAACAAATTCAAACCTCTACAAAGTATAAATAGATATTTGATAATCTTCATTCCACCACAAAAATGTGCTTAACTAAAGAAAATTCTAATTACTGTGCTTTCAAGACAAAGCTTTCAAGGGAAGTGATTTATAAAAATACCCCTACACCTCGTGAACAATCAATGTGTATAAATAGACCATCATAAGGCTCATTTTAAACATCATTATTATCATTTTATAAATCATTTTTATTAAATCAACAAGAAGAAAGCAACAATTGCATTCAGTTCCACTGAAGCAAAGTATATGGCAGTTTCATATACTTATTATGAAGCTATCTAGATTTGCAACTTGATTGTAATGTCAACCAATCAGTTGTTGAAGCCCAATATTGTCTCTTGTGAGAATCAAAGTTACATCAAGCTCTATGAAAACCCAATGTGTCATGACCATTTCAAACACATTGATATTCAATACAATTTCCTAAGATTCCAAGTTCATTAGGGAGTTAGTAGTGTTGGACCACATTCTGAAAAAGTTTCATATGGTTAATAGTTTGACAAAGCTCCTAACAAAGGGGAAGTTTGACAAGTTGGGGGAGAATCTTGGGTTATTGGAAAAAAAAATTCTCAAGAGTGTTAGATTACCTAGTTGGTCCGAGTTGGTCTCACCTCAGCCTTGAGAAGTTGAGAAGCACCAGGATTGCAGAGCTAGATTGTGGTACACCAGTCAGAAAGATTCTTAAATACAGCTAGAAGCTTATAACGACACCTTCGAGGATAGATGAATTAGTTGTTGGGTCACACCCACCAAGTATGGCACACTAGTTGAGGAGATTAACACCATCATCTTAGGTGCATTCATGAGTGCACACTTATGGAATGAGGCACCTTCAGGAGAGGAGTTATATCTACTATGATAATGCACTACTCTAAAAGAAAAGCCTTGCATACAAGGCAAAGTTATGAGGGAGTTGCTCATGCTCAAGGGAGATGCACCACTTTAGAAACTTTTATGGATAAATCACATAAATTTTTTAAGGTACACGCCTTTTGAACCACTCATTGTGTGGTTCACCATCAATGTTTTTAAAATAAATTTATTAGAATGAAATTGAATTGATTTTTGAAGCTTCCTTTTAAATCAATTGTTGGCATTACAAAGAATCACAGAGTGCGCTCAACATCCATAAGAAAAACAATGGGTATGATATTAAAATTATATTTGAAGGCATAATATTAAAAATGATGTTTGGAAAAATGGAGGGCGGGAGTATTCATGAGCATGGACACTATGCCACAAATTGTCCACGAAAGAAGAACAATAAGAAGGAATGCTAGCTAATGAATGGTGAGCAAAGAAGTTGCACTCAGAAATGCATTGAGCTTAGAAGCAACAAAAAAATTATCTAAGAGTCTTCATATGAATCCAGGGCACTTTAAGGCATGCAAGAGAACTTTCCTTAACATTGTATTGTCATTCATCCATTTTTGTAATTATAACATTAGGTTGTAAGCCCTAAAGAATGAAGGTGCATGGAATTTAGGAAGGAGGTGTGTTGGAACCCAAGTAGATAGATAAAGAAATGTTCAATTGAGAGGCAAGGACTAGAACCACACCATCACCATCCTCAACTGATCAATATTGTTAGATAACGATGACTAAAATTGGTGTATAGGTGACTCAATTTATAAAGATAAACTTTATACATGAGGTTGGAAAACATTCAAAAATAATTGAATCGAGAGCGAAAGGGAAAATATATCAAGGGGCACAAATATTAAGGGCCCATGTTAGCCAAAGTCAAACCAATGGCCAAATGATTTTTCCTTGATATCATCTCGAATTAAGAAAATGAAACTAAATATAAACATATATGTCAAACAGAATACTCCAATACCTACCATAATTAGTTGCATGTTATTCAAAATATTGAATGAATGACATGCAAACTCTAATTTTGTTTCAAAGTGTCTCGCTTTTTGAGGAAAATACACGAATGTTGAAGGTCTATCATATGTGCTTCTTTGTATTCGGAAAAAAAAAAGATAATTTATGGGAGAATTATACAAGATGGGATGTCAAAGATAAAAAATCACACTTGCAAAACCAACCTTTAAGGAGTACGATAATCAATGCATGTAGCATAGTTTCAGAGAATCACATGGGCTAATGACTAGGCTAGGTACGATACTGAACCTATCTCATTCTAAACAAGGTATTAAAGATAATAAAATATGATTAATCAACCTAGCTATGGGTTGGATATAGAGCATTCCATGGGATTTAGGCTAAGTTTCTAAGGCTCATCATCATAACTATATCTTCGATAGAAAGGTTTGGATCGGCCCACAAACAATAATCTAAACTTCCTTTAAGAGTTATAATAAACCCATTCATTATGAGCAAGCATAAAATGTATTTTTTAGGGGTTGAGTCGTGTGTTGGATTCATATGTCCTAGAGGTTCCTACATGATAAATAAGCTATGAATATATAAGAGGCATATATTAAAGCATGGAATGAGGGAATTTGTGTGGAAGTCCTATCATTTAAGCATAAAATTGATATTAAATTGAGTATAAAAGAGGCCTCTAATGAAGTGTGTACTAAAAATTGGTCAATGGAAGGTGTTGGAGTTTCATTCCTAGCCTAGATAGTTCTCAACAATAAAATGATTTTATATTTAATAAAGATTCTAGATTTTTACAACTTGGTTTGAACTTCATTTGTAGTTTACTTAAATAGGTGGCATTTTATAACGTGAAAAATAAATGTTTCATTTAAAATATTCCTTGCTACCATAACCACTTCATCCCCTAAAATTAGGGTTTCCTCTCACCTTTTCCTCAACAAAATACAATCTCAAACCTTCGTTCTAATAACAACAAATAAATAGTGTGCATAATTTTTAGTCTCTAGCTCTCCCTTTCTATCCCTCTCTCTCCTTCCCTCCCTCCCTTTCTTTCCTTGTCCCTACCTCTCTCTCCATGTCTCCCTCCATTTCTTCCTCTGTGTCCTCAATGGAAAAACTAGAATCCAAACCCCGAGAATTGGATACCCAAATATTTATGGCTTTCCATCCAACTGCTAAACCCCCTAACCTTCCATTAGCATCCAAGGAAATGAAACTCCACCCCTTTAGTAGGCCTTCTAGAAAACTGACAACATAAACACCATATCTTGAAAATTGTCACCAACGATTTGGAGGATATGTTGGAGAGAGGAGTTGCACCATTTAGCTTTTCCTCAACACCCAAGACCTCCAATCCAGAACCCTTTTCTAACCTAATATGTCCTTTCCTCTAGATGGATAGTCCTAAGCAAGAAAAGGGAAGCTTATAGTTTTTAGCGAGGTGCCCATACCTATGGCCCCACCTACACCTAAAAGGTATTCCTTCATAACCCAATATCTGAATACACTCCACCCCAATCCCGATATCCATGCCTTCTATAAGCCCTTCTATGAGGTCCATATTAACCAAAATATGGGTGTATGTCTTAATCTCCATCTCTAAATACGTAGATTCATGAGCTAAATAAGATCCCAATGAGTTACCTATATCTTTGAAAATTAGGGCATCCCAATAGGTAGGAGGGAGACTTGGAAGGTGAACCTAGACTGGGGCCATATCCAGTCTCTCCTACTTTGCATCAAAGAGGGACATCTAGAAATTGAAAAGGATAGGAGATGAATCACTTTTCTAAACCATTTATTGTACCTTCTGGGTGTCTGCTACATCTTTGAAGCACAAATGAATCTAACCTTGGGCTAACAGTGACACCTATGGAGAAAATTTTATAATAGGTAAGATTTCATTGTCCGCCCACACGTTTAGGGTTGAGGACCTAAATTTTCAACCCCTTACTTGCCCCACCAAGGATTTTTGGGACATTTTCTTAGGATTTTGAATGGTGACATTGACTCCCAAAAATAAAGAAAGCATGAATTTTTTCTTCTTCTTGAAACTACAATGGATTTTCCTCTTCCTCGCTTTCTCATACTCCTTTTGAATCATAATTCCTTCTTATTCACAAGAGTGTTTCTCCCTAAAAACCACAAGACCATTCATGATGTTAGTTTGACCTTCTTCCGTTGTCGAGGCAAGGCTCTCCTTCACTAATTCACCGAAGGAGGGTGAGGCTGATGGCACGTGAGATGAAGGATATACATGAAAACAATCTAGAGAGGCTTCTGAGAGTGAATAACCCCCACTGTGTTCAAAAAATTCTGAAAACCCTAAGGAAGTAGTAACACATTGTATGTCTTCCTCCAATATCTGGGACAATAGGGAAACTAAACTTAGAGCCACACACCCCAAGAAGAGTTCTCTAGCCCCTGACAAACATCCTCAGGCCCCGAGCTAGCCGAAACTAAAGGACCCGAATAGTGCATGGCTGGAGCAAGGGTTAGGGCCTTCAAACCGCTAGATAGTTGCCTATTGAATTCTTAACTTTTCTTTCTAAAGATCTGGTAGGCCTAGAAACTGCGGTATGGTGACCTTCTAAGTTGACTTTGAAATGCGAATGGATAAAATCCTTGGGACTAGACCAAATTTGTTGAAAACCCCCCTCCTCTAGTTCATAATCCACCAACTCCTCCTCCTCCATGTGGATCCAATAGTAAGCAATCAACATCTCATCTTAAAAGCATATTTGATGAGTAGTTGCATGTCTTCAAAGGGTTTATCATGGAGACCATCTCTCTACAAAATATATATCACGTGGATAAAAAACTCATGGTTACCATTTAATATTATCTTGCATTTTGACAATGATATTAGAGCCTAGCATTGTCTAGAGCCTATTCACTCTTTGTCAAAACTACGATGCTTTCTTCGCCTGCAATTTTTCCGTGGGCCTCTAGGGTTTCTCTAGTGTTGAATTCTTCTCCTATGGTAAAGATGTTGTAGTTTTCTCTTTAACATTTTCAGTCCATCAAAATAAAATAAAAATTAAAAACATAAAGTTAATAATCAAACCAATCTAGATCTATCTTAACTCTAGATCTACCAAAGGTCTAGAGGGAAGAATCAAATCTCTTGAAGTTCAAACCTCTTTATATTTGATCTCTAGACACTTAATAAATTTGAAATGAAGATGAATCTAAATTAATCATATAAAATGAAAAAAAATAAAAAAACATAAAAAATAAATTGATTTGCAAACTTAAAATATTAAAATATTTACCATATTCGAATAACTTTTAAGAAATTAAAATATTTATTATATTGGAATTATTATATTGTGATAAATTTTTTTGACCCTTCTGATTAAAATGATTTGAGTCATCTGAAAACCATTTTCCCACTCGATTTAAATTTCAAGAGGGTATTGTCATGGAGGATTGACGGGCAAACTAAACGGGGGCAAACTAAACACATAGCATTCAATTACCAAAACAGTAGAGGAGCTAGAGCTACATGAGGGGAGCCTTAACACCCTCTCGTCGATACTAAATGCATTGAAGAGTTCGACTCGAGCAAAGATGAAGAAGAGATTATTTAGTTTCAAGAAGAAGAAGGTGGTCCCTCCTCCATCTGTTGAGAGGCATACAAGAAGGTAAGAGTTTAAGAAATTATTGCATGTATAATGTAGCTGCTCTGCCATGGAAATCAGAAATCAGACCATCATCTGTGCACTCTCGCAAGACAGGGAAAACTCCATGAGGAATGTTCGTAAATGATGACCACTCCTAAATTTGAGCTTGGGAACCTCTATAGCAGCAGTCTCTGGTTCCCGTGCTTATCGCTTCTTCCACATCACCATTTGCTTGAGCTATTCAACCTTCAATTCCACCTTTGATATCCCTGATTTTCTCACAAAATCAGCAACACTCTCAATAGTGGCTACACTCTGTTGCAAGGTGAACTGCAAACACTATTGCTTAACAATGTTAGTGAACTCTATATCAAAGTTTAGCCCTCTGTACCATTCATCTCCATTTATCTCCTTTGAAGGTGTCAATTCTTCTAGCATATACACCTTCATTGCTCAGTTAGAAACACACTTCACCCCTTTTATTAAGTCACGAGCTTCTATATTTTTCAATGCTTTGTTAACCTGTGGCTGTTGTAAATTTGTTTCTCTTTTCATATCTTTTGTCCATATACTCGTATTTCCAGCATTTTTTATGACTTGATATATGAGCATATCTTCAGATGAGAGGCCCTTAAGCCTTACAGATTCTTCTTTCGTCTATTGCTTCTAAACTATGAAATCACCCTGCTTGAAAACCTGGAGTTGACGATTTTGAAGCAGGGCATTGAGTGCCTAAGATCTAACATTGAGATTAACATCTTTAAGATTTTACTCCATGATTTTATCTGTCAATCCATCAGAGAAAGTATTGAAAATATCCAATATTCTATTGATGGTAGTATCCATTTGTGAAGCTGATGTTGCGATCTCTAAGATCTTCAAAAATGTAATGGCCTTCGAACCCTAGAACAATATGTGCATTTGCAGTGTCTGATTATCCCGACTGCCCCATTTAGAGTATGGGCTTCGAACCCTAGCCGCAGTATGTGCAATGTGTGGCCTCAAGTAGAAACCAAAAATGTATGTATATATGCTCTGCATTTTGAACATTTGTGTGGCTATTACTATGTTTTGATCACATAAAACAAAATTATGCACGACTGAATTTTGATAATTTGGATACCAAATGTAGAATTGAGTGGTGCCTGAAGCATTGTTTGGTGGGAGACAATTTCTAACCAGTGGATTCAGTTTCGAACTACTTTATGAACAGTCCTAACTTATTTTTCAGTTTTTTTCGTCTCAAACACATCAATGTCCTTTTCCAACATATATTATTATCATTTACTCATGCAACCTGCTATGCATAGGGTTTCAATGTTTCATTTTCTAGTTGTCACTGCAGAGGCAACCATGCCTTCCTTTTTCCAAGCATATCTAGTTGTAAAATTTTTCCTTATTGTTTACAAAAGGGGTAGGTAGGTGTCATTTATTCGACTCTTTATCATCATTACTCACAAGTTAATTAAATGATATCATGCATCCCATAGATTTAATGTCTTAGCTTCCTATGATCTAGCATAGCCCAGATTCTCATGGTTTGCTTTTAGAGCCAAACATTTTGCAAAGATTCATCTTTTGGTGAACATCATGAAACCTTCTTTAGAGATCCTGATGTGCTCTTTTGATTTTGAATTTGCATTCTTGAATTTGAAGTGTGCTTTGAATTTTCTTTAACTTTTCCTTCACATGAATTGTATTCAATTTCTTATTGTCTGTCCAAACACGAAAGAGCTATAGATAAAAACCTGTTGATGTATGTTGTATTTGGTGTTGCTTTCTAACTTGTAATCCAAGGGACTTAATGCGATAATCCACTGTATCCAGGAACATGGATCTGTGCTTCTATCACCAATGACTGCTTCAACTTACTGTTATTATTTTGGCACTATGAACGAAACTTTTCTAGATGCTTACTTTGAGATTGCTTATGCCTGGCATGTGATACTGATTTGTTTGTCCATTTTTGTCTGGGCCAGGATTATTTGGAAAATGCATCAACTGTGACATTGGATATACTTTACTTTAGAACACGCGCTTGCAGAGAGGGATCGAAGGTATGTTTTTTCTTCTTCTAATTCTTGTTTTAGTTTGATTCATATCCTTACCACAAGAATAAACTATGTGGTATTTGAATGAATAGTTGTTTGTGTTTGTATCGAAATATGTGAGATGCTTTACACCTTGCTTGGGGTGGGTGGGTCCGTCAATAGTTTATTTGCATGTAATTACATTTAATCTATACTATGTGTTAGGTGCATCAAATATAATATCCCAAATCCATCTAATTCTGGTTTTGATAGGGTCAATATTGCATATCTTGAGTTCAGAGAAATGACTGATATATTAAATATTGAAATTTGAGATATTCAACCTCGAGCTTTGGAAAATTGATGTGCATATCAAACAGAATTTTAGATGTGTCTATGCTAGTGTATACTGATTTCCATTTGATATTAGTGTGAGTAATATCATTTGTTGTGGAGCTGACTCTGTTTAGTTTGGAGGCTTTGCAGGTTTTTGTCATTTGGGTCAAAAATGCAAGTGTGCATTTTGATATGCAGTTTCATTTTTCTTTGTATATTTGTTACTCTTTGATGTTATTTATTTGTGGGAAGCATAGAGAATGAATGGAGTTAATGCATGCCATTGGGTTCTTAGTCTATTTCTGATTTGTATACTGTGAAAATTTCTGAGCACAAAAATCCTACTGCTAAATATTGATTTACTTCTCCTACTTGTTTTATTATGCACAAGTTATTTAACTGAAAATATTCAAAAAAAATTCAAGGTAAACACAACTAGCAACCTACACAAATAAAGATCATTTACTGAACATCACACACATATGACAAAGGACACAAATTTTTCGGACAAATGTCCTCGGAAAACCCAATGCAGGAAAACCGGTGCAACAGATATGAGTGTTTATTATTATTAAGCAACAATATTTTGAGTACATCTAGGGTGCCATAATATAGCTCACCCAACAGAGAAAACCTTGGCTACAAAGAAAATGTGAGTTTTACCTCACTCCCGCAAGTCCCGGTTGATCTGGATGAGCCACTAGTGAAACCCCAACTAGATTTTCACAATCTATACACTGCCACTGTGTAAGGTTGTGTGGCGCTAACTGAGGGACTATGTCACCCTTGATCTGCACTGATCAACTTCTACCAGAGTCCACTTTCAGCCCTGCTGGCTCAGAAACCCTAGTCTCTAGTTGAATTTCAGACTTTCCTTGGAGGCTTTGCGCTGCCCCTGCGTGGGCCTGTGTCACCCTCTCTAGGGATTGCGTCACACCCTCTGATGGCTACGCTACCTCCGTTGTGTCTATGTTGCCCTTGCTTTGAGTTGTACTCTTGGTCCTCCTGACCAATCACTGCATCCGCCCCTCACTGCTTCTCTAAATCACTCAGATCTGATCTTCGTTTGAGCACTACTCCGTCAGAAGAATTCGATCTCTTAGATTCTGTGTGTGTGTGTTCTCCAATTGACCCCAAGCCCTTCCTTTATACTTTTCTTGTTGAAAAATCAATGGTTGTGATATTATCACTAATCAATGGCTAAGATTAAAGGAAGCTTGATCCATGTCACTTAGAATGTTCTCATCACATGTGTAAATTAATTCACTTTAATTTTTTTAATTTCCCTAAGTTAGACTTAGGGTCCCCATTAAAAAATTTAATTTTTTGAATAAATTTTACACCAGATGGAATTTCTCCAAATGCTTTTATGGTTCTTGGAGATCTCATGTGTTCTAGCCCTTCCAAAAAATTTTGGAGTTAGAGCACATCCGATGCTACCCCAAAATCTCAACACTCCCTCTTAGCGAGGATTGTGCTCTAGCAATAGTTCCCCACTGAAGTGTCGCCTTGATCTCTGGCATCAGTCTTTGCACTGATGCTTGGACTGCTGACCTCCATCCACTGTGATGCTACTCTCTGTACTGCTGCCCATGTCACTACCAATGACACAGCCACATCTGTACTGCATCTCCCTCTCAAATTGTTGCATCATGCTGCCCATAGCACCGCCACTGCTAACTGCTGCACTGCAACTCAGTTGCTGAGAAGTAAGCAGTTGAAGGACCACCACCCAATCACCAGACAAGTCATTCGGGCTGCATCTCATCACTGAAGCACCCTCTGCTACTACGCTGGGTTGTCTCTCTGAAGCTCTACGATGTTTGTTGCACTGTACTATGTAATCATTGCCTTTGTGCTACTGTCTGTCATTTGCGCTGCTCCAAACTTCAGCATCCCAACACTGCCTCTGCTTCTCCATGATTTTCTACACCCAATTATCCAGTCATCCTGTTATTTCCTTAAGGCTCTCGTAGCTCGTATGTGATCCAAGAGTTTGGGCAACTCAAGGATCTTGCCTTCCCATCTGTAGCTGCTCTACAGATCTATATCACCCCACCTCTTCTCTCGAGACATAAGCACTCATGGCCACATCATCCTCACTACCACTATCCCCTCTAGTTGTTGCTGCCTTGGAATCTGAAGCTTCCTTGTCCTTCCTCTTAGGACAAGTGCTGGCGAAGTGTCCAATTTCACCACATCTAAATCACTAGACCTTGGATAGGTCCTTCTTCCCTTGCTGCCGCTGTCCCTTTGATGCTAGGGCTGCATCTCCCTCCTCCTCCCGTCGAAGGATAGCTCACATGTGACCCCAATTTGGGAGTTGTGCTCTGCCCAAGATGCTTTGGACAAAGGTCTCCCACTCATCAGTGACTGCATTCAGGGCAGTCCTCACCAAGAGCCCTTCATATAGAGTTTCCCTCATGGCAATCAACTGATCTCAGATCGTTTGCAATCTGAAGAGGAAGGGATTAATCTCCTCTCCCTTGTGCATTTGGAACATCCGCATTTGGTTCTCTAGAAGCATATTTCATTGGAAGAAGTTGCCTTGATACAATGTGGTCAAATATTTCAACATATCATGTGTCATCCTCTTCTCGAAAATGTGTGGTACCACATGATCCTTCACCCCATCCATGATCAAGCGCTTTGCTCACGCCTGATTTTTGTTGAACTTATTTAGAGTGTTCACATTGGTGGGCACAACTAGGACATTTTTTCACGTGGTCTCTGATACCATACTCCTTTAGGACTGTTAGGATTTTGGCCTTCCAAATCACAAAGTTAGACACACCGTCCAACCTATCTCGATCTCTCAGTCCATATAGGGCCATCTCTGCTCAAACTATCGAAATAGATACTCTTCTCCCTTCTACTACTGTTGCACTCAACAGAAGACCAGATCTGGGTTTCTTGGTGTTAGAAACCCTCTAGAGATACTGCTTCCTCCGAAAACTGATTTCCCTCTCGAGAATCCTTCGCCAATTCTGCTGAATCAACCCTCTACAATCACCCTCTTGATCGAATCTCAGAGCTTTAAAAATCCAGAAAAATAATTGGTAAGGAGGCTTTAAAAATCCACTTGTCATATTATTGCATATTTTATTTCAAATTTACACCAAAAATATCACTATAATCTTCTAGAGTTACAAAATCGTAATATTCTTTTAATACATTCCTGCATACAGGGAATCAACACGATTACTTTTATTTTCATAATATCAAATGTATGTTTGACAAAAGTCTCTATCACTATATCCCTGCTATCCACAACATCAACTATTGTCTGTTGAGCAGCATCTTCAACCACTTCCTTACCAATACAAGACATGTTGAATCCATATACATTTCCCAAAACGATAGACTAGTTCCACCTTTTCCAACACCAGCCACATACATCTTAGCTATGTTTGGAAGGATTGCTCCACCAGGTTTCAACCAATGATCACGAGCATAAATAACTGAGCTGAGCAATGATTCATAAAACATGCATTGTCCCATCCACTCACTCACTATCCCATCTACACTTTGAATTTCAATTGCCATGCAGTTTTCAATATCTTCTATCATGTTTTGGACTACAGTAATAACTCCACGCGAGTTTTTATTTTTGGCATTTTCACTTTCTTCTTTGAGCATGTTATTTTGTTTTCCAGCTTGAAAAGCTACAAATTCCATCTTCTCAGCTGCTTCAACTGCCATTACTTTTATAGCTCCTACTTAAGATTATTTTACAACTCCTACCTAGCTAACATTCCTTTACGACTCCTACCTAATGACCACCTCCAAATGTTTATTTTTCATTAATTTTGGGGGAGAGGGATTTTTTTGGTGTATTGAACGGGGAAAGGGGAAATAAGGGTATCAAGGATGGGTGGAAGTGAGAGTTACTGAAATCTATAATCCTAACATTAAGGAATGAGATGGGGCCTTATGACCTGAGGGCAGAGGGGCTAGTGGGCATAGAGAGAAGGAAATAAGAGAAATTGATAGGGGGACCCCCAATAGTTGTGATAAGGGGACTAGGGGCCCTATTATCACAACCCATAAGCCCTTAACCCATAACCACTAAATTCCCTATCCCCGTAACCCCCAAACCATAATCCTTTAACCCCTACACTTATAACTCATAACCCATTAAACCCTTGATCCCTTAAACCCTAAGCCACTAAACCCTTAACCCATAAATGCTAACTTAGAATCCCTTAACCACCCTTAAAAGTCACGAAAATGTAACTTTGGAAGTCGTTTTGGACAATTCGCCCCCCCCCGAAATGTCATTAGAATTAAACTTTTAGATGCATTTTTTAAGTGACCACCTCCAAATGTCAAATTTTCATAAGTTGTATAAGGAGTAGAAGTCCAGTGCCTAATCTGATACTACTCCATGATAACTTTTATTAGTTTGGACGTGAATTACATTTCATGGTCGGTAATGACCTCTCTTGGCACACCGAGCCTGGTAAAAATATCCTTATAAAGAAAATTGACAATTTCCCGTTCATTTGCTGGAGCCAGTGCCCTGGCCTCGACCCATTCGTAAAATCGCCAGTGAAAACTAGAATATATTTCTTCTTTTAGGACATTAGTGTGATCAGGTCGACAAAATCAAGGGCCCACCTTTTGAATGGTTTGACCGATAGTTGGGGTTGTAACGACATTTTTTTCACTTGAACTGGTCTCCCCATCCTATAGTAGCTATCACATTGGCTGGTATGGGGGACGATTAATCAAAAGGGCTTGAAGTGCCATTGCATGGGGCTTCATTTGATTCAATTCCATGTTGCGTATTTTTTTATTAAACAAATGGTACCCATGGTGAGGAGGTCTTTACCTTTTTAATTGCATGAAGAAAATTTCAAGGGAGAGGGCGCCATTAGGTTTTACCATTGAACCCTAATTCGCCCAAATTCAAATTCACTCCTTCATGTTCCATTGTATTTGATTCTTGGCTGTTTGCCCGGAGCACATGATATACATAAATGGAAAATAATTAACTATTATATGATGAATAAAGAGTTTAAAATCACCAACAACAATCAAAGAAGAAAAATGATGTTATTTTGTCGACATTAATCCTTCATTGAACCTCAATTCACCCAAATTCTAATTCACTCCTTCATTTGCCATTGCATCTGATTATTGGTTTTTTTCCCCGAGCACATGATATACATAAATGGAAGAGAATCAACTACTATATGATGAATAAGAAGTTTAAAATCGCCAACAACAATCAAAGAAGAAAAATGATGTTCTTTTGTCAACATTAATCCTTGAAGTAATGCATATGCTTCCACTTGATTGCTTGAGATTGATCCTATTCCCCATACATAAAGCAATTCTATTTTTCCTTTGGGACAAAGGATAAACCCTTCTACTACATTATGTTTGCTAGTTTGTGACAATTTATTCTCCATACTAGGTATAAAACACCTCACCATTTGTTTTTAAATGGTTGGAAAACTTATCACAACTCAATGGCCAAACCAATAACAAGGAAAATCATCACTGGTTGTTATCTGCTAATGCAGGTTGACTCATCACTATTATTCAAGTAAAACCACATCACCTGTAATTACCCGCTAGTGGTCCATAATGGGACAAAATTTTACTCTTGCGAGATGCCTCTAGGTCATGGGCCATTGACTTGTTTCCTTACATTTGAACAAGATGAGTATGATGTGCAACTAGCTTGTTCCAAACCCGATAAGAGGAGTATGAGGCCCATGTATATAGCTAGTCCTTGAATATTTATATGAATATTTTGTTTCATTTCTTCTATCTTTGAAGGATATTGACAATTTTCGAGCAGACATGGCTTCTCGAGCAGTGAAGAAGCATGCACGAACATCAACCCTCAAAATGGCATCGGTGAAAACCCCAAACAAGACCCTTAAGAGTGTCAATAAGGCCTTGTTGATGAAGCCCGAGCCAAAAGTTGTTGAAAATGTCGAGAAACTAAAAAACCAACTCCTATGGAGGACATCAGAGTTGTCGAGGTTCTAGTAAAGAAATGGAAAAGAAAATAAATTGGGAAGTTAAAAAAGCGGTGCCAAAAATTTCGTCGCTCCTGAGAAGTCAACCCCTCTGAGTGAATTTGGGCCCAACAAAGGTAGAGTTTTAGGTTCTATCTTATAAACATCTCAAGTTGTTTGGTAGGGTTTAAATTTGTGCATATGAAATGATTAGGATATGTTAATTAGAATAATTTTAGGTTTAATATTTTGTCACCATGCTATTAATTGATTTTTGTTTTATTAAGAAAATGTATCATCTTCTTGTGTTTCAGATTTCCGTATATATAGAAAAATGATTAGAAACACTCTTGGTTTATAGGGTTACACAATTTTTGTGCTATTTTGATCTTGTGCCAAAGTTTGCACAAATTATATCTATCATGCACTAGGGTTCTTACATGGTTTTCTTGAAACTTGTATCAACTACCCTCTCGAATCCTGTAGCCAAAACCCCAACTAGGATATGGGCATATATTTTTGATGAGAGTGATCATCAAACTCAACAATATATCATAGGTTTATCATTACTAAAACTGAAAGGAAATTTTTAGTTAATCTAGGTACATGTAAAACACCATTGAGCTCAAAGATATCACCCAATGGCATTTGGAGTGAGATAGATCCCATTCTTGCTGTTGCATATTTGAAATCATCATCAAACATCCACTTGTATGCTTGCCTCATACTCTTGAAGTTTCCCAAAGGCCATATGTTTGGATGCTCCACTATCCATGTACCATCTGACACCATCATGGAGAAGTATGTTACAAGCTTGAATGAAAGCTCATCCACTCTAACAAATATTGTTTCTGTTGTTATTGCTCGCCCTTCCCCTTCTTTTGAGGACACTAATAAGCATAATTGTCAAACTCTTGACACATGAAACACTTGATATGGCCCAAGCATTTCTTACCATTGATTAGAGGAACCTGAATTCTCTTTCTCTCCTGCTGACCTATACTAGGTCCCCTTTTTTTTTTGGCATTCAATATATTTATAGTGAGGGTTAGAATTTTTCTCTTTCATTTCCATACCTTCAACTCGCTCTAGTTTGTATTTTCTTGGATAAAATCATGCCATAACTTCTCAAGAGTCAAAGGTGGAAAGCTTTCTCGGGCATAGGCACCTTAGACATAAGGTTTCCATGAAGATGAAAGCCCATTCAAGGTTGTGTACCGAATCTTCATGCTTGAGCTCTTTTCAAGTTGTTGCACATTGATCATAGAGTTTATTAATTTTTATCAAAGAAGTGGTTGCAGTATCTATTTTGTTGATTTATGTGGCTCTAAGCTTGATCCTTAGAAGCATATTTCAATTGATTTTCTCACCCTAATATATAGTGAAGATAGCATCAAACATCCCGTTACTGATGGTTTTACTGATAATGTGTGGGATCCTTCATGGAGTCCAGGATGAATTGCTTTGCTTTGGCCATCTTCTTTTTATTTTTTTGTCAACTTTATAGATTTGTAGGTCATTCAACTTTGGTCTTTACAAATGCCAAAGATCATTATCCTCCAACAACATCTATATTTTCACTTTCATGGTATGAAATTGGAGGGACCTTATAATCTGTCTTCGTATCTAAGATTGACTGTAGTAAAAATAATACTCTTGGATTACACCGTTTAAAAAAATAGATCAAGTACCTAAATACAGACTATCATAGGTCCATAGTTCTTTTCTCAAGCATGAATCCAAGGCATCCCATTGTTGAAACCTTCTAACAACTTCCTATCCCAAGTAGAAGTTTGGGGTTATTGGAAGGCTTCAACAAACATGCTCTTTAGCTATGAGAATTCCATTGGATTCGGAGGTATCTCACAAAATGTTTCCCTGAGACTATCAGTATCTTCTTTTGTCTTTGTGTGGTCAGTCACTTCTCTTGTCATTTTATGGGTCACTCCTTTTAGCCCCAAGTACATCACAGTACTCCAGGTTCAAGGTGTATGATAAAGAATACAGAGGAGTGGAATTTGTTCCATCTTTTTATGATTACATCCCTTAGGGTGCCAGACAAAAGTGGGCCCCACTCAAGAAAATGTTGAATTCTTTCCAACAAAATTTTGACACCCTCCAAAATGTCACATCAATATCCCAAAGTAATAAAAAATCAACAAGTGGCTCCATTATGGAGAGAAAATATCGACTTGATCACATCAAGCCTCATGAAGAATGGTAATTCTAATCCAAATTGTCTTTTGAAGTTTTCCACTAAAGACTGAACCATGGAAGATAATTTTGTCCTCGTTTCTACTAATTGTTTAAACATGATATAGTCAAATTCAAATCTGGTTTCTCCAACCTTTAGAGTTGAAGATCAACAAATTTTCGGTATACTACTTCAACATGTTGGTGGGTAGCAATAAAAATTTGAATTTTTATTCCATTTTCACTCACAATTTTCATCCCTTGAACTTCAACAACGATATATTTCATAGGAAAATTTAACCTATGAAGCAAACAGGGTCAAAAAAATATGGTTTTTTACTTTGCGTGAGCATTTTCTTTGATCACCTGCATGACATTTGAAGGACCAATGATCTTAATTTCTTCTGATTTTTTAGCACCCCAATTAATTTCCTTCTCCTCCCCTACAATTGCTATAGCCCTCAAGAACTATGGACCTACAGGAGATAGAGTCATATTGGTCTAACCATCAGAAATATAATGGACAAGCCATTACAACTCCAACAAGTACCATTCAGTTCTAGACTTCTCTGTAGCTAATCTCTACTTTAGAAAGAGTATTGTGTAGTTTCTCGAAGTTTGGTACCTTGTACCTCCTAAGTGCTTCATTGAACACCTTAAGCATGTCTTGAAAACACATTGACCACACTATATTGAAGGGTATACCACATGAAAATTCAAAGCCATTACAACTCCAACAAGCACGGATTGGTCTTAGAATTATCTCTACAGTGAATCTCTCCTTTCATAAAATAGTAGTGAATACTTTCTCAAAGTTTGGCCCCTTGTAACCCCTATTTTCTTAACCACCTTCAGCATGTATTGCCAATATTTTGACCACATTACATTGAAAGGTGTTCCATATGCAACTATGGCCCTGTAAACTATGTTTTCCGTCTCATCCTTTCACCAATATAACATTTTTTGCCAAGGGTCCACTATTAAGTCACTTGCAGGGATCTTCAACGGTTAAGGGAACATGTTATCCCTATTTTGGGATTGCTTGCTTGCTTGGGGAACTTGGACAAATAGGATTCATCATGTTCCCTTTGAAATTAATTTCTTTTTAGGAGACAACTTCACAAAAATAAACTCGTTCAAAGGGTGTTTTAAGAAAATGGATTTTAACTCTAGTGTAGGACACACTATAAGCCAACTTAATTGCTGCAATTCTGCAAGCATCTTCCACCAAAGGCTTATTTTCCTTCTTCCCTATCTTTGTCATATTGGTCTAACCATCATAAATATAATGGAAAAGCCATTAAAACTCCAACAAGTACCAATCAGTTCTAGAATTCTCTGTAGCTAATATCTACTTTAGAAAGAGTAGTGTGTAGTTTCTCGAAGTTTGGTCCCTTATACCTCCTAGGTGCTTCATTGACCACCTTAAGCATGTCTTGAAAACACATTGACCACATAAATATTGGTCATATTGGTCTAACCATCAGAAATATAATGGACAAGCCATTACAACTCCAACAAGTACCAATCAGTTCTAGAATTCTCTATAGCTAATCTCTACTTTAGAAAGAGTAGTGTGTAGTTTCTCGAAGTTTGGTCCCTTGTACCTCCTAGGTGCTTCATTGACCACCTTAAGCAAGTCTTGAAAACACATTGAACACACTATATTGAAGGGTATACCACATGAAAATTCAAATCCATTACAACTCCAACAAGCATGGATTGGTCTTAGAATTATCTCTACAGTGAATCTCTCCTTTCATAAAATAGTAGTGAATACTTTCTCAAAGTTTGGCCCCTTGTAACCCCTATTTTCTTAACCACCTTTAGCATGTATTGCCAATATTTTGACCACATTACATTGAAAGGTGTTCCATATGCAAATATGGCCCTGGAAACTCTATTTTCTGTCTCATCCTTTCACCAATATAACATTTTTTGCCGAGGGTCCACTATTAAGTCACTTGCAGGGATCTTCAACGGTTAAGGGAACATGTTATCCCTGTTTTGGGATTGCTTGCTTGCGTGGGGAACTTGGAAAAATAGGCTTCATCATTTTCCCTTTGAAATTAATTTCTTTTTAGGAGACAGCTTCACAAAACTAAACTCGTTCAAAGGGTGTTTTAAGAAAATGGATTTTAACTCTAGTGTAGGACACACTATAAGCCAACTTATTTGCTGCAATTCTGCAAGCATCTTCCACCAAAGGCTTATTTTACTTCTTCCCTATCTTTGTCACATACGTCTATAGATGTAAATCAACATGAGATTCTGAAAACTATTCAGTAAATCAGCAACATAAGTTGGGTGGAAAATCACAGAAAATATGCACTTAAACGAAATCAGCAAAATAGTTTTGGAAAATCACAGAACCAAAAGAACTACTTGGAGAAGGAAAATATGCATTTAAACGAAAGAGGGAAGCCCTTGCCTTACACCATATGTAGCATGGATCTGAGCACAAATGTTGTAGACCCACATCAAGGCTGATTTGTAACTAACATAACATATATGTGGGTTTGGTGATAGTGGCAGATTTTTCATTTTTAAGAGCCATGGAATGAATTATGAAGGATTCAGTTTTGAGACCATGCAGTCTTCTAAACAATTCCAGTAAGAACCAAATAGTGGATTTCAAATTGCAAATAACCACAGTCCACAACCAAAAGAGAAACATGCATATACCACATGAAAACCACAACTAGCAATAGAAGAAGTTAGATATAGTTCTTCTGCTGTCCCATCCAATTTTTGAAGAAATATTTTGGATGGAAATCTCATTGATTTATGTAACCTATTATAATCCTTTCATCTTTCCTCGGAAGAACACCACAAAAGAGTTCTAATGAAGTAGTCTTACACCAACATTAGATAGAGACAATTTGCATTGAAAACTTTGGATGAAAATTCGAATAAATTATGTTATATCCTTTTCATAAAATCTTCTAACAGAACACCAGTAGAGTTTGTAAGGAACTATTATTACACCAACATAAAGAAATGTGAACTATGGTACATCAACATATAGAAGCTGCCTGTAGTTCCTGAGTTGTTCCCTCTGATTCCTAAGTATTGAAGAAATCTTTTAATGGAATCATCTTCAAGGAATCCTTCTTCATGCTCTTAATAACCTGAAAAGAAGTTAAAGCTCCGGCAACTGTGGTTATGATAGGAATTTTATATGCTAATGCCATACGTCTCAACTTCCGCCCATCTATTTGATCTAATGCATCTCCTGAATTTCCAATCACCAGTAACTGAATCTGACCATTTGCAATCATGTCATCTACACGTGGGCGCACTTCATGGAGTTTCAAAACTCTTTCCACTGGAATTCCTTCCATTTTCAACAAACTGGTTGTGCTAGTTGTTGCAAAAATTGTAAAACCAAGTTCAATGAATCTGTTTGCAATTGCTGGGAGTCTTGGTTTGGTGAAATCACTTAAACTTAAAAACACCGTGCCTACAAGAGGCAATTTTTGATTTTCTGCAATTTGTGCCTTGGAAAATTCCATAGGAAATTTAAATTCTATGCCCATCACTTCTCCAGTGCTTCGCATTTCAGGACCAAGAACCACATCACAGCCTTGAAAATTTGCAGATGGAAGAACTGCTTCCTTGAAAGATACGTGACTTGGAATAACTTCCTGTATAAAACCAAAGTCTCGAAGAGATTTTCCTGACATAAGAAGCACAAAATACTTTGCTAAGGGGTAGCCAATTGCCTTTGAGACAAAAGGTATTGTTCGTGATGCTCTAGGATTTGCTTCAAGAAGGTAAACTTCACCAGCAGGTGTGATTGCATATTGTCAATTCATCAGTCCACAAATGCCAAGCCTCTTTGCCAATTTAGATGTCCATGATCTAATGGCTGAAAAGTATACAGGTGACATTGTTTCCTTAGGAATAGAACAAGCTGAATCACCAGAATGCACACCTGCTTGCTCAATGTGCTCCATGATACCACCAATGACCACACTACCTTTAGAATCTGTCAAATAATCTACATCAATATCACAAGCATCTGTCAGGTACTTATCAATGAGTACTGGCCTTTCTGGGTCCACTTCTACTGTAGTTTCTAAGTAATGCTTCTATTTTTCATCACTGTATACAATTTCCATTGCATGACCACCTAAAACATCAAAGGGCCTGACAAGAATAGGATAGCCAACCTTTCTTGCTATTGCCAATGCATCCTCATCACTCTTAGCAATACCACCTTGAGCTTGCTTGAATTTTAGCTCATACAACATTACATTGAACTTCTCCCTATCTTCAGCAGCATCTATTGAAGCGGGAGAAGTCTCCCAAATTTGCAAAATACCTTCCCCACTTGCACCCACGGGCTTAAACTCATTGAGGTATTGTTCTATGGGTAGAGCTAGATTCAAAGGTTTTTTCCCTCCAAACTGTACAATTATACCATCAGGCCTCTCTTTTTCAATGACATTCAAAACATCCTCTACTGTAAGAGGCTCAAAGTACAGTCTAACACTAGTATCGTAATCTGTAGAGATAGTCTCAGGGTTTGAATTCATCATGCTGGTTTCATATCCTGCATCCTTCGAAGTGCAAGAAACCTTAAAAAAATTCCATAGAGGTCAATAATTAGCCATTTAGATAGATGAAAATACTCTAGCGAATAATGAAGATGAGTTCAGCCACAAAACCAATCGAGGTTTATCCCTCAGGTTATCTGAATACCCTCCTATTCTAGGGCTGAAATAATATCAAACAAAGGTTGTTCTTGTGTCTCAAATAAGCCAAATAATAGCCATTAGAGTTGAGACTCAAATAGCCACAATTTTTAAGTGAATAGTGCTAAATAATGTCCAAAAGAATCCATAGTCATTAGTCCTCAAATGTGCATGTAGTAGACCTTGGAACAGTGTGTAATCGACCTCAGATTAGCCTAAGAAAGGGTCAAAATTCAGCCTCTGAGGTTGCCTTAGATGACACAGATGCAAGCCTCAGAAAAACACAGAAATTTACCTTAGACTTAACATGAATTCATCCTCTTCTCCTCTGAATCTCCATGCAAAAAAAAACATAAAAACGAAACCTAAAATCACAAGTAGAATGGCCTCTTTCTTCTATTTTGCGCTCTGCCCCAGGCTTCAAAAATTTAGAGAAAACAATCTACTTGCCAATTCTCTCTTTTGGAGAGCAGACACGTTTCTTTTGATAGTGGTCATGGATTATTTTTTGATATTATTGAGTACAAATGTGCCTCTGAAAATCATAATCAGTATGCCTTGCTCATGTATGTTATGGATGATATTGCCTTAGAGAATATGATATGGATCTAGGTGATGGACAAATTGGAACCTTGTAGATGGCATGTGTATGCCAATGGCCACTATCAACCCGAGTATGCATCTTACGTTGCAACCTAGAAACCTAGAAGCTGAACTTTATCAATTTATGAGATTTATAACCATCTACTAAGACTTGAAACATCAGATTTGAACTTTATCAATTTGACAAAACTTATAATATGACAGTCTTCTCTACATGGGCTACATGCTAGATGTCACCGTACACTACTTGAAGGTTGGAAGGACAAGTTTTTCATTCACAATTTTGTCTATACCTGATTTTTTCTTGTCCATTTTCTTCTCTTTGTAGTTTGATCTAATGTTAACTTTTAAGTGTTGTACTTAACAAATATGCAAACTCTCTTTAACATGCCCCTTTTGAGAAGTTGTTTTTTGTAAACCAATCATGCACTGATATGGAAATTGGAACTGATAATATGCTTCCCTATCTTTCTTGTAAATATTAGTTAGGGAACAACCATAGGATAGTTGTTTCTTGCTGGTAAAAAGGTATTGAGTTTGAAGGCACAACTCTGAACTTAAAACACCCTTAATTGTAAAGATTTCTAGCTTTAATGGGTACCTTATGCACTATTATTAAGGTGTTGCAAATTATGATAGAAATTATGATTATGGGTTTAGTTAATTCTATGGTTGTCTCATAGTGGTTTTTTCTCAGACACCACATATTCATTCATTCCAAAAACTAGGAACAAGATTTCGAATGCATCATAGTTTAGAGTATGAATATTATACTAGATTGTTTTAGTTAACTGGTTCTTGTCACACGGTGATGTTTTCTCAGCCACCATTTGTTCATTCATTCCAAATAGGAATGGGATTTTGAATGCATATTAGGTCAGCTCACCTTGTTGAGCCATTAGATGATCCTCAATTCTTGGTCAATTGGATATGTTAATTTTCTTTTCAATTGGTGTTGTTGGGGAGGTTAATTGGGATGGCTAGAAAATTTGTTTGGAAGGATTGTAGTGTGAAGAGTAATGGACGATAGTGATGTTGGACACCTTAATCCCCATAAAAAATTCTGGTAGAATAATCACCGCTAAAGAAGCCAACATCACTAAAGGTTTGTTCTATCACTGTCATGTTGATAAAGGGTTTGGATTATTATTTTGTAAATTCTAGTGGGTAGTATTTTTGTTTTTGGGATATCAATCTGCCATTTGCTGAAATAAGCCATTCTACAATTTGCTACCTCCATGCAGAAAAATCTTAGTTATGCATTCCTAGTAATCCATCTTCTTATGTTTGTAAATACGTCTTTCTTGTTTCCTCAATGGAAATATTTTCTTCTGTATTTACATTAGTTCATGACATGGGTTTTATATCTAGAATTTTTTGCTTCCATAACGTTTCAGTCTTTCATCTTCAGAAATTGAAGTCCCAGTATTCTGCTATTTGTGTAAATAGGTAGTTATGGATTTTTCTACCTCCCAGTAATCTTTCAATTTCTTCTATATGTATTCAAAATAGTAATATTTTCTTGTCTCATCGGTTATTGTAGCATATGCATAGATTAATAGAAGACTGAGATTTAGTGAATGTTTTCAGCTATAATGGTTGTTAAACTGTACGATTTAAATTGGAAATGGTAACTAAATTTTATTTTCGTAAAAATGTTTTTAGTCTTCTTTATCTTTGTAAATGTGTTGCTCTTGTTTCACAATAGGAGCAGTTGCTTTTAATATTTGTCTAGTTCGTTTGAGCAAGGGCATCCATGGTTTTGTGAAATTCCCCATTTCTAACGCTTATGCGTCTTTGGACCTTACAAATATAATTGGAGACATATATGGAGCTGGATTTAAAGATTTTATGGTGCCAAGCTAGATTTATTAAGCTGTGATGTAATCATCAGCCTCTATGCATCCATGGTTTTTTGAAATTCCCCATTTCTAGCGCTTATGCATCTTTTGACCTTACAAATATAATTGGAGATATATATGGAGTTGGAGTTAAAGAGTTTATGGTGCCAAGGTAGATTTATTAAGTTGTGATATAATCATAAACCTCTATCTTTTGAATTTATGTGCCAGGGCTGATGTGATTGTCACCGAATATTTTGTTTGGAAGCCTGTAAGTATAACATTAAGTCCGTGCTTGGACAAGGCAAATACTCAGAAATTTTTTACATTGTGATCTCCTTCTTGCATATTCCTATAAGTTGGTATTGTTTACTATCAATCTTAAAGTGGGGCTACATATGATGTCATAGTTCAGTACATTTTTGTAGGTTTAAAATCTACATAAATTGCCAAGAAAAAAACAAAATTTGCATTAGCACATGCTTCAACTACAATTATCTTCCTCCTTTGTTTGTGGTTAATTGAGATCCGAGCCAAACACTGTCCATTTTGTCTCCAATTCTCATGACTATAGTCACTAATTTTGGTGTTCAAAAGTTGGAACTACTCCTGCAGCCCCACTAGCTGACTGCAAAGAGCCTCAGATTCATTTTGTTGCATGGCAAAATTGGCTTTCAAAGCCTGTGACTGCCTCCAATGCTTGTACACTTGTCATCATTTTCTCTTTGAGCTTCAAATTAATCACTATAAAGTATACTTGGAGTACATCCAATTTCTTCATTAGTAGATTTACCTTCTCATTGTAGCTGCAATTAAAGTGCCATGCACAACTATTGGTGCTTTCTGTTCTAGCTTGGCCTCCCCACATTGTATTCAACTTTTTCATTGCCGTGCCACACCAAATCACTTACCCTCTGTTTACTCCAAGACCAACATATACAATTACATGCTCCCCAAACCAGTGTGAAAAGCTCAATGATGCTCAATCTAGGGACACATAATACCTCCAGATTGACTTTTGCTCTTGCACTTATTTGCAAAATTCTTGCACAATTGAGTCATACCAATTTGCAAACTAGAGACTATATTTGCACTAATAACTATCAAGCATAGGGGAAGTACATTCCTAGGCTCACTTGTGGAAAATTTCTTTCCAGGATGTTGCTTGCGAGGTTGAGCCCCCAGTCACTATTGTGAATTAGCTCTCCACATATTGCCAACAGAGTATTAGTTAGGAACTGGTCGACCTCCAACCAAAGCCTGTTGCATTTAGACATTTTTCCAATTGCTAGCTCATGACAGGAGGCTGAATTAACATTGAATTTGTGGCTTTAATTTAATTTATTGGAAGTTGTAGAATTTACAATATATAAAGGTTTCAAGATATAATTTTTAAAAGTCTAATTTAAAGGGTGCTAGCTCAATGGAAGAGCACTTGCTTTACAAGAAGGAGGTTGGTGGTTCGATTCCATCGTGCCCTGATATTCATATGGAATGGAAACGATCAATTTTTGGTGACGGAGGCTCTTTTGACCATCACCAATGAGCTTATGGTGACATTTTTTGAATCTCACCAAAATATGAAATGGTGACTGCCAACGAATGCCATCGTATATATGCATCAATAGTGACGACCATGAAAGAATCGTTGTTGTTGATATGAAATGGTGAGGGTCATTGTTTGTCATTATAGTCATTATTTGTGATGGACTTTGATGTCACCAATGAGCTTATCATGACACTTTTTGACTCTCACCAAATATGAAATGGTGACGGTCAACGAATGTCGCCATATATATGCACCAATAGTGATGGCCATGAAAGGTCCCTCACAAAAAATCATTGTTGTTCATATGAAATGGTGACGGTCACTATCCGTCATTATAATCAATATTCGTGACGGACCTTGAATGTCACCACAACACATACTTTCGGTGACGCCACCTTTGGTGACGTTCAATTTTTTGGTGTCGGAGGCTATTGTCCGTCACCATTGCTCATATGAAATGGTGACAGTCACTATCCATCATTATAAATCATTATTGGTGACGGACCTTGAATGTCACCACAACACCTATACTTTCGGCGATGCCACCTTTGGTGACGTTCAATTTTTGGTGACGGAGGCTCTTTTGACCATAACCAATGAGCTTATGGTGACATTTTTCGCCCCTCACCAATGTCTCTTTTTCTTGTAGTGTTCTATTCATTTGGTGCTATTTTTGCATCAAGGAAAATAATGCAAACAATCTCCCCCCTTTTGGCATTGATGGAAACACTGTTTCTTGAGAATCAACTTCAATAACCTTTGCTTACTTCCCTCTTTGACATCAATGGAAATGGGGGTTAAAGATTCCTTGTATCCCTCCAATCCAAATTTATCTATTCTCTGTTATTAAGTTACTGAAAAATATGGTCTTTAAATCAAGGTAAAACAATCCTCAATGTAGCTATCACTAATGCATTAATGCTCTACAACTTGCAATTTTTTTTCTTCCATAAACAATGTTGACACTATCATTGAATGAGTGCCAATACAGATGGAAAATTAAGGCTTCTCTAGATTGAATACTACTCCAAAATGAATGTTGCTCCCTATGACATATAAACACTGCTTCAAATATGCTTCAGAATGTTTTAACATTGTAATATAATTGTAGAATATTTTTGTGAGAATACTTTGTAAAATATTGCAAGAACTCGCTAAATGAACACATTGCAGAGAAAATTGCAAGAATATTGCTGAGAGAACACCTAGTAAGGAAAGCATGGCATGCATGGGAAGTGCATTATATTGAGCACTACACTGAACATATGTATGCTAAAGGTACCCCTATCATATGTAATACACAAAAAATATAATAACAAAGTGCATTGAGTGGAACCTCATTGATTGGGATGCATGCAATTAAAATAAATTGACCAACACTGAGTATAAAATAAAATAAAAGAAGGCCACCAAACTTCATTTATATTGGAAAATACTTTTTTCAACCATTCTCAATCATATATTCTGAAAAGGTAGGAAGAGCATAATACAAAGGCATGGATTTCATATTCACCATTATCTGCAAGAGGATCGGTTCTTTTGAAGGTGTAGTATCTGTGGGGATGTAGACCTTGCACGTCTAGTAATGAATATAAAATGACCAAAGGCTTCGGGATAAATAATTCCAACAATATTGTTACGTAGCCATGTCTGCAAAACACTAGGAAGAGGTAACCAAAAGCTTCAAGGCACTAGTAGCCTATTGCACTAGGTTGTTTGACCAGCTGATATCTTCCACGAACAATCGCAAGTACTCGAAACTTTGTTTACACCCCGAGATCGAATCACTAGAAGTATTCAACGACTGGGAAGCAGTTGATGAAGCGAAAATTAAGAGAAAAACTTCAACGAAAAGATATAACTTCGCCATTGATGATTAGGGAGGAATCACCTGTATTTTCAATCTCGATAGTAAAAGGTCACATCTTTACATGGAAAGAAAGACTCAGGCATTAGCAGTGGAGTTTTATGGAGTGTCGACGATAAGCTTGGATACACAACATGGAACATGGAGGGACACAACCAAAATCACTATTATGGAATTTCTGATACAACTTCAAAGTGTCGGTCAATGCCAGAGCTTTTGCTTGTTCATAACCTTGTTTCATATACTGTTGTTCCATATGTCATTCCAACTCCAATTCCATTATTCAATATTCAAGGCTTCAAAATTTCTAAGGATGAACGTTGCTCCATAGTGAAAGTTGGTTCTAAACACTGTCTACGCTCAATGCTCTCCATATAAACTTGCTCTCCATGATATTTACAATGATGTATTGTGTTGAAATATAAGCCATGATACAAATATTTATGATATGAAGACTTCAAATGCAATATATTGAAAGTGATATCATATCTCTTCAAATAATAAGTGCATTGCACAATGTTGTGAGAGGATATTTTGCATTGCATTGCACCAAACACTATGCTCACTGCACCAAGAGAAAACTTAGATAACGTTAGATATCATTTTCTCTATTTGCACATAAAATGTAGCTATTAAACGTCGCCATTTTCATTGTAGATATTGTACCCATCCATTCGTGCCGTAATTACCACTTTCACAAGATAAAAAATTAGGACTGTAGATTGATATTTCAAGAATTTCGGCTCTGATGATTTGGGTCTAGTCAGACCTTCAGATTGCGGAAACCAATTACAATAACATAATCACATGAGCCCCCCTATCAGGGCGATCATTGGATAATCCCGCTGGCCATACCCCAAGCCAAGTGGCATTCTCAACCCATGCATATTAATGAATTTTAAGTATGAGCCACCCAATGCAATCTCATGGCAGCAAGTGACGGTTAAAGGAAAGTTGGCAGGGTGTGTGAGACAACCTGGGCTGTCAGAGTTGGAAGAGGGAAACAAAAACAATCTCATTAAATTTATCAGGACAGGTAAAAGGCATATCAGAGGGAGAAAATCCTCAAGAGGGAGTAAATCCTCAGTTGCAGAGAACGAGCAGACATGCACAACGAAGGTAGCAACCCTCATCAACACCAGTCTCTTTGTTCTTCTGGGGTATGTACATTTCCTTCCTAAAACCCTGCTCATTCCAAGAAATGGGGAAATGTCTCTGGTTAGGAATAGCTCAAGGCGTCCTTGCTTTAAATGTTATGTTTGGGTTGTTTTAGTCCAGTTAAATTTGGTTGACCCTTGCTTTCGCGACCCCTACCCTACGAAGTTCACATATTACCATTTGTATGTGAGTAGGCGTCATAATTGCTTTACTTTCAGTATGAGAGGTTGCATAAACAACTTGTCTAAGATACATAGCGTTGATAGAAATGCAGGCTGCAGAATTCAGGGATTTAGTAATAACCCCAGCTTACTTTATCCGGCTTTCAGTTTTAAACCATGCTTCAATTTTACAGTTTATAGTTTTAATGCCCGACTCTATAAGCTTAGGTGGGATGTGCTTGTGGGATTATTCTTATGGGGTCACGAGTCTATCCTTACTGTGCTTTGTGTTATACACTATCTCAACCTCATCCCTATCCAGACATGCTCTATCAAGCCTTAACTATTGGTCGTCGCTCGAGTTTTCACTAGATTCATATGCTCTGTCACGACTTAATTGGGTGTAAACGCTTGGTTTTTCATTGGGTTATTTACCGTTGTTGGGCTCAGCGTGATGAAGAGCTTCTCAATCATCCAAAAACTGTTATGGGAAACAATTACACAGTTTAATTGTTGTTTTCTTTTCTTATTTTCTTGTTCTCCTTCCAGAGCACAGGCTACTCAGTCAGTTCATCATGACTAAGAGGCAAACCAGAAACTCAGCCGATACTAATGACAAAGGGAAACAGAAGGTGGAACAACCAACATAGAAGACTAGTAAAAGAGGGAGGAAGACAAAGGAAGAGGTGTTACTAAACCTCTCAACCATATACTCACTTGGCAACTCCTCACAGGTCAGACAAGCAATACAAGATTGGGAAAGAGAAATCCAGTAGAATGAGGAAGATAATGTTGTTGAGGCAAAGATCCTGGACTTTGTGACTGATCTTGGCAATACTAGGGGTCACCTGTCACTTTTTAATCAAACAATTCATACTTACTGGATTGTTAAATGTCTGTTAGCCAAGGCAACTGAGAGATTTCACCCTCACACTGAGAAGCCGGAACCAAAGCTGATAGAACTACTGCATGATATTGATAAATAGTTGCAAGACATTAAGGTTACTCAGTACCAAGCCACTGACCGCATAGGCAGAATTGATGATCGTATTGGACGAATGGAGAAACAGATCCAAGTACTACAACAAGATGATATGCCAGGATCCATTGCAAAGGATCTTGCCCCAATTGAGTCCTCACATGGATATAAGTTTTCTTCCTTTTATAGTATGTTTTTTGGCTTTCTGAATAGGACTCTAAGTCCAAACAATTACTTTGATAATAGACTTAATAGTCAAATATCGTATGAAACAAGGAGTAGATTGAAACTTTTCAAGTTTTGGTTTGTTTTTAAAGCGTTAATGTGGCCAACAGATCTGGTTTCCTATGGGCAGGTTGAGGCCACAAACTTTCTATCTCTATAACCTTCTTTTTATATATAAATAGAAAATAGCAAGGCACTATTAAATTCACAAAAAAAAAAAACATAATCACATGAGCAATGAAGAGAAAGAATTTCAATCACACAACATAAATATTTATATGGGTAAAGCCTCAACTAAAAACTCCACTATATGTATATTGCATAAGCCAAAGAATATGAGAATATTACAATGCTTTTCTGGAAGCTCAGAAACCTATGTATTATTTCTATCTATCTCAGTGATTCCTAAGCAAGCTTGGTTCAATACTTAACCAATTTCTTGGCCTCAGGAATCCATATTTTCTTGCGTACTTTCCTTAGGTAACTAGGTCCTATTAACAAAGAAATTCCCCAAAAATATTGCATAATACAGCAAGGATCTTCCTCCACAACTGATAGTGCACTTCCATTTAACTTGAATGTCAATTGGATCTTTCTTAGAACTAACAGGCATGAGTTATTTATGAGTGAATTATCAATTATTTGATTGATCACTCAATTAAACCTAATTTTCACACTTTTACCTCTGTCTAGTTCCTCCATCCGTTAGAACTAGTTAAAGTGACTTTAACTCAAATAAATAATTAATTACAACTCAAAATAAACTCACTGAGAGATACTATAATGTAGGAGACACTCTATATGCCTCTAGTTTGACCCTCAACTCGAATTAACTGAACCAACTAAGTCATTTTAACTTAATTAACTTGTACAAACTTTCATGTGAAGTGGAATTACAATTTTCTTCAAAATTAATTTAAGAGAAAATTAAATTAAAATATTTCTAGATACCATTTTCAAAATTTCTTGTTGCAACTTTCAACATTGACCCACCCTTTTTTCTTCATGCTTCAACTTTCTCCAAGATACACGAGGGAACAATTCTGGATTATCCAACACATTAACAAAACCCTTATGCAGCTCAATTTGGGAATCCAGTTATATATAACTGCACTTTGTATCCCAACTCTTGTCTTTCATCTTACGCCAGTGGAGGAAGATGTTATCATCGAAACATAAATGGATAGAGAGTACATGGAAACATATTTGATGATTTCAATTATGGTGACTACCGTGTTTTCCATCATTGTTTGTACCACACCATGTTGACCTGCTTTGAGGTCTTTACAGGAATTTCTGCCATTAATAATTAATACGACCTCTCTTGTTCGTTGACCCTTGAACGAATACGAAAACATGTCTTTTTTATTTGAACAAGAGAATACATATTATATTAAAAAAATCCTACCATAGATCATGTCTATGTTATTAAGACTGTTTAAATAAATGTTGTCTATTTAATTAGCAACGATTGGATATTGAAAATCACATAGGATCATTTCATGAACCTCTCTTTGTGATTTTGAGAGAAAATATACCACCTTGTTGTAGAATATTATGTTGTTATCTCATGATATTTTCCAACGTTACTATAGGTGGGAATATTAAACTTTGAAATTATGGAATAAACCCTAATTTAGTAACGTTTTTAATAATCGATATGCCATAAGTGACATATGAAATTATCGTTTCATCATAGCACATGAGAATATGCCGTTTTGGACACACTTTCCTTAATGAATACATATGTAATATTTGATTTGTAACCAAAATATCAACCCTCCTGTACATGGTTATAATATCAACGTTGGCTAGCATCACCATATAACAACCTCCATAATATAGCACATTGCTCAGTCTTTTCCAACCTTCATCAAATTTATGTCAGCTTCATTCTATATCCCAACAATAATATCAACGCATTTGCAATATACCATGTTCTTATAAATACAAAATGTATCGACGCTACCAAATAATGTATTTATAAAATATCGATAATTGACAGGAAATAATAGTTCGTTACAACAATGTAATAGCTCCTGCAATATTACGACCTCGATCGCGCTGTATGCACTGTAATACGATAACCTCTGTGCTGCCACCATTATATCCACTTAACGTTTCACCTCAGGTTTTTCTCAGGTTGCTTTACATAATTCCTTTCAAATATGAGATTCTCTAGGTTTGGCACAATGATGATATTCCATATACACAACAATGTGTGTGTAATATGTCAAAATTACACACACACATTAGCCCTGGAGAATACTGACACACATTTATTGCTGGTAGATGGATATAATAGTGAAACTTGTTGACATCATAAAAGTTTGCTCAGGAGTCTGTACAATTAATATTAACATTTTTCTGATTATTATGAACACTGGAAATGTTAAATAATATTACATTAAACAATGCCCCTCTCTCCATACCATTATGTTGAACAATACACTCTCCATAAAACGTATTGAAAACTGTCATCAAAATTGAATAAACTTGCTCCAATTTCAATGCTATATGCAGTAATGCCTTATTTCACAGTTATATGTAATGCTGTAAAATGCTCCAGAATATCCACTCTTCATGTCTTGAACAATTCTACTCAGTTATTTCCAACGATCCAATGTAATAACACTGCCACCCTGCTGTCGATCCCAACGTATCCAATGTCTGGGAATTTTACATTTTGGGAATATATCATTGGAAAAAAACTTCCATCAGTTGAGAATAATGTCAGGCATATCGTTGGGAAATTAATCAGTGGCTCTGTAACTGGAACTGGCTATGTAACTGTTCTGAATTCGTTGAATTCAAAGGTCCCACTGTCTCTGATTTGTGTAACATATGATAGCACACTTATTCCTGATAATGAAAGAATGATAAAAACACACCCAATTGTTGTAACACATATCTAAAAACAAATATGAAATGCCAGTCTGTTTCTACTGCGAGAGAAACCTGCTTCCATAATTATACCAACGTTATCTCTACTAGAAAATGTAGCGTACTTCGACAGATGACACGTCCATATCCATTATTCCACTAATACTCAAACCTCAGCCAATCTAACATACATAACTTGTAGCTTGACTTCCTTTTCTAGAGCTGTTACAGATGTATGTGATGCTTTCTCATTAGATTCTTTGACACGGGTTACTAGTACATTCAGTTGATCAGTTAGATTACTATCCTTGGGAAATGCATATATCCCTTTTGTTTATTGCACCTTCATTTTTATATTATTGGCTTGATATTCTAGTAATTGTTAAAGCTTCGTGGTTCTATATATTGAATATTTTGCAGTAGCCTCTTTGCATTAAAATGTTTCTCTTGTTATGTTCTAACTTTTCTTTCTATTGCTTCAAATGTCACTTACTACTTCAAGTTATCAAAGAAGTGACACATTCCCTTTGGTAAATTGTTTCTTTCCAATAGAATGATGAATTTCTGGATAGAAGAAAATCAACTCCAGATCCAAAATCTTGTTGGTGTATCCCAGGCCTCGTATAACTTCTCAATCGTTAATGAAAAGGGGAACCATTCACCGCTCTATAGCCTTTCGAAACTTCTTTTCAAAAGAGTAGGGTGATGATATTCAAATAGTTTTGTTTTTTTTTTTCTTTTTCTTAAAGGTTATTGAATTTGAAGAGGATTTTAATTATTTGAAACTAGATAGTACTTCCTCAACCAAAACACCTTCCTCTTTCATTTGTTACAATAAAAACCTTGTTTGACATAATTATTTCCAAAGAATTGTGATGATTTTATTTGCAATTAGGAGAGGCGTTCCTTCAACTTCATCATGTTTAACAAATACATCATGAGTACAACCCTCTTTTGCCTTACAAAAATATTCAACATTATTAAATTTGTAATGGACCTAATATACATAACTTTTAGAGCCTCTAATTATGTTGGCCCAACATACTGTAAAATCATCTTTTTTTTAATCCTTTTGAGATATTTTTGAATGGATGGAGGATGCATCCCTGGTTTCAAATTATTTCTAATACATCATAGATAGCTTTGGAGTGGACTCATTTTATTTTTCTTTGCATATTTAAGGCTTTGTTGTCAATATTGGGGTTTGCTCTCCCCCTTAGGTGTTGTTGATCTAACATTGACAAATTATTCTTTTCTTTCTTGAATAGCTCTCCTTGAAACCAAGTTAGGTCACCGATTGTTCTTTATTCTTTCTTTTCCACACTTTAGTAGGTTTTTTTCTATTTTTTGCATTTATTTCATAGTTTTCTCTTCTTGAAGCTGCTTCCATATTCTATTTAGTGCTCTTTATAATATATGGAAACTTATAATCTTTGGATTTGTGGCCAAGATTATTACACATAAAACATATTGTGTGGCCAACAAATAGAGAAAATGGTGTGTTTCTATTTGCGTTCATGTTGTTCTATATATACTTTGCATTCAACAAATTTATGTCCAAATTCATTACAAAAATAACATTAACCATAAAATTGATTTGTATACCTAGTAGTTGATTCTCTTCTGTGATTGTTTTTGTGGGGGATCATTCTCGTTAGGTGCATCTCTTTATTTATTTTATTTTCTTTCTCTTACATTTTGTTGCAATATGTATAGATTCATGGCAAGAAAGACAATTGGCGTTCTTCCATTACATTAGGGGGGTTTTTATGTCTAAAATGGGCTTTCTAAGGAAATTATAAAATAATAGTGGAAATACTAGAATAAGATTATATTACATCATCAAATTTTAGAGGGAAAATGAATAAACTATTCTGCAACTCATATTTTCAACTTATCTCCCTATGGGTTTATTCAAATTTTGACATGGAACACTCGTTGGATTCATAATTTGATTCCTCATCTAAAGAGTACCCATATTGCATACTTTCTATGGACCATGGTACACAAAAAATAAGAAATACATGAAAAATGTGATTGCAATCACATTTTTTCATGTATTTCTCATTTTTCGTGCAGCAAGTTCCATAGAAAGTATGCAACATGGGTACACCTTGGATGAGGAATTAAATTTTACATCCAATGAGTACTCTCTCTTGAAATTTGAGCAAAACCTTAGGGAGATAAGTTAAAAATACGAGTTGAAAAAGTACTTTTATTATTTTATTATATTTTAATCTTTTTACTTTTTTACTCCAAAAAAAGTGAATCATCCCCATGGTTGACATCATCATATTGAATCTTATTGGTTATTACAAAGTTTATTTTGGTTGTACATTTTTCTTAGGAGGCCCATTTTAGACCTAAAAATTCCCCTGGTGAAGGGATCAACAAATATTCTTTGGGATCTTCAAAATTTGTTCAACTCATCATTAGGTGCAAATGACCTTTTTTCAAAGGAAATTTTCTTCAATTCATTCTTTCCACTTTGATTTCGCCACTTGTTTTCATTTTTTTCTTTTCCAATCATTCTTATCCTATAGGTCTTTTCATAGTTTCATTATCCTTTATCGTTGCCTTTGAGCTAGTGCTCTTATCTCCTGAGTCCTTCATGGATACAATCTCCTCTTCTATATTTCTACACAGAGTTTTCTTTTCATCTAGATCACTTATAGCTGAGACAATCTCTCTAGTCTTCCATATTGTACCTCTTTTTCCTTCAGCTGATTATTCATAACCTCTCCTAATCTCCTTGCTTCTTCAAGCCATGTCTTCAGGCTAACAATTTCTTCCTTGTACTCATGCTCTCTCTCTCATCACATATCTACACAAGTTTCTTCAGGTCTCTATTTTCATTCTTCAGTCTATCTATTTTAGTCAGGATTGAATCAAGAATAAATTGATGTTAAATTAACTTTTCATCTATGTTTTCCCCATGGAAATCAGATACACTCACACTAGCAGATGTCTCATCTAACTGGATGCTTTCCTTTTAAAAATCCTTTTTCTTGTTCTTTTTCTTCTTCTCCTTTTCTTTATTGCTTCTATTTGTACCTCCTTTATCCATAAGTTGCAATTTATCCTAGATTTTGTTTGCAAATATTAATTCTATTACACTATCAAGATCTTTGTTGTGAATATTTTTATACATTACACATTTTGCCTTAGCATTCAACTATTGTTTCAGCAAAGAGGGAGAGCCTTTGTATTAACCATCGAATACAAGCATCCTTACACCAGGCCCATAATCTATCATTTCTATTTTAACCTTATCTCTCCACTTATTAAAGTTTTTTGCACTCAACACAGGTACACTTTGATAGTTAATTACTCAACCAAACCTACCTTCAAGCTATAGGCTTATACAAAAGGAAATTTATATGATACCAATTTATGAAAACTTGACTAAACTAAGAGGGGGTGGGGGAGGTGAATCAATTTAGTAAATTCATGGAAATTAAATTATTTTGTTTAAACTCATTAACTAAAATATTAAATGAGCAACTTAACACATAATGACCAACATATTGAATATGTGAACATCAAGTAATAAGAAAACCAAAACATCACATTAACACATGATCAAAACACATATGGACACCAAATATAAGTGGAAAACCATGATTTTTTTATTGTTGTGACTCAAAAGAAAGCTCCTAATCCCTTATTACACCTGATTTTCAATAGGCTCCAACCTACAAGAGGTTGCTACCTGAATTTTTTGCAAGGTGCAACATGAAAGGAAGCTCCAACTCTGATATGTTTTCTGTAGGCCACAACCCACAGGAGGCTCCTACCTACACAGGCTCCAATCTTATATTTACCAAGCCGCTATTTGAAAGGAGACTATAATCCACTTATTCAAATAAGAAACAACAATGTGATGGTTCACCTGGTCATCAATTCTGCATATCTCCATCTTAATATCTGCCTCTTCTTCCATTAAAATCTGCTTCACATAAGCTTTATATGTTCCAAGTAACTAATGCATAACACCTAAATCATTTATCAGATTATCTAACTCTCTAAACTCTTCTCTTCCCTCCAAAATCACATGTTTTATAAGGATAATTTGTTGGGTGTTTGTATTCCACATAAGAATATGAAGTGAAAATTCTTGACTCTTTTTCTTCCACTCATTCATTTCTATGCTCTTCATATTTTGAATATTATAACAAAAATAAGTGCTCCACCAAATATTATTTTAGTCATCTATAATGATTTAGTACACCAATATCAACATAATTCCAATATATGCAACATTATAGGAAGAACATATGGCTATATAATTGAGCATTCATTCCTCATGATCAATAACAACATTCTCAATTAATGCAACATAATAATATTTGGGTAAACCCAAGATGTTGGGTTACAATTTTGTGAGAATCGAGGGCGAAATTTTTTTTTTCTCAACAATTTGGCCGAACTATTAGAGAGTTCAGACGAACTTTCGAAATTAGTTCGGACTAAATCATTCTTTCGTTTACATTGATAGCATATTGACAGCGTGGGCAAACAGGTTTTTGGCCGGGGATTGGAAAACCGGCAACATAATTTCGACCGAACTCTTAAAATAGTCTGGCCAAACTTTAGTTTATAAATACACCAACCCAGAGCCGTTAACGGGTTTCAGGCTTATTACTGTCTATGTCTGTTGTGATCATATTTTTGCATCTACTGTGTGTTTCAGGTTTGCATCTACGTCTGCGTCGTGTTGTTTGGTCTCGGCTCTTGCTGTTCATATTTGCAGGTTGGTTCCAAAATTCAATTTTTCGAGCTTGCATCTGCGTCTGCGTCTACATCCTTCTGTTCGACCTCGGCTCTTGCTGTTAAAATTTGCAAGTATGCTCTGAGTTATGAATTTTGTTTGAGGTATAAAATAAAAATGTAACAACTTAATTGAGTTTGTAATCTTTCATAAGTGTATTTGGCCAAGGCCCATGTTAATATGTTATCTGCAATTTCCCAAGCCATTTTTTGAAAAATCAACTCCTTTTTCCAAATTTTCATTGTTCCTTAGTAAAAAAACACCAATTCTAGAGGTCGCTGAAAGAAACATTTTTTAGGAAATGGAATCATAGGAAATGGATACCCCTACATATAAATTAGCATAATTGAGTTTCATAAGAACTCATAAGTGTAATTAGACTGAACCTATCTCTATAATTTTAGTACAAAATTCTATGTTGGTAATGCGAAAACTTTAGCTCGGTATGCATATTATTTTTCCACAGTAAATGAGCCGACATGACTTAGTGACTTAGTGAATGAGATAACACTGAAATATTCACTTATCCAAGCTCCTTTCTGTGGTGGTAATGAAACATAAATAGCACCAATATAGTGGCTTTAATTAATTGCAATTACACTAAATAGCATCAAAACTATATAACACCAGAACTACCCTTTGAAGAAATACAAACTTCATCTGAATTGCATCTTTGTATTTAGCCTGAAATTTAGTCCTTCTGTAATTTTACCGAAGCCTAAAGTCACCCATCTAAACCTATAAATTAGGTTGAACCTATCTCTATAATTTTAGTACAAAATTCTGTGTTGGTAATGCGAAAACCTCAGTTGGGTATACATATTATTTTTCCACAGTAAATGCGCAGACATAACTTAGTGACTCAGTGAATGAGATAATGAAATGTAGTCAACAGAAGAAAAAATAGCTATAAGGAAAAAAAATAGTTCAACTCTAGCTTATTTTTCATCCAGTAAACATACATCAGGAGCAATTCAAAGATCTTGTACAAATAGTAGACATAAATGTTAACTTATTTTTCATCCAGTAAACATACATCAGAAGCAATTCAAAGATCTTGTACAAACAGTAGACATAAATGTTAACCAACATTGAATGCTAGTATGCATAATACTACGAATCCAAATATTAGTCCACTAAAAATTTGTAGTGCATCAGAAGAGACATACTATACAACCTTCCTAAAATAAAGTTCTCACTCTTTCATCATTAGTATAGCCATTTGTCACTTGTCTAGCCTTTTATTTTTTCCTAACATTTTTTTTATTTTTTAATTTTTTTAATTTTTATAATAGTTATAGATTTTTGCTAGGAAACAACAATTATAAATTATTTTTGACAAATATATTAATAATGAAGACTGAACCTAGCTACATTATTCAACATCTAAGAGACACAATTGTATTGTGATATTTTTCCTTCTTTCCAACTTAGTCCATGCTTCTAGAAAAATCTCTTTTAATGAAGCAGATATATCCATAGTGATCCACTGATATTTGTTCACCAACAACTATTCCATTTTGGACTTATATATCTCAAAACAATGCTCATTGAATTTATGCATCCATATCTTTAAAATACTCAATGATTTTATTTCACCATAGGAATCAATTCGATATATCTCCGATTTTAATGGGGTCTATCACATTTCGAGAAAAACACATTAGCCATAAAAGTTTCCCATTGAAATCAAAATTAATTTAATACAAAACATAGGTTTTAACCTTATATAGTTAATTATTTCAAATAGATTTTTAATAAAATGAAAAATATTCAATGTAAAACATATGCATTAACATATAATTTACTCAAGAAGCCCAAAACGTGAAGATCATTTTTTTTATTAGTATATTAATTTTTAGACCATCACACACACACACACACATATGTATGTATGTATATATGTATATATCCCACGACAATTATAAACTACCAATCCATTACTTTGGATCATATAAGACTTTAGTTCTTTAATTTAAACTGTAGAACCATGGGGTAAACTACCATGGACTAGAAAAATTCTAAAAGAAAATACCATGTGATGAAAACCATCATAAAGGGAGAATTTGTTTTCCCAAAAACCTTTTTTTGGGGCACTGCCCCTGAACACCTATGTGTGGGGGATTTTTTTTCTCTATGAAACCCTAAAGTGGGGGCCCTTTCCTCCCATTTTATTCCCACCACTATGCTTAGAAAAATATATAGTGCATGGGGGTCTTCACATAAAGAATATAACACATACCAAACATCCAATAATTCTCCTGAATGTGACCATCGATGTTGCAATGGTTAGAATTATTTCTACTACCCTTGCATGGATGTGTAGTGGATATTTTATTCTTATCTTTCCCCTATTTCCAGTTCTTATTCCCCTCCTTCAAAGCTTCTTGGTGCTATTTTTTCTTCAAACCACTTAAGTACCCTTTATTTTGGCCTATGGTTTCTAGATAATGTGCATATACACATGGCTCATACATTATCCTTAGGTTGGAAAGAATCACTTGTTTTTGTAGATGGTTATATAGACCCCACATATACTTAAGGAGTACATTTGGGCTCTTGGGAAAGATATCCAATAATATGACCATATTTTTGAACTTAGTACACTCTTATACACCCTTATGTCTACGTAAAGTAGTGTGAGTGATTCCATGGGTCCTCTACACACTTCATAGGGTATAATTGGGACAGGTAGTGTTAACTTCTACAAGTTCTATAGGCAGAGTCTGTAAAGGGCCAAGAAGCCTCTGGATCTCATCTTTTATGAAAGGTGACATATCCAGTAAATTCCCCTACAATCAATCTCTGGAATAGATCTAAATAGAAGTTCTTCATTTTAATATCCATAAACCACAACCACTTTAAGGCAAATCGTGTACATGCGTCATTTCTCCCAAACATGTGTCATTTCTCCCATAAAATCTTAAGGAAAAATTTAAAGCATGTGTCATTGGCTTTCTCCCATTAACTTTAAAGCATGTGTCATTTCTCAAGGCTTTCTCCCATTAATTCAAGGCAAACTTTGAGGTCTAAAAACTGAAATTAGCTTAACTTCCATAGGATAGGATCCCCCAAACTCAAATGGAGTAAAATGTAAAATGTTAAAAATGGAGTGTTTTATGATGTAATGGATCTTAATAATCTAGATTGACATGGCTGTATTGAACTTCCATAGGATAGTATCCCCCAAACTCAAGGTGAGTAAAATGTAAAATGTTAAAAGTGGAGTGTTTTATGATGTAATGGATCTTAATAATCTAGATTGACATGGTTGTATTTTATTAATGTACCTAAATTTACACCTTCCATGTTGCTTTATTCTTTTAAAATGTTAAAAGTGGAGTGTTTTAGGATGTAATGGATATAAATAATCTAGATTGTGTTAAATATGATGTAATGGATCTTAATAATCTAGATTGACATGGCTATATTTTATTAATGTACCTAAATTTACACCCTCCATGTTGCTTTATTCTTGTAAAATGTTAAAAGTGGAGTGTATTAATGTACCTAAATTAACACCTTCCATGTTGCTTTATTATTTTAAAATGTTAAAAGTGGAGTGTTTTATGATGTAATGGATATAAATAATCTAGATTGACATGGCTACAGTGATATGATGATAGTGTAGGTTGATGTTGAAGTTGTAAAATTCTTGTACATATCAATTATTATAAATTATTAAACAATTTGATAAGTGCTAAATCATACTTCTTATTAAGGACATAACTAATTTATGATGATAGTGTAGGTTGATGTTGAAGTTGTAAAATTCTTGTACATATCAAGGATGAATGATAGTACAAGCCAAAAATGACATTATTATAAATTATTAAACAATTTGATAAGTGCTAAATCATACTTCTTATTAAGGACACAACTAATTTGTCATAACATAACTCTGATATATAAGCACAATCTTCAATTCCATTGTTTTGTAGGTAAAGTAATATCTTCACATTAAATCATTTATAAGGTTACTCTAAAATTAAAGGCTTTCTCCCATTAATTAAAGGAAAACTTTAAAGCCTAAAAAATGAACCTAAATTGGCTGAAATTCCATATTATTTTAGTCTGTGTGTTGAGTGTTAACTTCTACAAGGTTCTACAGGTAGAGTCTATAAAGGGCCAGGTAGTGTTAACTTCTATAAGTTCTAAAGGCAGAGTCTATAAAGGCCCAGATAGCCTCTGGATCTCATCTTTTCTGAAAGGTGACATATCCAGTAAATTCCCCTACATTCAATCTATGGAACATATCTAAATAGAAATTCTTCATTTTAATATCCATAAACCACAACCACTTTAAGGCAAACTGTGTACATGTGTCATTTCTCCCATACATGTGTCATTTCTCCCATAAATTCTTAGTCCAAGTTTTTAAAGCATGTGTCATGTTGGCTTTCTCCCATTAACTTTAAAACATGTTTTTAGTAAGTGCATAAAACAATTTTGCAAACCATGTAAATGTCATTTCTCCCACAAACTAAAGGCTTTCTCTCATTAATTCAAGGAAAACTTTAATGCCTAAAAATTGAACCTAAAGTGGCTGGAATCTCATAGGATTTTGGACTTGCATAGGATTTTAGTCAGTCTTTTGAGTGTTAACTTCTACAATTTCTAAAGGCAGAGTCTGTAAAGGGCTAGGTAGGCTCTGTATCTCATATTTTCTCAAAGGTGAAATATCCAGTAAATGCCCCTACAGTCAATCTCTAGAACACAAATATAATTTCTTCATTTTAATATCCATAAGCCACTACCACTCTAAGGCAAACCTTGTACATGTGTCATTTCTCCCTTCTCCCATAAAATTTTAGGAAAAATTTAAGGAACATTTTATTTCTATTTCATTTCTCCCACAAACTCATAAAGGTGTGACTTTTTACATAACTTTATAAACCACCATAACTAGTTGTTTTAGTAAGTGCATAAAATAATTTTGCAAACCATGTAAATTTCATTTATCCCACAAACTAAAGGCTTTCTCCCTTTAATTCAAGGCAAACTTTAAGGCCTAAAAATTGAACCTAAAGTGGCTAAACTCTCATAGGATAGTATCCCCCAAACTCAAGGCTTTCCCCCATTAATTCAAGGAAAACTTTAAGGCCTAAAAACTGAACCTAAAGTGGCTGAACTTCCATAGGATTTTAGTTTGTTGGTTGAGTCTTAACTTCTACAAGTTTTAAAGCAGTCTGTAAAGGGCTAGGTAGCCTCTGGATCTCATCCTTTCTTAAGGCATGTTATTTCTAGATTTGATTTCTACCATAAATTTTAAGGCAAAATTTCATGAAAACCATGCATGAACCATGTATATGTGTCATAAATCTCCCTTATACTCTAGGCAATGCAATCTTTAACACATCTCATTTATAGATGTGAATTATACCATAAAATTTAATTCAAACTTTAAGATAAACCATCAACATGTCATTCATCTCATGCACATGTGTCATTTCTCCCATGCATTTGAAATAAATGTCAATTTAATATATTTTTATTGAATTTGTTTTTTTCAGGGATAAAAAAACCCACTAAATATGGTTAAAAATTAGAAATTATGCATAGATGTTTCTTGCTATCCCAATCCAGGGAAAGCAGTGATTACATATGTGCTTTCCAATATTGCGACTAGCAAAGTCGTCCAAAGGAAAATGAATATACCGAGAAGAAAAACAAACAACGGGGCATATTATATTGTATTGATAGAAGGCTTGGGAATAGCTATGAAGTATGGATCAAATGGAATTGTAGTTTTCACCAATTCTGAACTTATGTGCAACCAGATGAATGGTGTGTACCAAGTTAAGAAGAAGAGGCTAAAAGAACTGCATGGAATATCAAACAATATTGTAAGCCAATTTCAATTTTTTAGTATAAACATTGTACAAATGCGAATAAGATGTTTGTTGATCTATTGTGTGGGACAATGCCAATTCAAGATTCATCTGTCAAAGATGAATTAATAGATGAATTAGAATTATATGGGGCAATGCCAATGCAAGATTCATCTCTCAAAGATGAATTAGTTTTGAGATGCTCTTCTTCAAAAATTAAAAATTCATCTCTCAAAGATGAATTAGTTTTGAGACACTCTTCTTCAAAAATTCAAGATTCATCTCTCAAAGATGAATTAGTGTTGAGACGCTCTCCTTCAAAATTTATTTATGGACATTGTAACATATCTTGCATATGCGTGTGTTTTATACTTATAATGTGTCTTTTTTAATGACCATGTGTTTTTTTCAATTATTTACCAGGTCTCCCACCACAAAATGTAAAGCGCAACTTGGTGAACTTCACATTTTTATAAAATTAAAATGCAACGACTTCAACAAATTTCTATTTAAATGGAGTTTCACGCTGCTTTTTTGATGACCATGTGTTTTTTCAATTTTATACCAAGTGTGCTCCCACCATGTAAAGTGAAATTTGATGAAATTAACATTTTTATAAATGTTTTTTCTTAAATTGAGTTTCACACATTAATTAGTGCTTTGAAATTTGTGTTTTACATAATTTGTGTACACTAAATTACATTAATTTTCTAAAATTTATTTTGAATTTATTTTAAATAGTAATTTAAAAAAATAATTGTAAATGTCCATTGTAGATATATATATCATGGAGGATGAACAACGAAGATCAACATAATCCCATATCTCTACGAGAGTGGGGGATCAGGGATCGAGGGATGTTCATGGAATTTAAATATAATCTTAAATATCCATACATATGCATACATGTGTGTACATATGGAATTGATTTTTTATCAATTTTTTGAGTTAAATTAGTTGTTAATAAGTTTCATTTTTTATTTTTTAGGAGAAGGGTGTCTACTCCATCAATGGATCATGCCCATGGTTCACGCAATCGTGGTATGGTTCACACGATTTAATCAGTAAGTATGTACATGTATTTATATGCATGAATGTATTTTTTAATTGATTATAAATTCATATTTGTTTATGTAGCTTCTCTCTCATCTCGTGAGGTTGGTGGTGGTTCAGATTCCCTTAGAGGGTCATCAATAAGTGCTGGCAGATTCCATGAAGGTGGTGATATGTATTCCCCCAGAGGCCAATCAATGGATGGTCGTGTTGGTTCTCAACCAATCGGTGGTTGTGTTGGTTCTCAGCAGGGTCGTTATGGTTCTCAACAGTCTCAGGGTGGGCAAGATGCTAGCCAACCACATAGAGGTGGCCATCAATTTGAATATTTTTTTCATTCAATTTATACAAATTTGTTTACATTTGTTTTTTTAATATACACAATTTTATATATTGATGCAGAGGCTGAAAATGTTTCTCTAAATGTTGCTAAAAAAGGATGTAGGGCAGAACACATCATTCAAGAAGAAGGTTTTCCACCACCCACGACTTATCCGGCCGACATTTTTGATATTCGTTGGGAAACAAACAAGAAACAATGCAACTTAGAAAAGTGTCAACATCTTCATGAAAAATTGAAGAGAGATATCGTGGCTTTGACTCTACCTGTTGAGTGTTGAGAAAGCTTGGAATTAATTACACACTCTTTAGGTGAACTAGTAGATGTGTACCGAAAGCTTGGGCCAACCACTGATACTTCTGTAGAAGTCATGAGATAAATAAAGAAAACTGTGATGGGTCCCGATAAATGGGAGGTTGTTAAATAAAGAGTTACAACAAAAATGGCCAAGTCTATGTTTAATTTCAAAGAAGGGCCAAAAAGAAAGATGCTAAAGGTTCAATATTTCAAACACCATCATATAACTCACTATTTGTATGATAGACACCTTGCAGCCTATGGAAGACTCCAATGGAACAATGAGGTTCCACTTTATTTTGCAAAATTATTTTAAGTAGAATTATTTTTGCAAATGAAACCCAATTACAATGACCTTCCCTCTGAATTTTTTGGTCCTCAGAAAGGTCGATTGTGTGACCGTAGGGGCGCTAGGCGTGATGTTAAGTTTCCTTGCCCTGAGCCACCATTGGTTAGTCTACCTTTTCATGTCGAAACTTTGCGGTCAGAGATGGAAGCCACTTCTCAAATTAGTCGAGAAGCAAGGGATGCCATCATTGACAATGCTCACAGTAGATTGGGTGGAGTTGATGTTTGTCTAAATCGACAAAGAGCACGTGATAATGCATGCGCTAATTTTGTGTATTATAGATATGAAGTGATTGACAACATGAGTGTTGAATATCTCAAAACATATGTATAGAATTGTCGCAATGGTTGGCAGGACCTAATTTTTCATGAGGAAGAGAGCATGGGAATGGTATGTGTTAATGGTTAGGGTTCAATTATTTTAACACATGTACAATTTGTAATAAATACATATATACATACATTTATTTGTATACATTAATCTAACAAAACTGTATCATTATATGTTAACATCATTTGCAGTTGTCACGCATGATGAATGAAGAAAATGTTAATATCACGGTTGGAGCCTCCGGTTCAAACAATCAAGATGGTTCTCGCCATCAAGATATGTTGGAAAATGTTAGTGTTTTTTAAGTGAACAAGATGATGTACAATTTTTTTATTATCTATTATTATATATATCGAAACATGATGAGATATTTTTAAAATAAATAATTGTGCACACACGTACATGTATATATATATATATATATATATATATATATATATATATATATATATATATATAATAAAATGTTTTATCATATTTCATTTCCGTCCGATGTTTCTGGGATGGCAGCACCTTCTTCTTCCTTGGGAGATGTACCTTCTTCTTCCTTAGGAGATGTGCCAAATCCACAATCACAAGTATGGATAATTTTTCACTTTTAAAATTTATGTTTTTAAGTTATATATTCCACCTCAAAAAGTTCCATTAAAAAATGAGATATATCTAGATCTTGAGTTATTTTAAATTTTTTTAATTTTAGGTTTTTGGAGATTTTCTTTCTGAGTCACTGTTAGGAGATTTTCCAAATCCACCAGCACAAGTATTCAATTTTTCACTTAAATATATATAGGTTTTTAAGTTATAAGTTATAAATTGAAGTTTAAAAGTTTTATTATAAATTGAGATCTAGAGATTTTGAGTTATTTTAATTTTTTTGAATTTTAGGATTTTGGAAATTTTCTTTTGGAGCCTCTCTTAGGAGATGTGCCAAATCCACCTACAGAAGTATTCAATTTTTCACTTAAATATATGTTTTTAAGTTATAATTTATAAATTGAAGTTTAAAATTTTTATTATAAATTGAGATCTTGATCTTGAGTTATTTTATGCTTTTATTTTTTTTGAATTTTACGTTCCTATAGAGGATTTCTTTTCTCCACGGACTCTAGTGATGGAGATAGGAACATCCACACCATTTCAACCATTTAAACAAGTTGTCTAACCTTTTTTTAATGTTATTGAAAATAAGTTTATATATGATGGATGATAAAATATTTAAAACATTATATTTTCAATAGATTTAGTCTTAAATTTACTTTTTTATATATAGTATTATCTAGATGCAATCATATATAACTTGATACTTGATACTTGTGAGATCTACAAATTTTGGACATATTTTATGTGAACTACATTGGGTACATGTGAATGTGATATATAATATTTTTAAAACTTAAGTTTTGGATGGTTGAACTACATTTGGCATGTGAAGTAATGTTATAGTTTTATATAACTTGTTTGTTTTTAAAACTCAAGTTTTCGATGGTTGAACTACATTTGGCATGTGATATAATGTTTTGTTTTTATTGGATCGTTGAACTACAATTGGCATGTGAAGTAATGTTGTGATCTATATTAATGTTTTGTTTTAAAACTTAAGTTTTGGATGGTTGAACTACATTTGGCATATGAATTAATGTTGTGATATAATGTTTTTTGATTTTAAAACTCAAGTTTTGGATGGTTGAACTACATTTGGCATGTGAAGTAATGTTGCGTTATAATTCTTTTTTTTTTTTTAACTTAAGTTTTCGATGGTTGAACTACATTTGGCATGTGAAGTAATGTTGTGATATAATGTTTTTTTTTTTAAACTCAAGTTTTGGATAGTTGAACTACATTTTTCATGTGAAGTAATGTTGTGATCTATATTAATGTTTTCTTTTTTAAAACTTAAGTTTTGGATCATTGAACTACATTTGGCATGTGATATAACGTTTTTTTTTTATTGGATAGTTGAACTACAATTGGCATGTGAGGTAATCTTGTGATATAATGTTTTTGTTTTTAAAACTCAACTTTTGGATGGTTGAACTATATTTGGCATGTGAAGTAATGTTGTGTTATAATTTGTTTTGTTTTTAAAACTTAATTTTTGGATGGTTGAACTACATTTGGCATGTGAAGTAATGTTGTGATCTATAATGTTTTGTTAAATTAAAACTTAAGTTTTGGATGTTTGATCTACATTTGGCATGTGATATAATGTTTTGTTTTTATTGGATAGTTGAACTACAATTGGCATGGCATGTGAAGTAATGTTGTGATATAATCAAAATGTTTTTAAAACTCAAGTTTTGAATGGTTGAACTACATTTGGCCTGTGATTATGATATTATGTTTTGTTTTTAAAATTCAAGTTGTCGTTTTCCAAAAAAAAAAAAAAAAAATCACATGAATATATGTACATGTAGAAATGATTTTACACATGTTTGAATATATATGTTAAAACGATTTAAGTACAATATATATAAACAATCATAAGATTCTAGGTCTTGTTAGATATGTTAAACAATCATAAAATTTTAAAAATGCATTCTATAATGTATATATATCCAGTACGTACGACATTTTTCATCAATGCATGTATAGAAAAGCTACTTTCAGTTAATTCCATTCTAGAACATATATATCTAGTACGTGCAACATTTTTCATTAATGCACATAGAATAGCTACTCGAACAATTAATTTCATTCTAGAACATATATATTCAATACGTGAAACATTTTTCATCAATGCACATATAGTAAACTATCAATGCTTAATTCTAGAACATGTATATATATCGAAAATGCAACATTTTCTCATTAATGCATTGCTAGAAAAGCATTGCATTTAATTGCATTCTAGAACATATATATATATATATATATATATATATATATATATATATATATATATATATATATATATATATATATATATATATATATATATATCCAATGAATACTTCTAGAACATATATATCCAGTACTTGCAACATTTTTCATCAATGCACATAGAAAAGCTACTTTCAGTGAATTGCATTCTAGAACATATATATATCCAATGCATGCAACATTTTTCATCAATGCATGTACAGAAAAGCTACTTTCAGTTGATACTAGTGTGCATGTGCCAAAACAATGTACATGTGCAAACGCTTTCACAGATAACATAACAAGGCAACTCAATTTTTAGTTGAGTTTTGGAAGTTCTAAAACATGAATCCAAAGAGAAGAAATTGTTGGGCAGTTCAATTAAAAAAATTCCAATGTAATGCCATCTTCAATGATCCATTCATGATCGGATTTTGACATTTTCCATTTCTTAGTTTTCCTTTTTTTCTTTGATTGAACCTCTATCAACTTTATGCATGCTGCACACAACAAGTGACTATATTGACAACTTATGACATCAGGTTCATAGTCTTCGAAGTAAACATAATCCCCACTTTGATTAGTTTGTTTGAAAAAATAAACTTTCAGTATAATAGATCCTCTATCATATGGAAACCTGTGATCATTATAGTTTTCTAATAATTTTATCTTTCATTTAGTGCAACACATCAAATAATACTTCACATTTTCATCATTCTCAGTTTTTTTTTTAAATTCAAGTTGTCATTTTCCAAACAACAACAAAATTCACATTAATATATGTACATGTAGAAATGATTTTACACATGTTTGAATATATATGTTAAAATGATTGAATTACAATATATATATATATATATATATATATATATATATATATAAACAATCATAAGATTTTAAAAATTCATTCTATAATGTATATATATCGAGTACGTGAAACATTTTTCATCAATGCACATAGTAAAACTACTTGAACAATTAATTGCATTCTAGAACATATATATCGAGTACTTGCAACATTTTTTATTAATGCACATAGAAAAGATACTTTCAGTTTTAATTGCATTCTAGAACATATATATATATATATATATATATATATATATATATATATATATATATATATATATCCAATACTTCTAGAACATATATATCTAGTACTTGCAACATTTTTCATCAATGCACATAGAAAAGCTACTTTCAGTGAATTGCATTCTAGAACATATATATATCCAATACATGTAACATTTTTCATCAATGCATGTATAGAAAAGCTACTTTCAGTTGATACTAGTGTGCATGTACCAAAACAATGTACATGTGCAAACACTTGCACAGATAACATAACAAGGCAGCTCAATTTTTAGTTGAGTTTTGGAATTTCTAAAACATGAATCCAAAGAGAAGAAATTGTTGCGTAGTGAAATTAAAAAAATTCCAATGGAATGCCACCTCCAATGATCCGTTCATGATCGGATTTTGACATTTTCCATTTCTTAATTTTTTTTTTTTCTTTGATTGAACCTCTATCAACTTTATGCATGCTGCACATAACAAGTGACTATATTGACAACTTATGACATCAGCTTCATAGTCTTCAAAGTAAACATAATCCCCACTTTGATTAGTTTGTTTGAAAAAATAACCTTTCAGTATAATAGATCCTCTATCATATGGAAACCTGTGATCATTATAGTTTTCTAATAATTTCATCTTTCATTCAGTGCAACACATCAAATAATACTTCACATTTTCATCATTTTCGATAGGTGAAATTATAGCAAAAACATCTCCTGCACAGTAAAACAAAATTAAAAAACTTATGTATTTAGATTTAGATCATAATTCACATGAAAAACTAACTTTAAAATAATTTTAGTATCTATTTCTAGATCTCTATCGTTTGAAAGCAATTCAAATGTTACCTTTTCTAGCAAGATCAGAAACTTGATCACCATCAAATGATATTGTAGTCTCCTCTGATTACATTTCTTCAAACATTGCAATGGACATTTTCCCCTTTATATTTAGCTCTCCAATCTCTTACATACATTTGGTTATCACAAACGTCATTGGATTTTATGTTGTCTATGAAAACATGACATAAACAAGAATATTTCCTTTTATCCAATGCAAACACATTTGTGGACAACTTTGTTTTAATTGAATGCAATTTTCGAGTCCCTTTATTGTTTCAACGTCATTTCCAATTGATCTATCTACATCTTCGATCCCAATATGCTAAAAAATCTATATATGGAAAATTGAAAGAAGAATGTAAATATGATATCAAAATACCATCAAAGATAATCATTGTGATAAATGTACATTGTTTAAAATTGGGTATCCAATCAAAATTAAATTGAGTGTACCTTCGCACTTCCCTTGATCGGTTAGTCTCATGGCTTAGAGCAGTGATGCACCATTGAACAACGTCTTTAGCTTCCACAAGTTGGTTTTCAGAGTGGTTCTTTTGATATCTTCAAAGTGCTCATTTTATGCATGCCCCTGCACCGTCATGTTCTCCTTTTCCATGGCTAGTCTCAAATAAATTCCAACAATGTTTAATGCAGTTTTTTTTATGAAGAAAACACAACCAAAAGAATGATCGTGAAGATTTGAATTGACATGCGCATCCATCTGAACATATCCAATGTTCATTGAATTTTATTCCACGACTTTTCAAGGAGTCATAAATCTTTCCAAAACAGTGTTGTACAAGATATGTATCATGTGTACGATTGTCACTGATATAAAAGTGATATTCTTTAATAACATGCCTATTTTCACTGGTGCTTTCTATATGATCGATGTTTTGTTTAGCATGTCTATATAGAATATGGACGAGCATGGAGACTTGGTCAGAATGATAGTATTCACTCTGAATTTCTTTTTGTGGAACAAATGTGTAGTTTTCTGCAAAACTAAATACTAACAAAATGGTCCTTGGTGGAAAACTTCACTGGATTTTTTGAATTGCAAGTCTTGCCATCGAGATCTATGGGAATGCTTGGTGTATTTATAAATTTCCGCCTCAAACTTTCTCAAAAAATCTATCACAAAAATTTATTCTTCTTGTAATTCAATTCTTTTAGCACTATTTGAACCTTGAATCAATGTATCAATATATTCATATCTCTTCCATTTCACTTTCATGTTGGAAAATGATTGATCATTTATATCAGTACAATATTTGTCTTGAAATTTAGTCAAATTTCCACAATCATCACATTTTTTACCACCAACACATTTCTTTTCTTAAAATAATTCATCACTTTCTCTTTCACATAGAATTCGAGATATGAGATCACGGATAGTGGAAGGAGGAGGTGAATCTTTCCAAAATGTTCTACCAAAATTAAGGTATGTGTCATAATATAACTGAAATTCCACATGATAACGAAAACAACAAGTGTTGCGTACGGTGATAGGTTTTACGAACCCTGGTTTTTGTTGAACAAAAGCACTGATTGAGACATGAATTTCATGATTCTCTTCTTTGAACTTGTTGAACAACTTTATCTCAGTGGTTTCCAAGAAATATTTTGCATGTTCTTCGTATTGATTTCATGCTATTTTTCTTCGCATCACATCCCTTGCATTTGGAAAAACATGAGAATTTTTCTTCCAATATTCATATATTATTTTTTTAACATTTTCTCCAAGTATATCTTTGTATGGTTTCCTACAAATAGCTCTCCAACAAGCGAGTTCATCATTTACATCTATTTGCAACCGAAATTTTCGATTTTTGTGCAAATTTTTTCGTGAGGTTCCTAATGCTCGTACCATAAATTTTACCAAGTGATCCTCTTTAGTACTTGATGAAACCACTGCCATATGTATTTCTATACATACAGCTAAAACATTTTTCTGTCTAGATCTTCTAATTAAATTTATAGCACTATTTATATTTTGTATCACATTTTCCTTCATTTTTTTATCTTTTGTTGATTTTCGAATACCCAATAAAGTTGTAGCTTCTTTTAATTTCCTTAATGATAAGAGACCTTTCAACATTTAGGCTTGAACTGTCACATTTTCCTTTATGAAGTATGTATCAAAAATGTGTTTAACACGATATCATATAAAATGGTCAGCTCTTTTATCTCCATATGTGTGAGTGTCAACATTTTCTAACATGTCATCATCGACATTGATTTCATCTGTACATATTCAAATGAATAGTACATAGTAAGTTTACATATTCAATAAATAACTAAATTAATAAATATGTATAATTTCAATAATACGTGCATGTGTTCAACACACACACACACACACACACACATATATACATACCTTGTGATTCAATTTCTTCACTTGAATTTCTTTCAACATTTTCACCATCTTCAATCATTGGTTCAATATCTCTTTCACTTTATCTTTCAAAATTTTGTATCTCATCATCAATGTTTTGAGGAATATCTCTCTCTGTTTACATTGAAAAATATTTTTCAAATTAGTTCATCAAATAAAAATTAAGCTTGAACACATTTTACACTAGGAAAATTTTAAATATCAAATTCATAATATTTACATTTACATACCTACTTCAACTTCTAGTTGAGGTTGATTTTCCCTTTCAATATTTGAGAGTGCTTCCCTATTTATTTTGCGTGATTCTCTCCCCTGTTCTCTACGTTCCCTAGGGTCTCTTGTTCAATCATATTTTCTCGCGCAATTCCTTCGATTTCCCATGATAATAGAGTATGAAGTTCAAAAATTTCCTTCAAAAATTTAGACAAAAACTCAATTAAAAAAACATCACAAAAGATTTAATTTAAAAAAAACTTCATGTCTGAGGTGAAGGCACTAATCTGTGGTTATTAGTGTTTTGTTTCAAAACAATATCACCAAGTGGAGCGAGTGTTGTATTTATTTTTATTTTACTCTGAAAAAAAACGATAATATATATATATATATATATATATATAACAAAAAGGAAAAAAGAAAAAAAGGATAAAATGTAGTCAAAGGGACTCTTTATATATATATATATATATATATATATATATATATATATATTGGAAATCTAATTTTTTGCTGAAGAAAATGGTGCAAGCCTAATGTTCGGGTTGTAAGATATATAATATGTTTTATTTATAAGTGGGTCAAACTTAGTGTCAAAGAACATGTTAAAAGATACACAAATTTGGTGGTGTGATGTCGTCTTTTAGATATGGGCTTCGCATACAATGAGCCCGACATCAAAAAAGGCTTGACGGTTATATGGAAGGGTGCCCTCGAGGTTAGATTTGGAAAAATAGTTGTCACGATGATTGACGACTATGATCGACCCCACTGACACTCCTCTATGGAACTACTTAATGCTTATGGTTCCCCCTCGGAAGTGGTAAGTCGTTTCTACCAACACCATGATGCTACAGTAAGTAAGTGGGACCCAAAAATTCCACGTCAATAATTACAAATCATCACCATGCCACTCCATTTTATGCCACCTCACCCACCCTTTTCCACATCACTTGCCATGCTCTCTGTTATCATTGGAAAATTGGACAAGAAAAGGACATCCTAAAATGTCAAGAAAAAGGATATACAGGGTTGAAAAACATTAGAGAATCTGGAAAATTTAACTTTCTCTAAGGTCAAGAGGAAAAATTATCAAATTGCGCATAGAAAACACAGGAAAACTGTGATCTGTGCATATTTTTCTTTGATAGTAGTGTTGGTCTCCGTGGAATTCCCTTAATAAGCCGCGCGGTCTTGAGTATGGCAGACGGTGTTGAGTATGGCAGAAGGTCACCATCCAGGACCACTTGGCACAATTCACGAAGAATATTCTCCACTTAATATTGCCCAAGGACAGCTGCCTAGAGCCACCTTGAGACCTCAAGTGAGAGCACAATGGAATCAACCCCCGCTCTTAGGTCACTATCCACATATGTACCAAGAGAGGGAAGAAGATTTGAATTTTGCCTATAAAATGTCACCATGAGAAGAATAATTTATAACACATTGTTATGCTGGCCAAATTTCCCATGAGAAAACTAGCAGTGTGTTGTCCAAGTAGCAAGATATTGAAGGGATTCAGTTGTTGGCCATCCAACATCTCAATCCCAAAGGAGAAGTGCACGAAGTGTCGGATATCCGATGACTCGTTCGAGGATAAGAGAGAGGCCTCAAGAAAGCTTAAGGGTAGAGCCTTCATTGCTTTGGGTATTAGAGCTCCATAGCTATAAGGACTCACTGCAAGTGTGTAACATTCTACCTCTTCTTTACCACCAACGACTAATAAGAGGGGATTTGTTCTCCGTTAGGATTATTAGTTCGTTTACTCGATTGAGCTTGTGTTTATGTGTATTTTTTGTTTTGTTTCCTCTTCTTGTTTGTATCATGCTATGTTCCATAAACTAGTTTTTATACATGTTATGATGTTTCACTAACCATCTAACAACTCATTTTTTCCCTGTTACCAATTCTTGTAGGTTAGCAATCACTACTATGTGTAATGAACACACTAATACATTGTCTTCCACATCATTTGTCCATGCTCTTTTGTCCTCATTTTCATCAATCCATTTTTTTCACCCTCCTGCCTATAAAACCTTGTTTTCACCAAATTCACTCATTTTGGCAGCTATTTCACATTGAATGATGTCGTCTTTAAATTCCTACCTCCCTCACCAATTACCTGCCAATTTACCAGGTATCTAAACATCCTTAACCACTTTATGAACTTTAAATGAAAATTAAAAAGTCTAAAAAGAATGTCCTGTCTAGTTCCTTGACCCATATACCTCTTATGGATATGGAGCATGATATATTTGAACTTTTTTTCCCACTTAATTTAATGGAATTTCATCAGAGTAGCCTTGCAAACCAGGTTGAGTCAAAAATATTGTCGATAATGGTCAAGTTGGATCTAGTTTATCCAATTATCTCTTAAACATATTTTTTCTCAGTGTTTGTTAGTTGGTTGACTTCTTCCTTGTACTCATAAAGATGTTATGTTATGAATTCTCTGGGAGAAAACATTTTACAAGTCTACTCATTGTTAATTCACCAATCCATTTATTTTCCTCAATCATACCACTATACCGCTTTCTTTGATGAAACCCTCCTTTCTATTTATCAAAATATATTAGTACAAGATAAAAATAGCGTGTACAAAATTTTTCCTCCAAGTGTAGTTCTTCCTTCAAATTCAACTCAGTTTCCCATAGGTTATTTTTCTGAGAGTGTCGAGCCTGTTTTACAAGTAATTGTGAAATTTTTGGGAAAAGATGAAACCTCAGTAATAGAATATCAAGCTATAGGGATGTTTCATTTAATGATGCAACTTGATATTGTAATGTATATTCCTACCTTTTCAGAATGTGAAATTAATTCACAACTCCTAAATTTTAGTATTGCTTGGTATTCTAGGTTTCCTTCTTTGTTGGTGTATCTCTTCCTATATGTACATGTCGAGAAATTTATGGACCTGGGTATGAACATTATGGATGTAAATAAGCATAAGAAAATGTTGGTTAATTGGATTGATGTAGTCAAGAGTAAACTAAATAATGAGGGATTTTCTTATTACATTGTCTCCTTCATGTCAATTGTCTATAGAATTATCAATAATTTTGTCTCTCCTAAAATTTTACCAAAGGCTCAGTCTCTTTTACTAATGAGCATTGAGCTTAGATTTGAAAGTTGGAGACTGATTTGATTTGAAGATTATATAGAAATCAAATTGTATGCAGAAAAAATTTCACCATATAGGCTTCCTTATTTTGTTCTTATCTTGAGGTAATTGCATTGGAATTCATTAGGAAAAGCCTAAATGTGGATCAAATACATTTTATCCCAACTAGAAGGGGATTTTTATTTAAATGATAGAGGACTATTGGCCTATTTATTATAAACAATAGACAAGAAACATGGGAGGTTGAGAGAATGTCCTAAGTGATTAATTTACACCAGGGAGAAAAATGGCACTAATATCCACATCACATCATCTCAAAGAGGAAATTAGATATATCTTGTGCCCCTAACATCCTTGAAGTAAAGCCTGAACTGGAGAAGTTATCAAATGACGGCTTGGTTGAGACACAAGGAAGTATGGAAATAGAAACTCCTCTCCCCACTAAAAAAGGATTGAAAATAGGAGCTACATATGGCATTTACCTAGAGGGGAAAGTTCTAAAATTATTAAAATGAAAAAAAATGCTGGGATATGAAACTAAATTTGAAAAATGCATTGAAAGTCCTTCCAATGAAGTTGGTTTTCAAATACAACTTGGAGGAGCGGAAGGGACACCATCATCTATAATTCAAAGTGAAAAGAACATAGTTCCTTGAATGTTTTAAAATATATTTATGAATAGAATGAATTAAGAAACATGAATATAAAGGCCAATGTTATCACTCAATTGGAGTCCCAATCTATCTCTGGTTATCAAACAAGACATATTTCAATGATGGTTCTGGAAAGAAATCAATTGAGATTTTCCTTTACTCATCCTGTTTCTCAATCAATCTTCTATGGAGATGATTTTAGGACAGTTAGTTTGTCTATGATCACAAAATATATTCCATTGCTAGACAAGATAAATCTTCATAGACATACAAGATAATTAATATATAATGATCTCAACAAATCATCATTGGTAGAAAGTAAAATAAAGGCCTTATTGAGAAAGGTAATTGATCAGATGAAGCTTGAGAGAGCTAATTCTCGAGATCTTCATACTAAAAATGAATAATTTAAAAATTTGATAGTTAAGCTTGGGGTTAATCCAGAGGAAAAATTAGTATTCCAAGCCCCGATCCAAAGTGTTGAGTCTAAGATCTATTCATTAAGGAGAAAATTAAAATTTCCTACCCGAGAGCATGTTCATGCTCCAAAGTTGGCTCAAATTAAAAAATAAAAGGATATATTAACTCATGAGCTTATGGAAAGAAATAAGGAGTTAGTATCTCTCAAGCAGTTCAACGCCGATTTACAATAGAAAATAGACAAACCTGTTCTCTCAATTGTGGTGTAACCAGAATGAGAAGATCCTAGAGAAATACTCCCAGAGTTATGTCAGAATTGAATATTTCAGAGGCTGAGTTTAATAAATTACAAAAAATTATAGATGATACAAAGGATAATTGGAACAAAAAGAGATACAACTAAATATGTCTAGAGATAATGCAACTAACCATCACAAAAATTACCAATCAACATGTGATGATGTTAAGGATTTGAAGGAAAATCTTAAAGGGAATATGTCTCCTATTTAAAAAAGAGAGATCATCTAGAGTGACATTATTCAGTAGGTAAAATCAGTACAGGATCATATGATAGTCATGGCTAAAGAAAAATAAAGGATTAGAGCTTTTAAATCTGCTATTTACACCAACAAAAATGAATCTCAGGAAAGTGCATAGTTGGCTAAAAGAATAATTGATTATATAAATGCAAAATCTTCCAAGGAATTGAAAGAAATGTATATTGTAGACATAAAAACTATGGTGGAAGAGATAACTAAGATGGTTTAGAAGATATGTATAAGAAATAACCTAAAAGCATGTTATTGGAGGTTAGAGAGTGAGCGACATCATTTAATCATTTTTTTGACAAGAGAGTTCGAGAAGGGTTACCCTCATGTTTGGATCAACAAGGAAATATCCTTCCTTGGGAACAATATGAAGTATTTCTGGTGGAAACAAAGAGTACAATAAATGCTTCTCATGAGAGAACAACCATTTTAAAGGGAACAACAATTTTGAATTACTTGCAGAGTTATTTCCAGTTGCTATGGCTAATCAAAAATTTGTTTACTGAGAATCCCACATACACCAAGGTAACCAATTTGAGGATGAGATACAATAAGATGACGCAATGCCTGACTCTAGACTTAAATATGTGCAAAAAAATGCAAGAATTTAGTGTTACCAGTGGAGTTTCAAGTTGTGGGACCAGGAACTTCCTCGAGTATGGTTGAAGTTGCACAAAAGTCCCAAGTCTCCAAATAGTTATGTTTACTTATTTTCAATTTTGGAAAACATATCATTCTTTTAATTTCAAAATTAGAAATAATTTAGTTCTATTTTTCATAAGAATCAAATAGTTATAAAGTAGCTTTTGACAATTGATAGTTTTATAATTGTCTCCAATGTAATAATTCCTTTAAAAATACATCAAGGGACTGGTTTTTGGGTTCCGAATTTTGGCCTCAAAGAGATAATTTTTCTATGTAATGTACAATATTTTCTTGGAGAAGTAATAAGAAATTTACGGATGATTACAACTATCTGTTTATTATGATATGTTTACTTTCTCTCATTGTAAGTCATTTATGTGTTGTTCTTCCTTGGAAAATGTATAAAGAAGATGTTGGTTCTTTTTAATCACACAAATTTAATTCTTCTTTAAATTGCTTATAGTACATGTACATATTTATTAAAGGTAACCTTAAACTGTGATCCACATTTTCATCATTTCTCTTCTTTAGTCTTTCAACTAAGATTTGGTGTAAAATATTTTGTGCATGCAACCTTATACATTGAATCTTCCACTTTTTATTTCTTTCACCATACTACAACTTCAATAAATAATTTTTCATAGATATTGTGGCGATCTTGAGATGGTTTTTATTTACTCCAATAACTACCCATACATTACATTTTTAAAGAATATCTTTGGGAAAATAATGTATAAAGTGATAAAATAATAGCTTTTTACCATTTATACATATATGTCCTAGGAACTAGCCTCCTTTCAGCCAGAGGTTGTCCCTAGGGTAACAACAAGTACAATGGCCATAAATTTTGCATGAAAATGTTGGATGAAAAATAAAACCTTCTGATTGTGCGATAATTTTATTCTTACATGTCTATGATGTTTCCTCTAGAATTGACAAATGTCAAAAAGTCTCTAAAAAATTATAGTATGTGTATTTGGATGACATACTTGAGTGTAACTTTAAATCTTTTAAATTGGTTCTATTTGACATCAAATTGTGTAGGCTACAAATGAATTAATGTGATCCCATTAGATCTGTTATACTACAACATGATAATAAATTTACCATGGTTAATATTGTAAACGCACTGTCTCAACCTTGGTGAAGTGTTCACTTATTAGTCTAATATCCCTTGAATGGTTAGAGAGTTGGGATACTTAAATTTATTTTTGTCTTCAAATCTTGAAATAAATGTTACCATTTCATTCGTCTAAGTGATATGTTTTGACTACTATAAAATTTTAGCCCAATCCAACCTTTGGATCAAAAGTTGTAGTTCTTCAAATTTTTTCATTGCCTCGTCATCCTTAGGCAATGTGGCAACCACATTGTAGTCTAGTTAACCTCTCACCACCATTTGGCTTGGTCGTATTAGTGTCTGACCCATTCATGGCATGGGTTGTCACATATATTGTGTGCATACATATATTTAAAAACCTTGACTTATTCACACTAGACAAGTATAAACATTTATAATTATATGTTCAATTGACAAGATGTAAATTGTTGGTGACCTTCCCCTTATCTAGGCTTTGTTAACTGACCCTTTTCATTTATGAAATCAAAATTTTCTCTAAGGGTAGCCTTCCAGGCTGAACTATAAGGTGTTCTATCCTTGCACCAATGGATAAACAACCAAGCTCACATGTATTCCATCATAGCCCATGATTATGTCATCCCTATCCTTTCCATCTAAACTCCGCTTTATACTTCTAGGGAATAACCTTCGAGCTTATGTGTCATGGCAAGTTCATCTCCCCATGTGGTCAATACTCCTAGTTGGTCCATCAACTCACACCCTCACTCAACCACTCTAGAAACCCTACTCTTACGACAACATTCCAGTGTTGATTCAACTCAACTGTTCAACATATGCATCAAAATGAAACCCTCTGAGGTAATACGTATGGGGTGAATTGTCTATGGGTCATACCTAAACCAAATCTCACCACAATAGGCCTTATGCATGGGCAGTGGTCCTTCCACTGGTGAATATGAGGGCCCCAACTCACCCTAGCCTTTTGCACACCAATGAATCTACCATGATATCCCAATCCTTATTAGCTTGAGCATTCCCTTGTGTAATTATTGAGGGTTTGTGGGATGTAACCTCTAGGATTACGTCATCCTGGGTTTCCCGTTGGCCATTGATACCTCTAACTTGATCTTGACCACTCGTTACAAGATGTTTTCCCTTGATCATGAGTCTAGTCACGAGGGAAAAAGGGAGGAACCAGTTAATGTTAAGGCTACTTATAAGAACTTATCCAGCACATTTATTCACTCTTAAGTGTAATGGGGTTGGGACTTATCCATTAATACGGGGTACTTATCCATCCAAACTCTCATAGATCAATGGTATTCCTTTATGATCAAATAAAAATGGTAGAAACTATACACATAACCAAAATCACAGAAGGATTACATGTCCATAAGGAATAAATAACCATTGTTCTCATTGATTAGATATGGTGTCATGCCCATCTAATAATTATGAAACCAAGCCAACAAGATATTGAGGCAATATCATCTTCAATAATGAGAACAAGGCTCTCTCGGCCCTTTGCTTCGAGAAAGTAGAAATATCGACCGAAGAACATGGGTCTGCTTTATTGGAAAATTTGGAACAAAATTCACATGAATAAACAAACCAACATACAAATGAGGGGTAATGGATTTCCAGTATACTGCACCATGCTATATGTGGTGCTGAAGTGAAATTATAATAAAATAAATTCATGCTACTGTAAGCCATGAATGGGTTTCAGGCAAGGTAATAACAAAAATAACCAATACATGAATAGCCCCTAACCAAGTACCAACCAAGTTCAACACCATGGCTGAAACCAATCATTCAAGTAGGGATTTACTATATCATTCCACCAAGAAAACAACATTGGGAATATGGAACCCAACATTAAGAAATTTGACATCACCATGTGTAAAATAAGGATGCAACATTATGTGAAGTACAAGGGCGTAACATCAATTCATTCAAGTTCATGAGGTTGTGCCTCACAAAATACATGATATAGATCTATTGGTCTGACTGCTTGATAAAATGGATTTGTAGACCCAAAACCAAGGTATGAAACATTGAATGCTTGAAGGAGAACCTCAAATAAAATAATAGGTCAACGAGGATAAAGGAAGAGTAAATCCAAAATATTACCACATTGCAAGCATAGAAAATGCTAATTAAAGATTAAAATCAATGAATTCACCATGTTTCAATAAGAAAGAAATCTCATGCTAAATATTACTATGACATAACCAATATTCTTACATGCTATCCCAATTCCCTTAAAAAATAACACATCACAATAGTTAATATTGTAAATAACACTAAGAAAATCATGTCTCAAGAAAAATAGTACTATTTCAAACCATAAATGTAACACACAATCATTATCATGGAAAAATACATGTGGAACACATACCTTGTAATTTTTTTGGAAATCAGGTCTGGGACTATGACTCTCCAGCCAACTAAAGATAAATTTAGCCATGTTTCACTTGCAAATATCACTTTCCAGCTAAATTCCATAGCCTATTTTTTCCTTTGCTTAAGGGTAGAAACAAAACCTCCCATTGTTCCACGGACTCCAAACATCTTTCCACCTCCACCCACTAGCTGAATTGAAAGCAACAAAATGCATAGGGAGTCTAGAGACTCATTGTATCCACCCTTTAAAACTCAACATCATGATTCCAACCAACTTAGGGACTCTAGAACCATAGAAAAATCAAACATACGATAAGGAAGGCATCCAGAAATTGTTGAAGTCTAAGAATGTATCTTTTTTACCACCCTTTTTGCCATGATTTTCCATTTTTCTATCATTTTTCTGTAAAACCCCAACATATTAAGGTGAAGATAAAATCCATAAGGCAATAAAACATCCTTATTTAATTTCTTTGTTTTTAGTGAAATTAGGACAAAAGTATCTTACCAGTACCAAATTCCATTCATTCTACAACTAATATCTGGTTCTACATCAGAGTTAATCGTTCAATAGATTGCAACAATCCAAAAGAGGAAATAAGAAATATGGTGATCCACCCACTAGCAGTACTTGACAAGCCATACAGAATGAGAAATCTTAAAGTCAAAGGCTAAGTGAAACCAGCGAGTTGCATGTGATAGTTGCACACTGAAGACGGAGAATCAAGCGAGTGAGACACTTAGCTGATGAAATAAAAAATCTCATAGAAATTTCTTTTTCAATAGCAAGTAATAATGAGAAAAGACTCGTAATAGAAATTTCATAGGTGTCAAGTTTGATTGTAGTTAATCTATTTAAAAATATTATGAGCCGTTTTTATTATTTTTACAAATATAAATAAGTAGGACAAAGAACACAATCATGCTTATTATCATTAAGTCTATAATTTCTATGTGGGAGTTTGATACATCACTCTTTTAATACAAGTTGTTACTTTTCAATGAGTAGATAAAAGAGTTTTGATTGAGTGATCAACCCCCACAGGGGCTTCACTGGGGAGAAATATCATACCACGTGGGTTCATATTGGGGGATATATATTGAGGAAAAAATGACAATATATATTGTGGGATATATAGGGGTTAAAGGATTTTTATATTACCAGGTATACAAAATGGATCTCAAAGTTAATGAAAAAATATAAAGGGGTTTAAAAAATGTTAAGGAATAAATGGATACCTACAATATTTAGTGGAAATACGGGTTTTTTAAATTAGTAAGGTGTATTGGGTTCATATTGGTAGGGGTTTAAATAATGTGATTTTTAGGGGTATTTTCCAATATGAAGTCAAATTAAGGATATTCTTTAATATGCCACGAACGCACGCGATAGGTCAGAGGTTCATTGAGTGAAGTCCCTGTGTCAACCCCACACTCTAGGAGGCCCCCCTCTGAGCATGAGGTTTTGTTTAAGTTTTTAACTTCAACATTATTATTCTTACTTGAAATTTTTCTTCTTCATTACATTTATTTGATTTTTTCTAGAGTAATCATAATCCATAAAATACCAAAAATAATTACTGATGCAAATACATTTCCGGTTTCTGTACTTAAAGTATTTCATTTGATTCCAGTCTTAGTTAGTTTTTTCACCATTACATTTAGTTTCTGTTAAGTTATGATATGTTAAACCTTGAATTTTTAGATTCAACAAGAAAAATTTTAGTGCCCAGGCCTAGTGCATTAAGCACCTACACTAGGGTGGGGTCCACAGTGATATTTTTGGGTGCATGTCTATTTTAGCTATCCCTTAATTAAGATGGACAATAAACTTTAATCTATTCTCAATGATGACTTGAAATAGTTAACTGAGAGTGATAAACTTAGTTAGCTAGTGGATTTCGAGTTAGAGCTAGTTGGTGAGGCATGCTGAGTAATTCTAGTTGTAACAGAGTTCGAAGTGCAGTGGTGCATTAGTTAATGCAGGTTGTAATCAGTTTAACTCAGTTAAGTGAGTTAAAATCAGTTGTGCCAGTTGTAACTGAAGATATACTAGTAAGAGATCAAGTGAATTAAATATCAGTTAATTAACAATCAGTGATCTCACATGCAACTGGGGATTTACTATTATTATCTGCATGCATGTCAGATCTAGTGGAGACCTAGTTGAGTTCTAGGTGAAAGGGAAGTTGACTATCAGTTGTAGGATTATTGGGTTGCACACATGCAACCAAAAACCCATTGGAGTGCCCATGATACTTGCGCAATCAAGGAAGGCCAAATTCCTATCTTTTAGGTATTGCATTCATGATGGATTGCAGAAGTAAGGCAGGTTATTTAGGGGCTGATAATTGGCTGTGTTGGTCTGTTTTGTTCATTACAGTGTGAGAGAATCATATGAGTATTGGAGGGATCTTCTGAGAATATTTTTGTATGTAATTGTTTCATGATTCATCCTAAATATAAAATAGAATATCGTGGGGTTTTTCGGTATAAGCTTTCTTCGGGAAATTATCTGTGTTGTGTGTGATTTGATTCTTCTTTACCTCATGTGATTAGAAATTGTGTTTTTAATTCCACAAAATATTTGTAGAAGCGATTCATTATTTAACTTTAGTACATTTTTATATCGAGTGAATCCAAGATATACATGTATGTTTTATAATTTCTACATGGTATCAAAGCATAGGAAATTGCAGAAGTGAAGCAGGAGTTGATTTTGTGATTGGATAGAATGCGAATTTGCAGAAAGACTTTCTTGGTGCTACAGCTGATTCAAGATCGAAATGGCTTTCAATGTCTTGAGGTTGGAGTATGCACTCGAGGGAAACTCATACTATATTTATTGGAAGGACAGGATGGAGGTAGTACTCGAAGATAATGGCTTAAAGGAATTCATTGACACTAATGTTCCTAAACCCGCTGTGATAGATGCTACAAATATTGATGCATGGAAAAAGAAAGTGGAAAATGTGAGGAGGATCCTATTAGAGGGAGTACGAGACCACATTTTCTCAGGCCTCCATGGGAAATTCACACCATATGCAATGTGGAAGGCTTTGATGGATCTATTCGAGAGCAACACCGACTATAGGAAATTTCCTCTCAAGGATAAAATCAGGAAGATCAGGATGGAAAAGGGCGACACCATTCCAAAATATCAAACAAATTTTATCCAATGTCAGGATGAATTGGGGAGAGTTGGAATAAAAATAGCTGATGATGATTTGGTGAGCTTGGCTCTCCTAGGACTTCCCAAGAGTTGGCACAGTTGTCAATACTCTATCAATGGAAGGGGAAAATTTCCATATTGGGAACGATTGTGGTTGGATTTGGTGCAGGAGGAGTTTAGACAGAACACTAGAGATGGATCTTCATCTAAGAATGAATATGAAGAGGATTTTGATTTGGCTTCCAAGGTGAGGGAGGGGAAGAAATTCCATTCTAAATCTGAGTCCAAGAATGACAAGAAGTGGAACGTGTCCAAGGTGAAGCGTTTTCACTGTCACGAGCATGGGAATTTCGCTACTAACTTTCCACAAAAGAAGAAGAACAAGAAGGATGGAGGATATCCAGATGGTGAGGCCCTTGCCTCATAATTTGAGCTTGAATTCTCATTGATTGCATGCATGGTTTCCAATGCATTAGGATCTGTGTGGTATTTGGATAGTAGAGCCTTCTTTCACATGATTGGAGACAAGGAAATTTTTAGTGACTTAGAGGAGAAGGATCTCTAGATGCATATTGAAATGGGCGATGACGGGAGGTGCAGTGCTACCAGGATTGGTACCATTACCTTTTAGAGGCATTTAGGTAAAGCCTTTCAATTAAAATATGTAATGCATGTACCATGTTTGAAGAAAAATTTAGTCTCAGTCGCAATGTTGGAGGATAGAGGGTATGATGTTGTTTCTAGTGAAGGAAAAGCCTTCCTGTGACACAAAACAATAGGACAAGCCAAGAGGATAGGGATTCAAGTTAATAATCTCTACAAAGTAGAGGTAGATAGTTGCGAAGCAATGATGGGCAATGTAGATCAAGTGGTGAGCCGAGATGAGGGAAAATTATGGCACGAGATATTGGGCCATCTTCACCATGGAGCCTTGAAAGTCATGCAACATATTTATACTGGTCTTCCTAGGGGTACACTTTCATAGTCAGACATGTGCAAGGGATTTAATATGGGAAAATATTTAAAGGCCACCTTTCATGAGAAGGAAAACCGAGCTTCAGAGATCCTTGAGAGAGTTTACACAGACATGTGTTGTAATTTCTCTATTTCTTCAACTTAAAAACATAAGTACTATGTAATCTTTGTTGATGACTTTTATTGTAAGTGTTGGATCTTCTTCATGCAGAAGAAATATCATACATTATCTAAGTTCTTAGAGTTTAAGGCAATGGTGGAGAAAGAGTCGGGGAAGAAATTGAAGGCTCTTAGGAGTGATAATGGTGGAGAATACATCTCTAACGAATTCAAGAAATTCTGCAGCAAAGAAGGAATTCGAAGATAACTCATAGCGCCTCATAAACCACAGCAAAATGGGGTCACGAAGAGAAAGAAAATAACGATAATGGGTGTAGCAAGAGTGATGTTGCATGATCAAGGCCTACCGATGCATCTATGGGAAGAAGCATGCAACACATCGGTACATGTGGAAAACCATTGTCCTGATCTTGGCATGAGTACACCTGAAGAGGATTTCACTAGTAAGAAACCCGATGTTAACACTTTAATATTTTTGGCTCATATATTTATGTGCATGTGACCAAGGATGCCAAGGAGAAGCTAGAACCAACAATTGAGGTTGGGATTTTTTTGAGGTACGTTGAAACACCCCATAACTATTGTGTGTATTTTCTAAACAAAAAAATTATTGTTGTGCGATGAGATATAAAATTGTATGAGGAGAAAGCCATGTGTTTGTCCCTTGAGAGGGAGCTGGAATTACATGCAGAGGAGGAAATATTGGTTCCCAAGTATGAGTCTCAATATGTGGATCGCCACTTGAGGAGGTTCATGGAGTGGATTAAAACACTCATGAAGAGCCATCCATTAGAAATGGTATAAGGCACACCACGAAAGCTGATAGATTGAGACTTGATGTTGCAGAGAATGTAGGAGCCCCTAATTCATAGCACATACAGAGAAAATATCTTGAACGATTTACTAGATACATGGCTCTTATGAGAAAATATATTATGGCTGAACCATCTTCCTTTAAATAAGCAAAGCAAAAACCAACCTAGCTTGATGTAATGGTGGAGGAGTATGACTCCATTGTTAAGAACAATGCACGGGAGACAATCCCAAGATCGGTCAACAAATAAATGGTTTGATTGAGATGGATCTACAAGGTAAAGCAAGCTACTGATGGGTGTGTGGAGAAATATAGGGCCATATTTGTGGCTCGGGGATTCTCACATATTGAGGGGATAGATTATGATTAGACTTTTGCACCTGTTGCAAGGTACTCTTCCATAAGGTCCATCCTTGCACTCTCAGCGCAGATGGGCTAGCGCATTCATCATATGGATGTGAAAATTGTGTTTCTCAATGGGATCATTGAGGAAGCGGTGTACATAGAGAATCCTGAAGGTTTCGAAATATTCAACAGTGAGTCGCATGTGTTCTGACTCAAAAGAGCACTATATGGGCTGAAGTAAGCACCCCGTGCTTGGTACACTCGGATAGACAGTTATTTCACCAGACTGGGCTTCACCAAAGCGAAGAGGATGAAAACATGTACCAGATTGTGTTTGAGGGTAAGCTATTGATTATTGTTCTTTATTTTAATGATCTAATTTTTACTGGTGATGAGCAGTTGATACACTCATGCAAGGAGGATCTTGCAAGAGAGTTCAAAATGAAGGACATGGGGCTCCTTCATTATTTCCTTGGATTGGAAATATGGTAGAGGGATGGTGAACCTTGTGTGTCTCAAGGATAGTATTCAAAGGAGATACTGGGTAAGTTTAACATGGAGAGCTGCAAACCCATGGATACTCCTCTTCTGGGAAATTGGAGGAAAGAGGATGTTACTTCTAGAGAGGTAGTGGATGCTACTGTCTATAGGAAGCTAGTTGGTTCACTGATGTATCTAGTGAACACCATACCAGGCATTTGCTAGGCAGTTAACCAGCTGAGTCAAGCTATGGTTAATCCTACCAAGCTCTTTTTGAAGGCAGGGAAGCATGTATTGAGATACCTAATGGGCACATCAGAGTATGGTCTATGGTACATATAGATAGAGGGAGTGAAGCTTCAAGGCTTCACAAATTCAGATTAGGTGGGTAGTCCATCAAACAGAAAGAGCACATCAGGAGGGATCTTTAGCATAGGATTGATAGCATTTTCCTGGTATAGAAGGAAACAACAATCTATGGCACTAACAAACTAAATCGTACCCATGGCAGCAATTCAAGCTTCATGTAAGGCTATCTAGATGAGAAATATCTTGGTTGGTTTTTTTGGTTCTCAAATGGTTCCGACACGGATTCATTGTGATAATAAAAGTTGCATTAAACTCTCGATTAATCATGTGTTTCATTATAGGTCCAAGCATATAGATATCTGGTACCATCATCTCAGAGATTGTGTGCAGAGAAGAATAATTTTTCTTCAGTACATTCCCATGGAAGATGAGGATGCAAATATTGTGACGAAGGTGCTCACTAGGAGCAAATTCGAATACCATAGAGATAGGATCGGGGTGAAGGATAATCCCTTTCTTGTTGAGAGGGAGTTGAGATTCAACAAGAAAAATTTAGCACTCATGCCTAGTGCATTAAGCACCTACACTAGGGTGGGGCTGACAGTGCTATTTTTGGGTGCATGTATATTTTAGTTATCCCTTAATTATGATTGACAATAAACTGTAATCAATTCTTAATGATGACTTGAAATAGTTAACTGAGAGTGATAAACTTAGTTAGCTAGTGGATTTTGAGCTAGAGGTAGTTGGTGAGGCGTGCAGAGTAATTCTAGTTGTAACAGAGTTTGAAGGGAAGTGATGCATTATTTAATGCAGGTTGTGATCGATTTAACTCAGTTAAGTGAGTTAAACTCGGTTGTGCTAGTTGTAACTGAAGATATACTAGTGATAGATCAAGTGAATTAAATATAAATTAATTCACAATCAGTGATCTCACATGCAATTGAGGATTTACTATTATTAGTTGCATGCATGTAAGATCCAGGGGAGACCCAATTGAGTTCTAGGTGAAAGGGAAGTTGACTATCATTTGTAGGATTATTGGGTTGCACAAATGCAACCAAACACCTATTGGAGTTCCCATGATACTTGCGCATTCAAGGAAGGCCAAAATTCCTATATTTTATGGATTGCATTCAGGAGGGATTGCGCAAGGAAGGAAGGTTGTCTAGAGGCTGAGAATTGGCTATGTGTTGGTCAATTTTATTCATGACAGTGCGAGACAATTCGCTGAGTACTGGAGGGCTCTTGTGAGAAGAGTTTTGTATGTAATTGTTTCATGATCCATGTTGAATATACAATAGAAGATAGTGGGGTTTTTAGCTGTAAGCTTTCCTCGAGAAATTATCTGTGTTGTGTGTGATTTGATTCTTCTTTACCTCATGTGATTAGTGATTGTGTTTTTAATTCCGCAAAATATTCGTAGAAATGATTCAGTATTTAAATTTAGTACATTGTTATATCAGGTGAATCCAATATATACATGCATGTTGTATAATTTCTACATTAAAGACACATTTAGAAATCAATTGCGCACATTAGTAATCAATCATTAATATAATTCTCATTAGATTTTGTTATCATTTCTTGTTCACTTTGATTAGATTAGATTTTGTTATCTTTTATTGTTAAAAAATAGTTTTAGATTTCATTATTGTTTCTTGTTAAAAATAATTTTACTTTGAATATATTAGATTTCATCATCGTCTCTTTTTAGAAGTAATTTTACATTGGATAAAATAGATTCCATTATCAGTTTCTCACATTACTTTTAAGGAATTATTTTCAAATAATTAGGGCCGAATATCTTTAATTCCATAGCGATAGAATTTATTTGTTTCTCTTTCATGATTTGATTTTCAAGAATTTCTTTTCATTTTTGGATTTTCATAATCTAGATAGATATTTATCTTAATACTTTCATTTAGTTAATACTTTGGATTGAAAGAACCCGTTTGTTGTTAGTTTCAAAATTGTATCAAGGCATTCATTCATCTTCTCATATTTTAGATTAGTAAATTTACGGAACAAATCCTATCATATATAATGCACATACACTTCACAAGTACATGTATCCTGGTTGAAATTTAATGATGTAAATTAAAATACGATTAATTTACCAAAAAAATTTGCGCCGTTGTCAGGGAAGTGTATATAGGATTTATTCTTAGGATCCTTTTAATTTCAATAAAATTAAAAATAATAAAAAATATTTATGCATAAAGAAAGAGATTCTAGGGGTAGATTTATAAGTAGAGGTAGAATATCGATTCCAACATCACCACTCACTCCACCTAGACCTCGTAGTGCCACACCATTAACTTATACTCGCATTCCATCATTGGCAGGAAGACACTGACTTCCCGAGGTGCTTAAATATGAAATCTAACCTAGAAATTCACCAACCTCCTCTACCGAAGATGTAGTTGAAGAACGTACATCCCAAACAGAAGGATTAATTTTTCTCTCTTCAATTGGAGAACAACTTATATGACAAGAACTAGAATTACCTAGTGAAGAAGAAGAAAAAACTTATTTTAATATTCCATTAGTAGAAGAACCAGAAGAAGAGCTATACAATCCAATCATAAAACCTTATATTAGCTCTGAATAATTTACAATGGCGGGGGAAGGGGAAGGAGAAGTTAATAACGTGAATGGCGAACTTAGGATTGAAGGTGTAAGAGGAAGAGGAGGAAATATAGGAGAAGGTGGAGGAAGAGGGGTAAGAGGTCGTAGAGGAGAAACATGATCTTTTGGATTTCCCATATTTTATGATGATACCACAACAACAATGAAAAATATCTCACCCTTTATCCTCCCTAATTTCCATGGATTAAGGCATGAGGATCCCGAAAAATTTATTTTTGAGTTTGATGTCCTGTGTAGATATTATGAGTAATTTCTTGATACTAAAAAATTAATGATTGTTTCCAACCACTCTTAAAGATGGAGGACTTAAATGGTTTATGGGATTAGGAACACATACTATCATAACATGGGAAGAAATGAAAAATTTGTCCTTAGACAAATATAAATGTTATTTTTTACCCCATAACCTTAAAGATTAAGTCTTTAAGATGATGCAAAAAGAGGATGAAAATCTTGAAGATTTAGTTGAAATATTTTCCTATAATGTTAAAAGGGCTAAGATGCATATTATAGATGATGAAACTTTGAAAGAATTTTTTTTGAATTATATTAGAGACGAGTGGATTGATATCCTCAATTTAATGGGAAAAGGAGGTGTTTCTCAACTTTCATTTAGATATATTTGTGAACTATGTATGCATATTTCAAGAGGAAAGGATACAATTGGGAAAAAATCCAGGAGACCCTGTCATGACCAAAATTAATAAATATGCAACTGGCACAGTAGGTAGAGCTAAAATAGGTAATTTTCTTGAAAAATTTAAAACATATATTTTAGGGAGTCTTAGTGAACAACTAGATACCCTTAAAATACAAAACAAGAAAAAAACTGAAAATGTTGCATTATCTATCTTTTGTCCAAGATGTAGAAGGAAACATGCCTTGAGAGAATTTTCACTTGATATTGTCGAAATTTGTGTCATATGTGCTAATAATATTAATAATAATAATAAAGAGTTTACTTCAATACATGATCTTAAATCCTTCTTTCTAGATGAAGCTAGAACAAGCCATGTTGAATATCTCTGTTTTGTTGCTAAAATACCATGGAAAATTTCACAGCTAAATATGACTAATGTTTTTAAATCTCAAGCATATGCATAACCACAGAATAATTAGAATTCACCTATGCCTTGGAAACCTTGGCCTCCACAATCTCAAAAATCCATCTTGGGCACAAGGTTGGAAAAATCCTTATGGTAAATATCCTTAATATCCTCAATTCCAACCACCTTATTCTTCTTTTCCACCAACATATTTTCCTTAGACCACTCAATCCTCTCAATTTCAAAACCTAAAACAACAAATTTCATTACCATTCCCTCAAAAATGAAATCAACCTCCTACTCAACCAATTCCAAACCCAAATAATAAAAATAAAGAAGTTATTTGTAATGTCGAAGGACAAAATTTTCAAGCTTGTATGATAACACCACTAGGTGTAAATTATGTTCAACTTAGATCTGGTAGGGTTTTATAGTAGAAGTCACCAACAGTTATAATACAATAATCTAAAGAGGACGAGACTCATGAAAACTATGAAAGTATTGACCAATAAATTACTCCTCTAAGAGAATAAATATATATACAATCAAAGTATTATCAAATAAAAGAAGATCCTACAGTTACTCTAACAATACAACCTTCAATTTCTTTACAAGAACCACCTTTTCATGAAATAATCAAAATTGTTAAAGGAAAAGAAAGGTAAATTATTTTACCAGACTATGACATGTTAGATGAACTTAAGAATGTTTTCATCAAAATACCTTTACTAAAAGTAAAGGAAATACCAATATTTTCAAAAACCATTAAGGAGAAATGTATTATAAAACTAGGAAGAAAAAGAAAAAACATTAAAAAAAAATCAATTGGTGGGAAAAATTATTGATATTATGATGGAGAAAACGATTATCCAAAAATATTTAGATCCAGGAAGCCCAATTGTAAAAATGCATATCAATGGTATTGATATCCCAAATACTATAATTGATCTAGGAAAAACCATTAATATTATGAGTAAACAAACCATGGAACAACTCAAACTTTCAGATCTTCAATATACTCCAACATTATTACAATTAGAAAACATATATGTTATTAAACCAGATGGAGTATTAGAAGATGTGTTTGTATATCTATATTCTTGGGAATATATTTTAGATTTTACGATTTTAACTGCCAAGAATAATTTAGGTGGTCATCCATTGATATTATGTAGACCTTGGCTAGCTACATCAGATGCATTCATAATCTATAGATCAAGAGATATGTATATATCTTATGGAAATTCCACTAATAAATTCACACTGTATCCTCCTACAAAAACTGTAACTGAAGTACAAAGTGAAGTATGGATAGATGATGATGAATACTTTGATAACATGTACTTAGTTTATACTTTTGAAAAACTAGATGAAGAAAATAAATTAATCAATTTAATAAATAATAATGATTCTTCTTCTTATTGTGACGAAAATAAAAGTTTTGAGGAACAATGTAATATTGAAAATTTATCATCACATCAAATTTCTTTATATTCTAAGGAAAATTTTGGCAATTATCAAGTAAATGTTTTTCCAGGTAAAACATTAAATATTAATAATAGTATCGAGGAACTTCAAGAGAGAAAATTAATAATGGTGCTACAAAAAAAACTTTCTTCCTATGCATGGGAATACACTGATATGAAATTAATTGATTCTAAAACTTGTATGCATCACATTTATATTCAAGAAAATTCCAAACTAGTTAGACAACCCCAAAGGAGAATGAATCCAAATCTAAGGGAAATTGTTAGAGAGGAGTTAAAAAAACTGTTAAATGTGAATTCCATTTATCCTATATCAGATATTCAATGGGTATCACCTCCAGTGATTGTTCTGAATAAGAATAGGAAATGGAGAGTATGTATTGATTACAGAGAATTAAACAAATCCATTTTGAAAGATTATTTTCCACTACCCTTTATAGATCAAGTGTTAGATACCTTAGTAGGGAATAATTATTTTTCATTCTTAGATGGTTCTAGTGGATGCAATCAAATACAAATAGCACCATTAGATCAATATAAAACTACTTTTACATGTCCTTTGGGAACATATGCCTATAGGGTACTTCCTTTTGGATTATGTAATGCACCTACCACATTACAAAGAGTAGTCTTGGGTATTTTCCCTGATCTAACTCATGATTATTTAGAGGTATACATGGATTATTTACTTTGTATGAAAATTATTTCGAAGAAGCTACAGAAAATTTAGAAAAAAATCTTGTTAGATGTAAAGAAACAAATATTTCATTTAGCCGTGAAAAATATTGTATGATGTTTAATGAAGGTATTGTTTTAGGTCACCATATTTCTGAAGATGGAATTAAGGTAGACACATCTAAGGTAGAAGTTATTTCTAAAATTTCAATTCTTTCTTATCAAAGAGATGTTAGAAGTTTTCTCGGATTTATAGGCTACTATATAAGATTCATAGAAAAATTCACAAAAATATCCTCCCCACTTTTCAAACTTCTTATAAAATATTATGAATTTTCATGGAACTCCGATTGTAAAAAAATCATTTGAAACATTGAAACAAAGAATTACTTAAGCACCAATTTTAAGAGGACCAAATTAGACTCTCCCTTTTCACATATCTACTAATGATTCAGACACAAACTTAGGGGTTGTATTGGGACAAAAGGATTTAGCTCCTTATGTTATTTATTACACAAGTAAAAATTTTAATCCAGAAGAGTTAAATTATACTATAACTGAAAAAACATGTTTTATTTGCGGTTCATGCCATTAAAAAATTGTGTCATCACATTACCGGTTATGAAACTTTTATCCATACAGATCATTATGCCATTAGATACTTAATGAATAAATCAATTACTAATGAAAAAACTACAAGACAACTGCTACTATTAGAGTAATTCAATATTGCTATTCTTGATCGACCTGGAAAAGAAAACACAATTACTGATTTCCTTTCTAGAATGAAAAATGATAATGTTGATGTTCCTATAAAAGAAACATTTCTTGATGAATATGTTTTTGCAGTATCTACTAAATTTATCTAGTTTGTAGATATTTCCAATTATTTAGCTACATGAAAATTTCCACCACAATAGCCAATAAAAGAAAAGAAAGAATCTATCATCAACTAGTGCATCCTATTCATGGATAGATGGGGAACTATACAAAACTAGACCAGATTTGATCATTCAAAGATGCGTCCAAGAATATGAAGTACCTGAAATCTTAAAAGATTGCCATGATGAACCATGTGGAGGGCATTTTCTTGGAAAAAAATACTGCATACAAATTCCTTCTTTTGGGATATTATCTGCCATCTATTTTTCAAGATGCCAAATAATAAGTCAAAATATGTCATAGCTGTTAGAGAATGGGAAAGCTAGTACCTTCAGATGAAAGGCCTCTACAACCTCAAGTACTTGTAGACTCCTTTTGAAATATGAGCTCTATATTTTTTTGGACCTATAAATCCTCCATCCAAATAGAAAAGGTATATACTTGTTTGCATAGATTATGTCACAAAATGGGTAGAATTTAAGCCTATTTTATTTGCAACTGAAAATTTTGTAGTTACATTTCTTTTTAAGGATATTTTTACTCGTTTTGGTATTCCAAGAGAAATTGTAACAGATCAAGGTACCCAATTCACATCCAAGTTGGTACAAAATATTATGGAGAAGTACAAAATCAAGCATCGAAAATCCACTCCATATCATCCACAAGCCAATGGGTAGGTGGAATCTACTAGAAAAGTTCTTGAAGCAATTCTTACCAAAATTGTGCACCTTCATAGAAAGGATTGGGTAGACAAAACTTCAGAAAAATTATGGGCATATTGTACCACATGGATAAATACAACTGGGCATACTCCTTATGAGCTTGTCTATGGGAAAAAAGTTTCTTTTCCCATTGAGTTCCAAGTGGAGACCTACAAAACAACTGCTAAATTGGACCTTGAGCTGTCAAAATCCCAGAAGAAAATATTAGCACAATTGAATGAGCTAGATGATATTCAACAAGATGATATCCATAAGACTAGCTATAGTGCACCAACAAAGATGAAAATGGCATGACAAGTTCATCACATAAAAAACTTCAAACAAGGAGACTGGGCACTTCTTTTTTATTCAAAGTTTAAATATTTTCAAGGAAAGTTTCATAATAATTGGGTTGGTTCTTATGAGATTGATATTGTTTTTGACAATGGATCAGTTAAAATCAAGACCATTGATGATGAAAAAATTACATTTCTTGTTAATGGTCATAGATTAAGGATATATCATAAACCACTAACAAGGGAAGAATTTTTTAGATATTTACAAGACAATTCTGAATTTAAGTTGATCAAGAAAGGAGAATCTTCTCCTCATTCTTCAACTTCATTGTAATTTATATGAAAAATAAAATAAAATAATAATAATAATAATCATAAATAAATAAAATAAGTATAAACATGAAAGCCAACATTTTTGGCATGTTTATAAAAAAAATATTGATTGAAACAAGACTTTCTTGGTAGTCAATATTTTCATAACTCCTTTTTCTCCTATCCTTGTTTCCTTTTATCCCTCTTTTTCCTCAAATCTTCAGGTTATCAGCTATAAAAATTAAGGAAATTCTTCTCCAACAGATCCACAAGATGACAGACAAAATTCCCATCATTCTGTAGCCAATTCTCATTTCTGCAATCAAGATCCAATTCCACAACTAAGAATAAAATCAAAGTTAATAAGGAAGTAAAGGAAATCCTAAGGTATGTAATATTTCTTGAGTTATGTTTCATTTAAAAAAATAGATTTTAAACTATGGATGCAATATTAAAATATTTAATACATTACAACTATTCTAAATTTTATGATCTTAGCCCCTCATCATTACACCACGTGTCACATCAAGTTCAATCAATAAAATAAATGCATAACACCAATCCATTTAAAATCAAATCTAGGCCATTTTTCAAGTACAAGTTGGATAAAACATGAATTATTTCATCAATATCCATTAATATATTACCTCATCATCATTTCAAATTCTCTCCATATCCACTGTGCTCATTTCAAAGCACCCTTTATTCCTTTCACTCCCTTTCATTTACCGGACGAAAAGATCATTCTAGGCCGAAAAATTCTCCACACTATGGGTGTTCTTGTTCATTATGAACCAAATGGTGTGAAATTCCTCAAAGCCTATTTTATAGTTAAGGATGAGATATATCAAGTGGGTTGGCTTCAATTCTTTGAAAATTTTGATGGATATGAACTAGAGGTTACTAAAGCATTCGCTTGGGGATTTGATGGAGTAGAATCTGAGATTGGAGATATTAAGCTCATCCTTACATATTCAATTATGGTTGAAGAAACAAACTTACAAAGGAATGGGAAGAGCTAGTTTAAAAACAAGAAAATCAAGGACAATGATTGGGTGCACCTCTTAAAAGAACTAGGTATGGACTTATCTATTTTCAAAAAAGGAATTCCTGTGACAACATTAAAGGGAAAATGGCGTAATCTATTGTTAGTACTCCAGAAATTCATAACATGTGAAGGAATATTCAGAAAAATGTTTGTTTATAGTATTAGGCTTATGATGCACATTTTTTATGGTTTCGAAATCAATTTACCCTACTTTTTACTGCAATGTTTGAAGAAAATGTCATCTGGTATTCAAAGGGAATCCAGGTCTATAGATAAATCTTTGTATCATCATGGGCTCATCAATATTTTATTAGAAGCACATTTGAAATTGAAAGGGGATAATTGGCAAGATTTATTGATAAGAAATAATTTTATAGAAGCCCCAGAACCAGAACCAAATAGTACGGTGAAACAGAGTAGAAGAAAATTAAACCCTAGCCCTGGAAAAGAGAAAATTAAAGAGGAAAATTTCAATAAAATTCTAGAATATTCACTTGAGGACAATACTCCACTGTCTCAATTTATTGAAAAATTCAAGCACAAGTGTGACAAGCAAGACCTCAAAAGAAAGAAAACTAACTCGATCCAACCAATACTTGAATAGGAAAAACAAACAAAGGACAACAAAATAGGGAAACAATACATCAAAATATTAAGGATTAGTCTAAGGATAAGTACGAGAATTTTAAAAATAACAAATAATCAATCATGAGAGATGATCTTGAACATGAAGGGTTTAATACACCTCCTCGTATAATCAGTCCAATAAACAGTTCAATAGGCAGTACCACAAGGTAAAGCCCAAAAATTGAGCCTTTTTAACAAGATATATAAAACCATGTAGAATCTATAAAGAAAAAGGAACAACAAAAAGAAAATACATCTCAATTTGAATCAGGTGAGACCTCAACAGAAAAATCAAGTACAAAACAGGGAAAAACATTGAAGAAAATATGAAACAAGATGTTTATGAATTAGAAATCCTTAATAGGAATTTGATTCAGGAGAGAGAAGAGACTAAGGTTAAAAATGATATTCTAAGGACTCAGAATGAATAAATTATGCTACAAATACATCATTGCTATAAGAAGAACAAGGAGCCTAAAGCTCAAAATAAGTTTCTTAAAAACAAGGTCAGAGGATTACAAAGAAAAGTTCTTATAAAGAAACCAAGGACAATGTTCATCATGAAAAAGAAGAAAATAATTACTATCCTAGATGTACTTACTCAGGCATAAGAAATCATTCACTGAAGAGAGAGGACATGAATAAATTTTGAAAATTTGATGCATGAGGACATGCAATGCGTTTGGTGTGGGAGGATGTTGAAGTCTAAGAATGTCTCTTTTTGACCACCCTTTTTTCTGTCATTTTTCATTTTTCTATAAAAACCCATTGTATTAAGGTCAAGATAAAATCCACAAGGTACTATAACATCCATATTTTATTTCTTAATTTTTAGTGACATTATGAAAAAATTATCTTACACATAAATAATTTCATCTATTCTGTAACTAATATCCGGTTCCGCAGTTGACTTCATTGTTAAATAGGTTGCAATGCTTCAAAAGAGAAAATAAGGCTGTCAAAAGATGACATTTGGCTTCCATATGGTGATCCACCGACTAAAATTACTTGACAAGCCAAACATAATGAGAAATATTAAAGTCAAAGGCTCAGTCAAACTAGGGAATTGTGTGTGATAGTTGCACACTGAAGACATAGAATCAAGCGAGTGAGACACTTAGCTGATGAAATATGAAATCCTGTATGACTTTATTTTTAAATAGAAAGTCATAAAATGACAATAATATTAATAGAATGTCATGGGTGTCAAGCCACTACAAGGAAAATACCCTCTAGAAGAGGTTATAAAGGAGGTTTTTAGTGTTATAAAATTGGCCAAAATTGTCAAAAATACATTTGCTACAACATTCGTTTATGATTACGAAGATTTTGGCAAAGCTTTTAACGGAATTTCAACACAACTAAAAAAATTGGGCAACCAGAGGTTATTATGGATGTTTTTTCATCGTTGTACTACTAAGGTGTCAACGCACCAGTGTGCGTCATCTAGAAGGTGGCCTGGGGCGATCGAAGGTGCATGCACCGGGCCGTCAAGGTCCAAAACCACACTGGGAGCAGTGTTGGTGATACAACGCATGGGGCCGTTCTAATTGTTCTTGGGATTTGTGGGGTGCCCATAGGTCATATCAACGCACTGGTATGTAGACTTATAGAAATGCACCGGTGTGTAGTATCAGAAAAATGCACCGATTGCTCTAATTCATATTGGTATTTTTACGGAGTCCATAGGTCGTACAAATGCACCAATGCGCAGTATCACACAAAGACACTAAGATTTATAATTGGTATTGGTATTTGTGCGGTGCCCATAGGTCATACAAATGTACTGGTGTGTAGCACTGGTGCATAGTATCGCACAAACACACCGAGATTTATAATTGGAATTTGGTATTTGTGCGATGCCCATAGGTCATAGAAATGCACTAGTGTGTTGTTTGATACAAACGCATAGGTGTACAGTAACTGACATGCACCGATGTTCATTTTTTATTTTTCAGAAACATCGACCAATGACAGTGCAATCATTATGAATTTTTTAAATTCATTATTCATCAAAAGTCAACACATCTTATAACAGTATTCATATTAATTAAATTTTTATTAATGCATTTGAATGTGATGTTTGGATTAATTTTTTATATGATATCATAATTAATGTGATTTTTTAAAATTCATTATTCATCAGAGGACGACACATATCTTATAACAGTATTAATATCAATTAAATTTTTATTAGTACATTTGAATGTGAGGTTTGGATTAATTTTTTATATCATATCATCAAATTTCACATCTCTTCATTATAATATTTAATCATGTATAAATTTAATCAGTGGTGTTACATTTCACAGAAACAATGGTGAACGCAATAGAATAAATTAAAACACACACACACACACACACACACACACACACACACACATATGTTATAAGACAACATTTGTCACACAAATGATGCTTATTAAAATTCCTTTGTCTTTCAATTGGGAGTACACTATGTCCATTACATTAAACAAAATGTCTGATTTCACAGACAAATATTTCAAAAAATACAATGCCTTGCTTTGATATCCAAACATAATTATCATCATTCTTCACTTGAACTACTGTCAGTGCTAGATCTACTTCCATGACTTAGGGTTTTTTAGGAATGTTTTGTTCACGGTGTTGATTTCTTTATTCTTCTTCACCTTCCATCTACAAACATAAAAATAAATTGTAATGAGTGTATATACATTGGTGAGAATAATGAAAATTGCAATATTAAATAATATACATCAATGTAAATCGAAAATAAATGACGTACCATAGCAACAATTGACTCATGAACTATACACATTCTTTCAAAACCATGTAGTATGCCATCTTTCAAGATTTCATCTATTGGCACAGTTCCATACTTTGTTTCCTGCAATTTTTATACCCCATAACAAACCATATATTTAACATAAAATATTTTTTTTGTTCTATTAATTATAGACAGAGCTAAGTAAAACAAGATCGATAGATGCTTACAAATTCCACAATTAATTTTTGATATGCCAACATATACTCACAACCCATATTTAACCCAATGTCAATCAATTCGTCTAATGGTTCTTTTTTGTATGTTAGCATCTGTTTGAAGACATTCAATGATGATTTTTGTAAAACAACTTAAAATATGAAAAAATGAAATTTAGTTAAGTTTTTATAAGGAAGTAACAATTACTCACAAACTTAGATATCAACCCTTTTCTTCCTTGTGGTCCTACTTTATGTGCTAAATGGGTTCCATTTTCTTTTCATTTTTGCAAGAAAATACTTGAAAATTAATATTTAATGCTAAGTTGTTTATTTATTGTACCTAATGATCGAAAAATTCAATGATTACATATTACATTTGAAGCACGTTGTTGTTGAGATGGCTCCTCCTGCGATGCAATTTTTTCCTTTTCTTTGACCATCTCCTTGAACACCATTTTGGACATTCCTACTGGCATATTTCTGATATCATCTCATTCATCTTTTGAGATTTTCATAATCTTCTTGAAAATGTAACATGACAATAAAATTTTTAAATTTTATATTGATATATGAAAAGTAAATATAACAAAAGTGATATTTATAAATAATTCTAGACAAACATTTAAAGGAATATTACTTTTCCATTCCTTCTTTTTTGTTTTTGTACATTTTTGCTATTAAAACTTTGACATGTCTCATTGACCAATTCTCTGGAAACTCTTCTTGTATTTTAGATAAAATTTGGTTCTTGGAATCATTGGATTGATTTTTGTATTATAAGTGGAAAGAATGTCTATACATTCATTCCACTAGATCCCTCAAAATTTTGTAAAAGTTTTTCCCCCTTTCATTAACCTCCACCACCTCTCCAAATGAGCTAAAGAGCAATTCATTTTCATTTGCATGTTCTATTTTTTTTCTTTCTTAGAACAACATTAATTTTCTGAGTTGTTGGTCCTTGTAGAACATTAAACATATGTGAATTAATATATTGTTTGACACATGTTATCTAATAATTTTAAGTATATTATTAATGAAAATTAAAAAAATAAATTCATATTGGATCGATAGTATTTTTTCATTCACTTGATTCATCCTTTTGCAATTTTTCCATCAAGTTTTTATGCCCTTCTGGTCCTAGATCAGAATTAATCTTATCAAGCTTCATCATTTTGTGGCTCTGGATGATACACAATAAACAATACATATTATTTAAACTTACATATAGTTCAAAAATAATATTTTTTGTAAAGAATTTACAAATAACTTGACTTTTTTTCTTTTCTTGATGTTTTATCAATATTTTTGTTACTTGATCTCTTGTCATCCATTTCTTTATCAATATGAAACCAATACCATACCATTCATTAATATATTTTATAAAGAAAATGTCAACTTTTCAGGTAAAAAATAAATCTCAAGGAACTGGTGTGCCATTCATGGTGTACGTGCCGACGTTGATGCATGATGGTCTTATAAATGCGCTGCACAAATGGCATAATACACCTTACAATGTTTTATGTCAACAAGGAGCACTGGTGCGCTACATGTTAACCACTGCACCAATTAACACAAACAAAATAATAAAAATCGTCCAGTGTTATTTTTTGTAGCATAAACGCCCCGCGCAAACAAGGGACCACCATACGGTGCTCTCTGTCAATTAGGAGACCAGATGCGGTGCGTTACATGGTGCACCAATTAACATAATATTTTTTTTTTTTTGCGAAACAACACGTGCGTGGTACGCCATAATGAAATAGTGCACCAGTGCCCTATTTTACATATGACGCACTGATTAAAAATAAATTTGTTTTTAAATTTCTTATCACATAGTAATTTTGCGGTGCACTAGGATAATCTAGCGCACTAATGCGCTAAGTTATGCCAAGAGCACTGATAAAAAAAATCTGTTTTTTAAAAATTCATGCAAGGGCAAAAAAGGATTGGGATCTGACTATGAAAGTCATCCCATGGGTTGGATGTCATATGCCTCTATATAGCAATACAAACTCTATAAATCTAAAATTAAAAGCCCTAATTCTAAAATCACAGAAAAAGGGAGAAGAAAGGGCAGAAAGAAAAAGAATGAAGGGTTTAGGGTAAAAATGGAATTTTATTTTTTTTTGTGAAAATGAAAAACAAATTGAAATTTTTTTCTTACTGCGTAAAAGAAACTGCAAAAAAGTAAAAAAAAAAACCAATAAAATTTAATCATGAGATCGTTTGAAATTCTATGCTACAGGGTTTGAATAACTAGAGGTTTGGAATTCTAATTGTCTGAATACTTCTGTTTGAACGTATTCCGCTGCTCCAGAGTGCTCTCGTGCTCTCTTGCTCTAGGTATGTCTCATGAAAATATCTGGCCAAATTTTTTTGAAAAAATAATGAAATAATGAAAAGTGTTTAGTATTTAAAGAATTTTTTTATGAAATTAGATTTTCGAAAATATTTTGCTACCCATTTTCTAATTTACCGTTTTTTTTCTTCACTTAAATAAAATAGAGTTGCGCTTTTTTTATTTGTGGTTATTCGTCATCGGTACATCACTTAATAGCATTGCACTAGTGTGTTTTTTTATAACACGACATCAGTGCACAGTAACTAAAATGCACCGGTGTGGTTATCTATACATTAGCACCAATAACAATAAGTCCATTTTTAAGGCACCAAAATTACTTTTAGATGTGTACACCAAAATTTATTGTTGATTTTTCTCAAATGTAGAGAGAAAAACTCGTAGCTATATCGAATGGACAATTCATCAGGATCCAGCTTGTTCCATAATATTTCTTAAAGTCCATCACGGAGTTCTCCCTATCCATCTTGAGACGTAATATTTACTTCATATTTTATTTATATTTTCGTTATCTAATTGAATTTATTTATTTTATCCATGTCAATCATGCACAGATTAATTAAATTTATAATGTACACAAATTTGCAAGTTCATGCAGATTCGGAATCAAGTTCAGATGCACAAAATATTCAAACAACTCCAAAACGTCGGAAGCTCTTATCAGGAGCAGCATACTGCAAGGTGCATTTGGTAGATGAAAATGGACAACCGCTTCACCCTGCCAATTGTAACCATATTTTATCTTCTAGCCACAATCTTGGGATAGTGATGGTAATAATTATAATTGTTTGGTATATTGATTAATGTAATTTTTTCAACGTCAAACCAATTAATAATGGAATGTTGTCAATGTTCTTACTAATTGATATCATATATTTTGTACTGATCATGTTCATTTTTTTTTAATTATTAGGATTCTAATGATGATGAGCGACCTACCTACCATCTTCCATTTCACCCTATGATAATTTCAAATTGAGAGAATACTGAATTAAGAGAAAAAATTGGAGAGGAACGATACCAAGGATGGTTGAATCAACCACCAATTCAATTCCTGCTATGTCCAGATTCACCAATTAGGAATGACTACAACAATAGTAGTTCTTCACAAGTTGGAAATGGAGGCAATCAAATAGAGGTTGGTATGGATTATTACTTAAGGGATATGACTTCCATGGAGACAATGTTTTTAGATGCATTCCAAAATGATGATCAGCTACGGGATGATTCTCACATCATTGACACCTTTTTCGAAAGCCTTAAATTTGATTCCACCACCCCTCTCTTTGGACCTAGCGGTCAGTCAAAGTCTACAAAATTGGGGACAATGATGTTACTGTACAACTTGAAAGAAAATTTTTTCTTGTCGAATGCATGTTTCTCAGAAATTTTGAGGTAAGTTACCATAAATTCCTCCCTTATATAAATTTGAGAAATATAATCAGTACAAAATGAACATTACAAATTCTCAATTTTATGAACGTTAATAATTATATCTGCATTAATGTACATTTACTAATATATTCCATGATCACCAACTATAGTTTATTCAAAGATAAGGTTCTTCCGAGTGAAAATGTCTTGCCCAGTAGCTGCGAAGAGGCAAAGAAATTGTTGAAAATGTTGGGTTTTGAGTACTTATCATATCATGCATGTCCAAATTATTGTATTCTATATAGAGGAAAATATGCAGACAAATAGATATGTCTGAAATGTGGGCATGATAGGTGTTAGGGTCCTATAATAATAGGGTTCATAATTTTTTAATTGACTATGATTAGTCTTGTAAATATGTACATACCTTGCTTTCTGCAAGTTGTTTTCGCATATTTGAAAATAATAAAAAATGAAAGGAGGGTAAAAGTCATAAAATAAAGATCAAAGGACTTGAAAATAAAAGATCAAAAAGAATAAAAAATGGACCCCAAACAGAAAAAAGAGATAAGAATAGGACATGAAAGTGATGCAACTCAAAATTCCACTACTTTTACTTTTACTGCAAAAATAATGATTATGTGCAGCTTGTTCAGAATGCCATAATCATCCTGTTGCAATCGCTTTTGAAACTTTCTCTGCCCCCTTTCAGATTCAAATCGTACAGCTCTCAGGCAAGACCATTTTGCAATGGGTCCACTCTTCTGATCTGGTGCAGAATCTCAAGGTGAACCTGGAACGCCGATTAGGGATTCCTTCTGCCCTTCAGAGACTTCTATTTCAAGGTAAACAACTCGATGATCCCCTTCCCCTCTCTTCTTACAGCATTAAAAACAATAGCTCTTTAGTGTTTTCCCTTCGTTTGAGAGGTGGCATTGCAGGACAATCTTCTTCTACTCCTCCCTTCTCCTACAAAGTTGCAGTCCACTCTGAGTTTCCCATTTCCCAGGAGGCTCCCAAACCCAAGCCTTTCCTGGTTGACAAGTTAGAGGAGGTTCCCTCTGTTGAGGTCTCCCACCCTGGCTTCGCAGATGACCTTCAAAAATTTGCTGAAAGGGCCATCATTTGTAGATTCAATGGGCTTTGGCCGCGCTCTAAGGTCCTCTATGACTGGATCCATGACAACTGGACTCACCATTGCAAGGTCAGCTTCTGCTCAAAAGGATATTTTATAGTTCTGTTCGACAATCCTAAGAACTATGAACAGGCCATAGAAGAAGGTCCTTGGTTTATGGGTACAACTGGACTCTTCTTAACTCCATGGTTCCCTGATTTTGATCGTGCAACTGCAGTCATCACCAAAACGCCTGTCTGGATCAGACTTCCAAACCTACCAGCTCACCTGTGGCATTTAGCAGTCTACAGGAGAATAGGCAACACCTTGGGCCGCTTTCTAATGGGAGATTCCTGGCGGGAACATCAAGGGCTCTACACATATGCCAGAATATGTGTGGAGCTAGATCTAAGCAAGGGACTGCCAGATCAAATTAATCTCAAGACCAATGACTTTGTTTGGACTCAGATGCTGGATTACGAGAACACTGCCTTCCACTACCGCCACTGTCACCTAACAGGGCACCTGCAGAGTTCTTGCCCATCGCTCACTGCCAAAACGAAAAAGGCCAACATTGCCAAGGCCAAACCCAAGCATTGGGCCCCTTGTTCTCCGCCGCCAGCAGTTAGCTCTGATTCTTCAAGCTCGGATGATGAGGGGAGCGATGTAGAGCCGGACCAGGCGACTCAGACGATGGATCCGTCCACTGATACTCCTGCGCACACCACTGTCACAGCAATTACTCAGAAACGCGTCCATGAGACCTCCTCTTCTGAATCAGATAAGGAGATCCCCATGTTGGAAAATCCCAGTCTTCAAGTTGTTTTAGCTCACACTCCCCAGGATGGCTGGCTAAAAGTCAATAAAAAGAAAGGGAAAAAACATCGTGTTGAGACTTCTGCCCATGTGGGGTAAGAGTCTGTCTTCTGCTCTCTAGTTACTTGCTGTAGCTCCGTGTTTGGTTATTTCCTTCTCCGGGACCGAGGTTGATAGTTTCATCATTTCTGGTCGGCCGGTTTCTTGTCTCTCTTGATTGTACTATATTTTACTCAATAGAAATAGATTAATTTTACTGAGAAAAAAAAATGCCAGTGAACTCAAATACTGAATAAATAGTTTAATTCCTAAAATTTTTGTTGAAGCCTATATTTATAGATAGAGAATAAAGATATGTCAAACAGTTTAAACTTGACAAATCAGTAGATATTTAGAGAATAAATGAGGAGCTCAACAGTTTAATCTGAGCCCTCAGATGAAATAAGGTTAGAATTAAATAGGTTATGATTTCAAAGAAAAATGGATTTAGGGTTGCAAGCTCAAATTCACCCATGAAAATAATGAAAAAATGGTAGAATAAATGATGGGTAGGTAGAAAGAAGCTATACAAGGCATAAAACATCATCTCACAAATTAATAATTTCCCTTCCTCAAAGTATGCTATTATTAAAAACCTTCAGTTATAAAGGCTCAGAGCATTTCTCTAACTTTTTTTGGGACCAGACCTAAAGCTTAATGACTGATTGGTACTAAGTATTGGATTCCCTTCATAAAAACCCATTTCCTCAACATTATCACCCTTTTCCTAAGATAAAATTTCTTTTCCAAATTTTAGACACCTTTTTTCTTAGGGAAAGTAAAAACCCCCCTTAACTAATTTCATTTCATACAAAAACATTCAAAAAAATCCACAAAATGCTATTTTTCCTAAGTATTAAGTGTAAATATTTAAAATGGGGCCATCATTGCGCCCAAATGCTTATTTTACACTTTTCTTAGTTCATTTATATGTATTTCCACTCATCTTCATTTTTATATTCACATTTAATTTAATATATCAATTCCTTTATAATACCCCCCCTCCCCCCATAATATATTAAAACCTTTTTATTAAATATCAAAAACCCACTTTATTAATGTTTAACCTATGGTTTTAATTCCCAACGTGACATATTCTGCTTCCCCATAGGTTAAAACATATATATTTTATTAAAAGCCGCCCTACAGTTGAATTGCACCTACAAATAGGTCATTTTCCGTGTAAATCACATATTTGCCTATCATATTAATACATTAAAATTTACAGTTAAAATTTGTTTAAACATATTAATTCAATCCCACCGCATATAAAATATCACAGGTCTCATGCCCATAAACCGAGAAACTCCATCGCCAAATCTTGATTGTTCAAACTATCTCTACCCAATCCGATGAACCACATGCAATATCACATTTTCAATAACACAATCGTTAATCCATTTCGGATTTACGAAATCGGTGGTATTACCCTCCCCTCTCTCCTCCATGCATCTATTTCTAATTGGATCGCATTCATTCATGAAAAACCATTTACCACCTTCCTATTTTGTGATAACCACTTGGCGGTATTCAACATCCCCGCGCCAAACCGACTCCATTCAACTGGACCCGCATTAACTGCAAACACTGTTTTAACCTAAGTTTTCTATAAAATTTCATATTTATGCAGTTTAAATGTTTTATGTGTTTTTCTGCTTGTTTGACCCTTTAAGATTGAATAAAAGGCACGATTGCCCCTGTTTCATGCTCAAACAACCAAAATTTTGCCAAATTTATTGTTGCAAATTTCTTGAAGCCTCCTGTTTTCATCCAAAAAGAATCAAATAGCTTTCGAAAGCTCCCCAACACCCCAGAAACCCTATTTCAAGTCAAAATACCTACAATAACAAGTATTCTTCAAATAAAATACCCTCCCATCATTTGAAAAGAAGCATTCTGTGAATTTGAGCCTCGTAAAGCCTGTTTACCTACAAAAATACCATTATTTCCTTCAAAATTTGTATTTGTTGTAAAAACCCTGATAAAATCACAGTTTTGACTACTATAACTTGTTTTAAAACAAAATAGAAGAAGTTTAGCCTTTTGCAGACCTTAGAGATCCTCTGATTGATTCAAAAAAACTTTTGCAGATACTCAGAACCCTTCTTTGCATGAATTAAACTATTTTCATCCTATTTTATCCAAGAAAAGAAAGAAAAACCCTTGTTATGCATTTTTGAGTATATAAGAAGGTTTTAAGATTAATTTTGGAACTTAATTGAAGGTTTGAACTAGAAGAAACCATAATTGTACCTATTGTTGTTCAAAATACCTCCGTCAAACCAAAAATACCTTCTGTAAACAGCCTAAGCTTACAGAAGAGTATAAAAGACCTAAAAATGGAGTTTCTAAGATTTAGATGTCAAAATTGTCAAGAGAAAACCGAGAAATGGCTTCTAAAAGAACCATTGTCATAAATCCACTACAACCTCCTCTTGCAGATGTTGAGCATACACCTTTAGCTAATGTCGATTATAAGATAACTAATCCAATAATTGAATTCAATATTCTTGATCTCCACTGCTGTAGTCTAGAAAAATCTTTGGATCAAGGATATGAAGTTCAAATTTGGGAGTCCAACTTATGTTGGGTTTGTGTTATATTCTTTCCACGACTAGTCACACTCAGGGGGGTCACAGGGGGGGTGGCAATGCCCTAGGAAAAAAAATTTGGGCCTTATTTTCCGGTGGGTGGATCCGCCCATGGTTTTTTGCATGGGTTTGCACATGGTTTTGGAGCATGATGGTTTTCAGCCTCTAGTATTTTGTAGATCCGATCAAGGGAACTACGGTTATTTTCTAATCTAGGGTTAATGGATTGGGGTTTATGTATTCTTCGACATGTATATATGTGTTGTAACACTAAAAGGAATATAATGAAAAATCAAGCTGGTCATCCCAATTTGGGATCCAGGGGAAAATCTCTGTGTTTATCTGTTTTATGTTTTATGCTCTCGTTATTGTTTATTTTCTATTTTTAAGATTCATTTACAGATAATTTTTGTATAGGGCTAAAACCTACATTTTGTATCGGAGCATTTTCGGCTTCAAGGGGACACCTTTGCTGTTGAGGGTTTTTTTTGCTCAGGCCTGAGGTAGAACATGTTCAGTGGGAGATCTACGGGATTGATTCTTGCGGTGAAAGAAGATGACGAGCAGCGGGAAGATAGAGATCGAGAAATTTAATGGTAAGAGTTTTGAGTTGTGGAAGCTCAAGATGGAGGATCTGCTGGTGGATAATGATCAGTGGATTGTGGTAGATCCGGGTACTAAACCAATGGAAATGTCAGATGAAGACTGGAAGAAGCTAGATCGGAAGGAAAAGAGCACAATACAGTTGTGTGTCTTAGATTTAGTATTGTTGAATGTATCTGGGGAAGCTACGATGAATACCTTGTGGGA